>BLSH010341351.1:810220-820998 GCA_018402905.1 Glandirana rugosa | reverse complement strand
TAAGCCGGGGGAAACTT
Organism: Glandirana rugosa; assembly: GCA_018402905.1. NCBI lineage: Eukaryota > Metazoa > Chordata > Amphibia > Anura > Ranidae > Glandirana > Glandirana rugosa. Next base: position 820,981 of record BLSH010341351.1, on the reverse strand, counting down.
GTAACGCTGGAAAACGGTGTAAAGTCCGAAGTTTGTATTTCTATATTTTGACATTAAAAAACACTTCTTAGTTGTTGTTCGCCCTGTGTTAGTACTTCACCTTGCTTTAAATAACCTATAAAGTTTGAAAAAATTGTTTATTTTTTGACTTTTTAACCCGCACGTTTTAATAAGTCGGGGGAATTCAATTATGAAACATCGCGGTGGAAAACGACGCTAATGTCGACATTCAGCGAAGCCCTTTAAAAACGGGTAAGGAGGAACGTTTTGTCGAGCTCGAGTCACTCCAACCTACATCTCACAAACACTTGTCGTCAAAAGTCAAGAAAGGTGTCTAAGAGCTAACCTAAGTCCAGACCTGAAACTGAACCGGTAAGATTGTGGACCTATACAAATAAACACTTGGTAAGGTAACATCTAAAACGATGGTTCACAAATAAACATATCCAGGTGTTAGAATGGCCAAGTCAAAGTCCAGACCTGAATCCAATCGAGAATCTGTGGAAAGAACTGAAAACTGCTGTTCACAAACACTCTACATCCAACCTCACTGAGCTCGAGCTGTTTTGCAAGGAGGAATGGGCAAAAATTTCCCGAAGCGACTTACAGCTGTAATCGCAGCAAAAGGTGGCGCTACAAAGTATTAACTTAAGGGGGCTGAATAATTTTGCACGCCCAATTTTTCAGTTTTTTATTTGTTAAAAAAGTTTGAAATATCCAATAAATTTCGTTCCACTTCATGATTGTGTCCCGCTTGTTGTTGATTCTTCACAAAAAATTACAGTTTTATATCTTTATGTTTGAAGCCTGAAATGTGGCAAAAGGTCGCAATGTTCAAAGGGGGCCGAATACTTTCGCAAGGCACTGTAGTTTCATTATTTATGAGGGCAAAGATAGTCACGTAGAGCCGGAAGGATGCCCAGACTACATAGGGAGCGATGACAAGATTGTGTGGAGCTTGGTGTCACTCTTATTCATAAAGGGGTACCACTTGTACGTGGACAATTATTACACAAGCGTGCCACTTTTTAGTCACTTGTTTGATCATCAGATTGGCGCATGTGGCACCGTGCGACCTAATTCCCGGGGCTTCCCCCAACAGCTGGTAGAATCCCATCTTAGTCGGGGGGAGAGAGCCTGCTTGAAGTGTAATAATTTGCTCGTGATGAAGTGGAGGGACAATCGGAAAGTTTTCATTCTGACCTCCCTTCATACAGATACGACAGTCCAAATTTCTACGGCGACTGGTGTTGTAGAGAAACCCCTCTGTGTCCACGAATATAACCTAAATATGGGAGGGGTGGACCTCAATGACCAGTTACTGGCGTCGTACCTAATCACCCGTAAAGCTAGACGCTGGTACAAAAAAGTGTCTATACACCTTTTTCAATTGGCTTTGCTGAACGCTCATGTCTTATACAGAGTGTCAGGACTGACAGGATCCTTCCTGAAATTCATGGAAAAGATGGTCACAGCCCTTCTGTTTCCAGATGGTGCTGCACCCCCACTTCACAATGTGAATGCAGTTAGCCAGCTGCAAGGGAAGCACTATCCACATGTCCTCCGTGGTACCCCAGGCCACAGAGCACCCCAAAAGAGATGTCGTGTCTGCAGACGACACGGATACAGGCGTGACACCCACAGTTATTGTTCCACCTGTCCTGACCAGCCTGGTCTCTGCATCAATGACTGTTTTGAACGCTATCACACATTAGTGAATTATTAGCGTAGAATGCAGCAGACATAGTGATAGGCACACGTAAATAGGGTCTCCAAAGATGCCAGTGCATTCTGAGAGACCCAAACCTGGAACCAGTTTTTAGTTACAAAAAAAAAGGCGTACCAAAAAAACCCCAAAAAAATAAAAAAATTTAAAACAACAAAAAAATAAAAAAGTTAAAAAAAAACAAAAAAAAATAAAATAAAAAAACCAAAAAACAATTGTACGTTTCTTTTTTCTCTCTCTCTTTTGTTTTCTCTCTAATCTCTGTTCTCTCTCTATTGTTAATATTGTCTATGCATACCTGTTTGTTACTGTTTTTATCATGTTTTCTTTGCAGGTACCGCCATTCAGCTGCAGCACTGATTTATTAATGGTGACAGCAAAAGTGTTTGCTCCCACCATTCATAAAGCAGCAACTCCAGCGCTGTTGGCAGTGATTTCACCACCACAGTTAAAAAAGGCAAATATACCGGAGCATAGGGGCAGTGGGTGGAAATTGGGGTGGATTGCTAACAAGTAAAGTGCTGATGGCATCAAACAATGAAATAAGCTGAAAGTCTACAAGTGTGAGCAAAGTCTATGGGGAAACATAAGTGAAGGAATCCTTTCTTGTGAGGAATATAACAATCCACAGGTGGATGGTCAGGATAAAGAATGGCATGCTCCCTTCACTGAGTAGAGTGGACCCTCACCTCTAGAGAAGACCCCACCAGGTCTAGTCTCACATAGGTGCTGTATCTATAACATGCAAAACCATGACCACATTGTGTCCTCCAACTGATGGATTGGAGGCTCACCTCAAACAATGACCCCAATGGGTCTAGTAGCGCATGACTGACGCGGGTATATGTCCGGGTAGTACCCCGTTGAGGCTTGTAGTTGGAATCCCCTTATTCGTTTCTCCGATAGTAGATCACCATGTAAACAAAAAAATATCTCCAATAGTGCAATACGTATTTACCAAAGGTGAGAGAAAATGAATGCCATTGCCCCACTTATAATGCACTCACATTTATTAATAAAAAAACAGCATAAAATCCAATAACATCCACGATAAAATGTATATAGATCTCACGTGTCAGATGCAAGTATCACCGCCAGGCTAGGCCTCTACATGTTTCACCACCCCATGTGGCTTCATCTGGAGGAATCCAGACCGGGCAGGACCACCAGATGTGGAGGGGAGACCCCACATCATTCTCACATCGCCAGCAAGTATTAGGGATTGATGGCATAAGTTTATGTAGTGCTTCAGGTGTTTTGTACCATCTGGTGAATATTTAATATCCATTCTCTTGGATGTTTACATTTAATGAGCCCTTGTGAATAAATGAGTGGACCCGCTCCCAGGCAGCCTTGTCTAGCTCTTTTGTGAGTGTAGTTTCCCAATGCTGGTGGGTGGAATGCATGGCCGAGCTGGCACCTCGAAATAAACCAGAGTAGATTGCAGATATGACATGACTTTGCGGGGAGGTGTTTCCGCACAGTGATTCAAAAGGTGTCATTGGTTGTGAGTAAGTCTCACGGCGTGTTGGATGGTCCAGAAAATGTTTGATCTGGAGATATGCCCAGAGTGGAAACTTGGATGTTTTGGATTGTTCCACAAGGGTATTGTATCAAATGAATTTACTTATGCAGAAAAATTGTCTGGCTTGTATTCGGTCATAGGGCCACTCGTCTTTCAGGAAGCTACCTAACAATTCTGGTAAGAAATCTGGATTACCTCTCAAAGGGGTGAGGGGACTCACGCCACTAGATATTGTATGGTGTTTACATACCTTGTAGTAGGTATGAAGTGTCGGGCCCACGAGTGGATGGTAATGTACAGGTATATGTTTTCTCGGGAGCCAGGGTGTGTCGCTCAGTCTGGGTTCAGAGAGCAAGTGTTCTATCTGGACCCATTTCTTACAGTGGTAGTGGACATTCCAGTCCACGATCCGGGCTAGGTGGGTGGCTGTGTAGTAACAATGAAAATCAGGCAAACTAATACCCCCCATTCACCTTAGGCAAGACCAATTTATCCCAGCTAATCCGTGGGCTTTTACCTTTCCAAAGAAAGAGTCTACACATAGTCTTAAGCTTCGCGAAAAACAAGAGGGGTAATTGTATGGGGAGGGCCTGCATCTTATATAACAGTCGAGGCAGAATTGTCATCTTGAGGATGGAGGCCCTCCCGAACCAGGACAGATATGGCATGTCCCACCACTTTAAATCGCTTTGTATGTTGTCTACTTCTGTGAGAAAATTAATTTTGTAAGTGTCAGCTAAGGTCTTAGGTATATGAATACCAAGGTATGGTATAGCATTAGGGGCCCATCGGAATGGGAAATTTTTTTGGCACAGTTCCACCACATCAGGGGGGAGGGTCACATTCAATGCGTGGGATTTGGAGAGATTAATTTTTAAGTTAGATATCGCTCTGAACTGTTTTAGCTTCTCTAAAAGATTTGGGAGAGAAGTCAGTGGGGTTGAGAGTAACAGGAGAACATCATCGACAAAGGCCGCTACTTTGAATTCCTGGTCTTTAATCATAATGCCTTTGATGTCGGGAGAAGCTCTAATTTGACGGAGGAAGGGCTCTAAAGTAAGGATGTACAAAATTGGAGAGAGGTGGCAACCCTGCCTTGTGCCATTGTGGATGGAGAAGGCATCCGATAGGTGGCCATTAACTCGGACCCTGGCTGTTGGCCTGGAGTAGAGTGACTGAATAAAAGCCATAATCTGCTTGCCCAGCCCCAGCGTCCGCAAAACAGCTAACATATAGTTCCAGGCCACTCTATCAAACGCCTTCTCCGCGTCCATTGAGAGGAAAAAGCCCGCTCTTTGTGTAGTTGTTTGCCAATGGTGGATATTCATTGCCTTGATGGTGTTATCCCTGGCCTCCCTGCCAAGAACAAAACCTACCTAGTCTAGGTTTATCCACTTTGGCAGGTAAGTATTTAGCCGAATTGCCAGGATTTTTGAAAAAAGCTTCACATCCACGTTCAGAAGTGAAATTGGACGGTAACTCTTGACGTCTGAGGGATCTTTCTCGGATTTGGGAATTACCATGATGTGGGCCTCCAGGCATGTGGAAGGAGTTTTAACCATAGCGGAGAGAGAATTGAATGCCTCCAAAAACCACAGGCCCAGTATGTCTGGGAAACTTTTATAGTATAGAGCAGGCAGCTTATCCGGGCCTGGGCATTTGCTGGTTTAGAGGTTTTCAGGGCTGCAACCCACTCCTCCATAGTCAGAGGGACATCTAGAGACATCGCTTCTGATTTGGTGAGTGTTTTGGGGCGAAATTGGGTTAAGAAGTTTGATATCAATGTGTCCCGTTTAGTGGAGTCGGCCGCAGTCCGAGGGTTGTAGTCAATGTTGTAAAGGGAGCTGTATTAATTCTGGAACTGTGTCGCAATCTCATCGTTTCTGGAATACGTGGACCCTAAATGGTCCCTGATGTGATGTACTGTGCGATCAAGGGTGCAATGCTGGGTGAGACGTGCTAGAAGCCTGCCCGGTTTGTTACCCTGCTCGTAAAATAGCCTATGTGTCAAAGTGTGTCTTTTCTTCTCTTTTTGTAAAAGTAAATCTTTTAACGAGGCTCTGGCTTCTTCCAGTTCATCGCCTATCTGTAATGCTTTGGCTTTTTTGTGCTGCGCTTCTAGGTAACTAACTTTGTGGGCCAACTCCTTGACCTCAGCATAATAGATTTTCTTCCTCCTGGCTACCAAAGAAATCATACGACCCCTCACCACAAAATAGTGGGCCTCCCACAGGGTCAAGGGGTTGACATCAGGGGTGTCGTTTGTCATAAAATAGTAGTCCTTGATCGCCTGGGTAATATCGGCAACATCTGTCAGGTCTGAGAGTACTGACGCATCCATGCTCCACACTCTGGTATGGGTCAAACGGTCCGGGAACCTTAGTGTCATGGTAATGGGCAATGGTCCGAGATGACCATGGTTTCAATTGTAGCTTTATGGAGGTAGACTAAATTGGTTTGCTTAAGGAATAGGTAGTCGAGACGCGAATATCTATTGTGAGGAGTAAAATGTAAAGTCCTTCTAGCGGGGGAACAATGTCCTCCAGGTGTCATGGAGAGTGAGTGATGCAAGTTGAACTTTGGCCTGTTTGAGGGCAGAATATGGAAGTGATGTTGAGCCATTAGAGGTGTCCAGGAGCGGGTCCAGGGCCAGATTCAGGTCTCCTCCAAATATTAGGAGGCCCTCTTGAAACATGGAGAGCTTCAAAAGAGTCTCTCGGAGAAATGGGATTTATTTGACATTTGGACAATACACGTTCGCCAGGGTTATGGGTTTGTCTTGCCAGGTGCCCTTTAGGAATAGAAACCTCCCCTCTGGATCTTGTAGCTTATCTGACAAATTGAAAGCACAGTGTTGAGACAACACGAACGCCACCCCTTTAGTTTTGGAATCCTCTGCAGTTATTGGACAGCTTGGTAAAGGAAGATCTCTTGAAATGTGTCTCCTGAAGGAAGACAACCTGGGCCCTCAGCCTATGAGCTTCTGTCAAGATGCTATTGCTTTTTTCTGGGGTATTTAAACCCTTAGCATTAAGTGAGTATACTTTCAGCTCTAAGGAGGATGAGTTTCACATGGGTGGTGGCATCTTAAAGTGGGTAGGGTAGTAAGGCAGGGTATTTAAGCGTCTCAGATGATGCAGGCACTATAATCAAGTTTTGTTAGACAGAAAAATATAGAACAAACGAGGGAAAGACAAGGATAGTCTGATGTAGGGAGGAGGAGATAGAAGTAGAGCGAAAGGACCAGAGGGTTGGGGAGGGGGTGGGGGGGGGGGGGCAATAGAAAGAGAGAGAAAGGGGGAGAAAAAAAAAGAAAAAAAAAAAGGATGGGAGGGCTTAGGATGGGGGGGGGGGGGGATATAGGGGTACTTTAAGTGCACTGGAGGTGGCCTAAGTTCACTCTGCAAAGTGGGTATGTATGTTAGATCAACCAAAGAATTATACTCCCTCTAAGGGGGAAACAAGAAACAGTGTTTAATGAGAAAGGGAAAAAAACGCACACAATGAGAGGAAATAACCAGAGCTGGCCTTTAGTCTTTGTCGGCACACCTAACTTGAGGAAGGTATGGTTATATATGTAAAAACAAAAAAAGGATAATGTATTGGTGGGCTCCAGGAGTGAGCTTGTCACCCTGGTGTGGGGGAGTAACTGGAAAGCAACCAACCAATATCCTAAGACACCACCACCTCAGATGAGGAGCTATGTTAAACTACGGGTTTTCGGGTGTTATGATTGCTAATGGGGAGGTAGCGGATCCCCCGCCACCCCGGCGCATTGTAATGGGGGCCGAGGTAACCGGACACCCCCCCCCCCCTCCACAGTTGAGGGCTAGATCCAGAGGGCGTGTGGCGACCCGTATATAACAGGAGTTGGACAGCAACAAAACAAAAAAAAAAACATCATATAACAGTGGATACATCCAGCCAGATAAGGAAGAAAGGAATCACCACTCAAGGGATAATAAGCTCTGGGAGGAACAGCCATGCGTGCCAAAAACACCAGGTGCTGGCTTGATGGTGCAAGGAAATCTTAAACAGAAACAAGGCTGGAAAGCCGCACTCCGAAATACAAACTCTGATTTATTATTGATAGGTATAAATACAGCTCATGGGCGAACTACAAGTCTAAGGCACTGACGCGTTTCCCACCACTACTCTGGTGGCCCCTATGTGGGTCTATTTATTGAATGATCTGTAGATTCATTTTAACAAACTTTAGGGCTATACATTTCATGTACCCTTTAATGGTTTCAAACAGGAGTGTTAATGTCATGTGAATCCATATACACATCAATATGAATAAGAATGTTACTATAAGTGTTGTTTCTCCTTTTTTGTTTTTAATTGGATAGCTATGAATGATATGGGGGTTAATGATGGTCCAGTGGGTTGAGTTTAAATGTGCCTTCCATCTGATTTAGAGCTCAATCATTGTGTCTGTCTATTTTAAAAGTTGTGATAGAACCCACATTGTTCCAATTAGTCAATTAACTATATCTGTGTGTATATATGTGCATTGCTTTCTGTGACAGTCAGGCTATGACTAAGCACCAGAGTAGTGGTGTGAAACGTGTCAGCAGCTTAGACTTGTAGTTCGCCTATGAGCTGTATTTCTACCTATCAATAATAAATCAGAGTTTGGATTTCGGAGTGCGGCTTTCCAGCCTTATTTCTGTTTAATATAACAGTGGATACACTGAGTAAGAAGCAACCTGAGTATAACTGTGACAATATGATCGTGTAGAAGAGAACCGAAGGGTCGAAATGTTTCCCAACTATTTTCATCCACCTGGGGCCCTCGGATACCAGGTCTCTCTCCAGGGGGCCACCCACTGGGGTTCCCTCTGTTCAAGGCCAGGTTTCCGAGCAGCCCATCGGCTACAGGCTCACTGTTCTCGTCTCGCCTGTCCCTGCGTCCAACAAGGGGACAGAGGCAGGCATGAGGAGAGATCTAGCTATGAAGAAGGTTCTCACGCCCATTGTACCACATAACATCAGAAACATAGTACTACTTGCATGCGGACTTAGCACAAGAGTGATCAGGTATTTAGAATCTAAACTGAGGCAACAACTAACTTGGGCTAATGCCCGTGGAGAAGGGGCCAGCCTCATTGAGTGTGGAGGGAGCCCCTCCTCTGGATACATGGGGGGTCCCGCAAACAGGTTGCACTGCCCAGTAGGCAACAATGGTGGGAATCTAAAATTAAGGTCTTCTGGAGAGAAGCATCACTGGAACCGGCTAGGGATATAGCGAGGTGTATAAACTGCTGGCCTATCTTCAGGATGAACCCAACATCCCCTTCTTACCAAAACATTACATGTATAGTTAGGCATAAATAACACAGAAAAACATTCCTCCCAGGTTCAGTCTGAGTGGGGGTAACCTGAGAAAAGAAGAGCATGGAACCCGCATGAGGTGTTTGAAGAATGCAATTCAGGTGTTTGTCCCCCGTCATAATAATGCTAGTGAACAGCAGTAAGGGGTGCTAGGATATGCTCCCTGGTACTAGTTCAGACAGGCATGGGGAAAGTTCTGTGTTTGGGATTCAGAGTCACATTTGGACCAAAGGAACTAGAACTGTATGACCCCCTGCCCCAGATTTAGTGGAGTCATGTACTGGCTACACAAGAACTTCTTGAGCCTGTAAAACAAATAGTGGGCAAAAGGTTCAACCCCCTGAAACTGTCATTGGAATCGGGTGAAGCAATTACCATTCCTGGCTGCAGTGTCATAGCTATACTGGGAAGGAAGCTTTGACTAGGTCCAAGAAGTAGTCATAAAGTGCTAACCAAGAGCACACAGTACCTTCTACGTTTCCAGACCTGACAGTCAGTCCCTTGGATCTGTCTTGCGTCTCACCGAGGTGATTGAGAGTCTAGGCGGGTTTTCGGTTTCCATATCGCCTCTGTGTCTCTGTGGGGTAGCAGAGGATGATCGTCTGCATCTTTGGCGAGATTTTTGATAGCGTGGGGATTCTCCAGGTTGGACAGAGATCCATGGTTCCGGCTGTATGAGGGTGCTGTACCACTCGGGGACTTCCACTCTGGGGATCGCCAGGCTGTCGCAGAAACCTTGTAAGTCTGCAGGTGTTCTCAAGGATGCTGTGCGGTTACCTGAGGTCGTCTGTAGACAGAACGGGAATTTCCACTTGTAGGCAGCACCTGGAGGAGGGGGCGTAACTCTCGCCTATGTTGCAAAGTGATGGGGGAGAGGTCTTGGTACAGTTGGATGCGGGCCCCTTCATGTCTCAAATGCTCATGGTTGCGAGCTGCTTTTAAAATGTCTTCCTTCTGAATAAAGTTAACTAAACAGCAGATGATGTCCCGGGGGGGTCATTCTCCCAGCCCTGGGGACGAAGGGCACGGTGACACCTCTCCATCTCTAGTGGGGCGTCCAAGGGTCTCCCCAGAAGGGAATTGAATATAGCCCAGACCGCTGGTTGCAACTGGAGTCCTCTATCGCCTCAGGTAGTCCCCTTATTTTAATGTTATGGCATCTCCCACGGTTCTCTAAAATGCCTGTGTATGTCAAAAATGTGCTAGGCTTGGATGCTAGAGGATCTTTGCACCTGCTGTATGGCGGCACCATGACTCATGGAAGCCGCCTCCACATGTTCTAACCGGCCTGCGACTGCTCTAAGGTCCGCTTTCAAGTCCGAAATCGCGGTCGATAGGGTATTTTTTATGTCCAGGGCGACCAACTGCAAGCCGTTGATGGTTAGGGTGTGTGGTGCTAGTTGTGGTGGGGTACCTATGGGCGAAGCGCCGTAGCTGTCCTGCAAGCCGGGCCGCGCGGTGTTACTACAGTCCCCTACTCAGCTGGGTGGACGGCTCGTCCTGAGATCTGGCAGGTGTCGGGCCATGTCCCGCCATCTGGCTAGCAGTGGAAGAGCTGCTGTACCCGCTGATGGTAGCCTGTTTGAGGTGGTGGATGTCAGAGCTTCGTTACTCTGCGTCCATCTCGGTCTCTCTCCTGGCCATGCCCCCTCTAAAGCATGTCATGTTTGGTGTCTATGCACTCGGCATGAGATCAACTTTTATATTTCACCAAAAATTTGGGCAAAAAAGTGTGTTTTTGTGCATTAAAATTCCCAAAAATTGCGTTTGAAAAATTGCTGCGCAAATACTTTCTGAAAAAAAAATTGTAACACCCACTATTTTAACCACTTGACCACAGGGCACTTAAACCCCCTTCCTAACCAGACTAATTTTCAGCATTCCGTGCTCTGACATTTTGAATGACAATTACTCTGTACCCATATGAAATTTTTGTCCTTTTTTTTCACACAAATAGAGCTTTCTTTTGGTGGTATTTAATCACCATTGGGGTGTTTATTTTTTGAGCAATAAATGAAAAAAGACCGAACATTTTGTAAAAAAAATGCATTTTTCTTTGTTTCTGTTATGAAATTTTGCAAATTAGTTTAAACGTTTTAAAGTATTGTCTTTGTTTCTTTTTACGTAAAAAAAATGTTTTACAAGCCAGAAAAAAGTAAATAACGAGTTTTTT
>BLSH010341351.1:791035-801618 GCA_018402905.1 Glandirana rugosa | reverse complement strand
AATCCTTCCCCCAAATTCACGGGACACCAGTTCACCAATTTTATCACCCACAATGTTAAAAAAAAAGTCTTTCATAAACGCGTCGTTAAAAAGTTTGCGTTAAAAACCCTTAAAATTACGTGTTTTTGTGTGAAAAAACGGGTTTAAAAACCACTTTATATTTTCAACTAGAGTACGGCTCACGTATCTGTGGTTTGTACTGTACGAAATCTCCCCCGTACCGGTCCTCTCTCTGGCTCTACCTGCGTCTCATTGCTTCGAGACTGTAGGTGGTGGAGTTTGTCCGATGGTAGTCGCCCATGTCGTCGAGAAGGTGACGATCGGTCGACTGCTCTAAGGTCCGCTTTCAAGTCCGAAATCGCGGTCGATAGGGTATTTTTTATGTCCAGGGCGACCAACTGCAAGCCGTTGATGGTTAGGGTGTGTGGTGCTAGTTGCGGTGGGGTACCTATGGGCGAAGCGCCGTAGCTGTCCTGCAAGCCGGGCCGCGCGGTGTTACTACAGTCCCCTACTCAGCTGGGTGGACGGCTCGTCCTGAGATCTGGCAGGTGTCGGGCCATGTCCCGCCATCTGGCTAGCAGTGGAAGAGCTGCTGTACCCGCTGATGGTAGCCTGTTTGAGGTGGTGGATGTCAGAGCTTCGTTACTCTGCGTCCATCTCGGTCTCTCTCCTGGCCATGCCCCCTCTAAAGCATGTCATGTTTGGTGTCTATGCACTCGGCATGAGATCAACTTTTATATTTCACCAAATATTTGGGCAAAAAAGTGTGTTTTTGTGCATTAAAATTCCCAAAAATTGCGTTTGAAAAATTGCTGCGCAAATACTTTCTGAAAAAAAAATTGTAACACCCACTATTTTAACCACTTGACCACAGGGCACTTAAACCCCCTTCCTAACCAGACTAATTTTCAGCTTTCCGTGCTCTGACATTTTGAATGACAATTACTCTGTACCCATATGAAATTTTTGTCCTTTTTTTTCACACAAATAGAGCTTTCTTTTGGTGGTATTTAATCACCATTGGGGTGTTTATTTTTTGAGCAATAAATGAAAAAAGACCGAACATTTTGTAAAAAAAATGCATTTTTCTTTGTTTCTGTTATAAAATTTTGCAAATTAGTAATTTTTGTTCATAAATTTTGGCCAAACTCTATATATATATAACTCTATATATCTTTGGTAAAAATAACCAAAATTAATGGATATTATTTGGTCTTTGTGAAAGTTATAGAGTCCACAATCTATGGTGCCAATCACTGAAAATTGATCACACCTGATGCACTGATGGCCTGTGAATCTCATTTCTTGAGGCCCTAACAAGACAGAAAAGTACAAATACCCCCCAAATTACCCCTTTTTGGAAAGTAGACAGTCCAACGTATTTAGTAAGAGGCATGGCAAGTTTTTTGAAGTTTTTTTTTTAAGTAATTTTTTCATTGCAAAATGAAGATTTTTTTTCACAAAATTGTCATATTAACAGATTATTTCTCACACCCAGCATATGCATACCCAAAATTACACCCCTAAACACATTCTGCTATGCATCTTGAGTATGGTGATACCACATGTGTGAGACTTTTACACAGCCTGGCCACATACAGAGGCCTAACATGCAGGGAGCACCATCAGGCCTTCTAAGGACATAAATTACACATATAATTTCCTGACTATCTCTTGCACATTTGAAGGTCCTGGAGCACCAGGGCAATGGAAATGCCCAAAAAATTACCCCATTTTGGAAAGTAAACACCCCAACGTATATTCTATGAGGCATAACGAGTCTTTGGAATGGTTCATTTTTTCCACAAGTTTTTGGTAAATGTGAAAAGAAAATGAAAACATTTTTTTTTACACAAGGTTGTCCATTTATACAATATTTCTAACACACAGTGTGTACCTAGCAAAATTTCACCCTAAAATATATTTGTCCCAAGTATGGCGATACCACATGTGTGACACTTTTACACAGCCTGGCCACATACAGAGGCCTAACATGCAGGGTGCACCATCAGGTGTTCTAGGGGCATACATTTCAAATCTAATTTGACCTATCTATTACATTATTGTGAGGCACTGTGGTGGCACTGGTGGGTGCTGTAGTGGCACTGATGGGTGCTGTAGTGGCACGGATGGGTACTGTAGTGGCATGGATGTGTCATGGATGAGAACTGATGTGGTATGGATGAGCATGAATGAGGCATAAATGAGCATGAATGGGGATGGATAAGCTGTAGATGGGGATAACTGAGCACGGATGGATGGCTGAGCACCGATGCATGGGTGAGCACGCATGCATGGGTGAGCATGCATGCATAGGTGAGTACAGATGGATGGTGGAGCACAGATGCATGGCTGAGCACGGATGTATGGGTGAGCACGGATGGATGGGTAAGCACGGATGGATGGGTGTGCACGAATGGATGGGTGAGCATGGATGGATGGCGGAGCGCAGATGCATGGGGGAACACGTATGAGGCTGGATGGGTGAGCATGGCTGGATTGGTGAGCACGGATGAGGCTGCATGGTTGACCATGACTGGATTGGTGAGCACGGATGCATGGGTGAGCGTGGCTGGATGGGTAAACACGGATGCATGGGTGAGCACAGATGGATGGCGGAGCATGGATGCATGGGTGAGCATGCATTCATGGGTGAGCACACATGGATGGGAGAGCATGGATGCATGGCTGAGCATTGATGCATGGGTGAGCACGAATGCATGGGTGAGCATGGATGGATGGGTGAGCACGGATGGATGGGTGAGCACGGATGCATGGGTGAGCACAGATGGATGGGGGAGCACGGATGCATGGGTGAGCATGGATGCATGGGTGAGCACGGAGGCATGGGTGAACACGGATGCATGGGTGAACACAGGTGAGGCTGGATGGGTGAGCACGGATGAGGCTGCATGAGTGAGCACGATTGGATTGGTGAGCACGGATGCATGGGTGAGCATGGATGCATGGGTGAGCATGGTTGGATGGGTGAGCACGGATGCATGGATGACAGATGAGTGAGCACGGATGCATGAGTGACGGATGAGTGAGCACGGATGGGTGAGCACGGATGCATGGGTGACAGATGAGTGAGCACGGATGGGTGAGCATGGGTGATGGATGAGTGAGCACGGATGGGTGAGCATGGGTGATGGATTGGGTGAGCACGGATGGGTGGGCACGGATGCATGGGAGATGGATGGGTGAGCACGGATGGGTGAGCACGGATGGGTGAGCACGGATGGGTGAGCATGGATGGGTGAGCATGGATAGGTGAGCATGGATGAGGCTGCATGGATGAGGCTGCATGGGTGAAGCTAGATGGGTGGATGAGGGGTCCCTGCCTGGCACATAGCAGTGCTGTGGGCACTTCAGACCCTGCCCACAGCACCGCTGCATCTGATCTCTCCGCCGGCTTTGACGGGGCGATCACATGGTAAACGGCAGCTGCGAGCAGCCATTTACCGTGATCCGTGATGCACCGGGTCTCACGGACCCGGCGGTCATGGATGCTCCCAGTTGCGCGCCCCAGGGGCCACGCAAGAGCGTGATACTGGGAGGACGTTATAGTACGGCCTCCCAGAATAATGGATCCACCTTGTGGCCGTGTAATGACATTACACGGTCGGCAAGTGGTTAATCTGTAGGGCCTCTGATTTTAAAAAAATATATAATGTTTGGGGATTCAAAGTAATTTTCTAGCAAAAAAAAATAATTTTTCATGTAAACAAAAAGTGTCAGAAAAGACTTTGTGGTTCAAGTGGTTAGAAGAGTGGGTGATGTTGGGCATAAAATGCCAGGACAGGAAGTGCGCATGCGCGGGGCTCGGTGATGGACGCCTGACACAGGAGCTCCGCGCCATTCCTCCACATCGCGTCCCCTGCAGCGATCCGACCGGAACCAGGACTGTAATAGCAGACCGGTGGACACCAGCACACCACAGAGCCCCTCCTTAGATGGGCTGGAACCCCCTCACAAGTGGGACTGACAGTTTGCAGAACGTAAGGTACCAAGGCCGCGGCTCCCAAGATGCGGCGTAAGGGAGTGACGCCTCACACACCGTGCTCAGCCCCCCTGATATCCCAGCAGATAAATAACTTGCCCCCGGGTACTGCTGCTCTCCTCATTCTCCTCGGGGAACTCAGGGCCATGTCCCTAGCTCATACAAGGGGTACTTTATTCTGGGGACACCTCTGACCTATCTCCAGCCTCTTCCACTGTTCCCCAGGGGCATCAGCACACTGACTAATCTTCATCACTCTCCTGCCCCGGATGGCTTTTTTTTTGTGGGGGTTCCGAGGAGAAGTCTCTGGGTGATGAACCTGCCCGGGCCACCGACTGCACGCTATCAGAACACCACATAGCTTTCCCCTCATAGGAGAGCCTGATCGTGGTCATACACATCACAGGGCCTCTTGGTGCCTTCTTATACGGGCCCCTTGGGACATACACTAAGGCTAACCCAGCTACAACACCTGCTGGCACCTAAGGGATCTCACGGTGGCTCCCTCAGTCTCATTAACGACCTACCACGTTGTTTTACCTCAACGCCCTTTCAGACCATTAATACTGCCACTTCACCTTACTGCATGTGGGCCAAGACCGTAAAACGCAATCTGCAACCTCAGTACGGTCAGATCTCAGACAGCACTACTGCTCACATAATGGCTGCAGGCCACCAACCTCTGGAAGCGGCCCTCTCGGATCTCCCTGGCTCCCCTGCCTGGCACAACTCCCCTCATCCTGAGCTCAGGGGGGGAGACATTTGTCCTCCTGATCAAACTGACTCATACTCACTGGCCTCTACTGTCTCTTTGCTTAACCACACTATCGACGAAATCCTGATGTCTCCCTCCAGGGAGTCAGCAGATCGTCTCAGCACTACTCAGGACAAAGAATTTTACCCAGCCCAGCGACAGGACATGTCCCTCATGTTCCAGAAATTTGCAGAACTTTTAGACAAGGGCCTTGCCCAGACTGCGACGAAGATTACGTCCAAGATCAAATCTGACTTACAAATGCTCGGGGCGCGCATTGAGGAAGTGGAAACCAAAATAGATGCCACCGTATCCCGGGTCAACCAAAACTCTAACGTACTCCAGGAACTTCATACCTGCCTGGAGGGGGCATTAGCGAAAATAGATGACCTGGAGAACAGGTTGAGGAGGCTCAATTTCAGAATTAGGGGGCTCCCTGAAGAGGTCAAAAACATCAACGAAGCAGTTCATGTCCTAATCAGATTCCTTATTCCGGACATTCGCCCACACAAGATGGAGCTGGATCGGGCCCACAGGGCTCTGGGTCCTCCCCGTTACATAGTTACATAGTTACATAGTCAGTGAGGTTGGAAAAAGACACGAGTCCATCAAGTCCAACCCATGTGTGTGTTTTTTTATGTCAGTTTTATTTACATTGTATATCCCCCAATGTTGTGGTCCCTTAGGTGTGCATCTAATAATTTTTTGAAATTATCTATACTACCAGCAGAAACCACTGTTTTTGGAAGAGAATTCCACATTCTCACTGCTCTTACCGTAAAGAAACCCCTGCGCATTTTAAGGTTAAACCGCCTTTCTTTCATTCTCAGCGAATGGCCGCGTATCTTCGTGTTTTCCCTTGCGCTGAATAGTTTTGCCCCTATAGCGGGGTCACCAGTACAGTATTTGTACATTGAAATCATATCCCCTCTCAAGCGTCTCTTCTCCAGAGAGAATAAGTTCAGTGCTTGTAATCTTTCCTCATAACTTAGGTCCTCTAATCCCTTAATCAGCTTTGTTGCCCTTCTCTGAACCCTTTCCAATACCAGGACGTCCTTCCTGAGGACTGGTGCCCAGAACTGGACGGCATAATCCAGGTGCGGCCTCACCAGAGACTTGTATAGTGGGAGATTTATTGATTTATCCCTGAAGTTAATCCCTTTCTTGATGCATGCCAACACTTTGTTAGCCTTGCTTGCAGCAGCTTGGCATTGCATGCCACTGCTGAGCCTGTTCTCCACTATGACCCCTAGGTCTTTTTCCATCCTTGATTTCCCCAGGGGCTCTCCCCCTAGTGAGTAGTTTGCGTTCATTTTCTTGGTACCCAAATGCATTACCTTACATTTTTCTACGTTAAATTTCATTCAGACTTCTATAAGAATCTGTACAAGGGGGAGCGGAAACCCTCTCAAGTTGACAGGGTTCAGGAGTTTTTACATTCCCTACCCATCCCTACTCTTAAAACTCATCATAGGGACGAACTAGAGGCACCCATGTCTGCTGAGGAGATCATGCAGGTCATTAGGTCTTTAAAGTCCAGCTCTGCCCCAGGCCCAGACGGCTTTGCAGTCCCCTACTACAAACATTTTGCGGATATGCTAGCCCCTTATATGGCCCGCTTCTTTAATCACCTCCGCGCTGATCATCCTTTAAACACCGACCTAAACTCCGCTTTTATTACTGTCCTGCCTATACCTAATAAAAACCCCAGCACTGTTGAGAACTACCGACCTATATCCCTGATTAATAATGATCTTAAAATTCTGACGAAAATATTAGCAAACCGCCTATCCAGCTTTATAGGGCTTTACGTCCACAGGGATCAAGTGGGTTTCATTCCGGGGAGGCAGGGCCCGGACCAAATCAGTAGGGCAATAGACATTATCTCTCTCTTGAAGTCCAGATGGGACAATGGCCCCCGTCAGGAGGGTCTTCTTTTATCGCTAGACATGTCGAAGGCCTTCGACTTGGTCTCATGGCCATACCTGTTTCCGGTCTTACAGCACTGGGGTTTTGGACAATCCTTCCTTAATATAATAGGTGCCCTTTACTCCTCTCCTGAAGCTAAAATCAAATTGCAGGGCTTCCACTCTACCTCTTTTCCAATTAGGTCAGGCACATGGCAGGGTTGCCCATTATCTCCTCTGATCTTTGCCCTGGTCATTGAGGTTCTGGCAATTTCTCTCAGAACTAATCCGAACTTTCACGGAGTCAATTGCGGCAACCAGACACATAAATGTGCCTTATATGCAGATGACGTCTTGCTCTTTATTTTGGAACCCCATACCTCATTACCAGTTATTTGCAGGGCCTTGGATGACTTTGGCAAAGTTTCAGGGCTGTTCGTGAACTATTCTAAATCCGTGGCCCTTAACATTAACTTAGCAGACCACTTAGTCTGCTCACTCAAAAATAATTTTCGCTTCAGCTGGGGTAATACCTTGCTCCACTATATGGGAGTACATTTAACATCTTCTATAGCCAACCTACTCAGCAAATTACCCCCCTATGTTCAACAGATTGTCCTCAGAAATGAAGGGGTGGGAGAAGCTAGGGATTTCATGGCTGGGAAGAATCAATTCCATCAAAATGAACCTTCTTCTTAGACTCCTTTATCTTTTCCGGTCCCTGCCCATACCGATTCCTAGGGATCCTCTCAAGTGGTTTCAGGCTAAGATCATCTGCTATATCTGGGGTAATAAGGACCATAGACTAAATAGAGAAACCCTGTTCCAGCCCAGCGATCAAGGAGGGCTAAATCTACCAAACCTTCTATGGTATTATCAAGCGGCTTAATTGGTCCAACTCTCGATTGTTTACTCTAAGAACACCCCTCCCCGACTGGGTCCGGCTGGAGAGACAAGCTATCCCCAACCACACCATTTATTTTCTGTTATGGCGCCCCCCAAAGGCGAGGCCTCCAATATTGGCCCCTACCTTGTCTCATGCCTTCGCCCTTTGGGACAGCATCAAGTCCACGTCCTCTTTAACTTCCTTTTGGCGACCTCTCTCCCACTTATTCCACAATCCACTTTTTACCCCTGGGATGAATATTTTGGCCTTTCGCTTGTGGTTGGATAAAGGTCTCTATAGAATTGGTCACTTTGTAAATTTCATGGGCCCCCTTTCCTTGGCGTACTGCACAAGTAAACTAGACATGCCTATGACAGAGAGATTTAGGCTCCAACAAATTACCCACTTTATCAGGTCCCTTTGCAGGGGCAATCCCACCCCTCTATCGCTAACAGCATATGAACTTTGGTGTGGTCAGTCCATGGAGCAGAGGGGGGGCATATTGGTGATCTATCGCTCCCTGGCATCCTCTTCTGGCAAAACTAGATATATGAGGAACTGGGAGGAGGAGCTTGACATTGACTGGAACCAGGAGGCATGGCACAGGGCCTTTACAGCCTCCACGAAGGGCCTTTGTAATATCGCCATAGTTGAGGCAAATTTAAAGGTTCTCACACGATGGTACCTGGCCCCCCTCAGGTTAGCCAAGCTCTTCCCGAACTCTTCCCCCTTGTGCTTCTGCCATTGCAGTATAATTGGCTCCATGATCCACATTTGGTGGGAATGTCTCAGGCTTAATCTAGCTTCCTTTCATTTGGGACACCCTGTCGGGCTTTGGGTCCTCTCTCTCTCTCTGACACCATTACCTTTGCTGATCTCTCCCTCCTCCTCTCTTTCTTTCCTTCCCCCTTTCTTTCCTCCTGTCCCTTATTCGTCTTCTCACTTCTCTTCCCTCCTTCTTTCTTTTTCGGCTGAGCTTTTTCACAGGTTACAGTAATCTCTTGCTCATTGGGCATTTGACACAGCTTCCATTTTGTTAATTTTTCTCTGTTTTTTTTTACTAAGGATGTTTGGATTCAATGGTTTTTCTCCTCCTGCATACCAAGGTTACCTCCTTACTGCTTCGTGATCTACTCCCTGGTATCTGTTTTCAGACGGCCTCACCGTCAATAACTATACTGTCGGGGCTATATCACCCAGCTTTATGGATGACTTATAGACTTAGCCTCCTCGCGAGGGATGTCACCTTTCTTCCTAGAGAGTATTGTTCTCGCGTTGGATTAGTATCTCCAGATATGCTTGCTACTCCCTTGGCTGTCTGACATGGGTGGGAGGGCAGGGCGGTTCTGTCTCTCTGGCCGCGGCACAGTGTGCTCCCATTCAGGGTGCCACGCAGGGAGCCCTCAGCCGTGCACTCTCTAACCCCCCCCCCCCCAGGAAGCTAGCCTGGGACTTGGCTTGTATGTTTGGATGGTTTAGTCTATTTTCCTTATTACAGGGCCGACAGTATAGTTTTGGTCTGGGTCCTCTTATACTAGGCTTCTTGATACTGAACTGTACCTGTAATGTCTTTGTACTACCTTTTCTCAATAAAAATCTATTGAAAGTAAAATGCCAGGACAGTTCAAACCCCCCTCCCCCAAATGACACCATTTTGGAAAGTAGACACCCCAAGCTATTTTCTGAGAGGCATATTGAGTCCATGGAATATTTTATTTGTTTGTCATAAGTGATTGAAAAATGACAAAAAAAATTACACAAAGTTGTCACTGAAATTATATATTGCTCACACATGCCATGGGTATGTGTGGAATTACACCCCAAAATACATTCTGCTGCTTCTCCTGAGTATGGGGATACCCCATGTGTGAGACTTTTTGTGAGTCTATACAGTCGAACAGAACCCTAAAAACCAATCACCTCCTTCAAGATTTCTAAGGGCGAAAATTTATGCGTTCTCTCCTCACTACCTATCCAGGTTTTGGAAGTCATGAAATGCCCAGATAGCAAAAAGAAAAACCCCAAATGACCCCATTTTGGAAAGTAGACACCAAAATGAGTCCATGGAATATTTTATATTTTGCCACAAGTTTCCGGGAAATTACAATTTTTATTTATTTATTTTTTTTTTTACACAAAGTTGTCATTGAAATTATATATTGCTCACACATGCCATGGATATATGTGGAATTACACCCTAAAATACATTCTGCTGCTTATCCTGAGTATAGGGATACCACATGTGTGAGACTTTTTGGGAACCTAGCTGCGTACAGGACCCCGAAATCCAATCACCGCCTTCAGGCTTTCTAAGAGCATAAAATGGTGATTTTACTCCTTAGTACCCATCACGTTTTTGGAGGCCCTGATATGTCAAGGTAGCACAACCCCCCCCCCCCCCCCAAATTACCCCATTTTGGAAAGTAGACACCCCAAGGTATTTGCTAAGAGGCATGGTGTGTATTTTGTAGCTCTCATTTGTTTTGGAAAATGAAGAAATAAACAGATTTTTTTTTTTTACTTTTTTCAAATTTCAAACCTTTGTGACAAAATTTGAGATCCGCAAAATGCTCAAAATACTTCTCAGCAAATAGCTTGGTGTGTCTACTTTCCAAAATGGGGTCATTTTGGGGGGGGGGGGGGTTGTGCTATCTGGGCATTCCATGGCCTCCGAAACCGTGATAGGGAGTGAGGAGTAAAATCAGCTTTTTACGCACTTAGAAAGCCTGAAGGTGGTGATTGGTTTTTGAGGTCCCATACGCAGCTAGACTGACAGAAAGTCTCACATATGTGGTATCCCCGTATTCATAAGAAGCAGCTGTGGTGTTTTATGTAAGACGACGAAGAATACTTATGCCCCTATGGTGTATACACTCTGAAAGACAGTCAGATCGACGCATACCCTGGAGTTTTTGGTTAGTGGTGGAAGTCCGAAAGATTCACGCATTTTTCGACTAAAATGAGGAGTGAGGGATAGTGCCAAAGCCTCCGGTACCTTACGGGTCTATCGTGTTGGGGGGGGGGGGGGTTTTA
>BLSH010341351.1:770031-785559 GCA_018402905.1 Glandirana rugosa | reverse complement strand
ATCTGCAACTCAAAGCAGCGGTATGTAAAATCTCTAATTTCTTCTATCTGTCCTCAGAGCAACAGCACAAACAGCAGTAGTAAAGTAATCTATCTCAGGATGCAGGATCAGGTCTTAAAATGTCTCAAATCTGTCCCTCAAGCTTTCAGCTTCCTTTCCCTACACTAACCCAAGGAGCATGTGACTGCAGCACTGTGACTCCAGCTTATAAAGAGGCTGGGTCACATGATGCACTGGCCAATCACAGCCATGCCATTAGTAGGCATGGCTGTGATGGCTTCTAAGGGCAAACCAGTGAAACGCTTGTTGATTGGCTGCCCTGCAGCTTCTCAACACGTGGAGTAAAATAGCAGAACCCCGGACCGAACCCGAACGATTTTTGAAATGTGCGGGTCCGTGCCACGGACACCCAAAAGTTTGGTACGGACCCGAACGTTACAGTCCGGGTTCGCTCAACACTAGTAGAGACAAAGCAAAGCAAAGCATCTTGGGACATGTAGTCCAAACCAATGGGATGTGCCCTCTTGCTGAAAGATCAGGAACTACAACCACCAGATGGCTGATAGGGAAGAACAGACTACTGGGAAAGGCTATAAGATGGGCGGATCGAAGCCTGGCAAGCTCTCTTGGGACCCCCAGCCTGGATCTGTGTGCAGAGATTCTGTGACTGTGTGTGTTGCAGCCAAGTCTTGGCCTGCACCAGCAGGATCATCCAGCGGATATTCGGAATGACATCTGGAGGCCGCTCCTGTTCCATCTATCCTGCAGTGTCATTACATTTGGGTGAGCCTCAAATTATAAATAAAAGTGCAGCACTATAACACATATAAATAAATGCAACATAAAATATAATATAATATATAATGTCCCAAAAAAAGTTAATGAAACTAGTGAAAACTGTGTGTAACCCAGAAAGTGGAAGAAGGGTGTCCTAGAAAGTTCACCGTAAACAATTTCAGTGCAAAGAATGGTGCTCACATAATCAATCAGTGCTTCTTAGTGCTTCACCGTGATAAGTGTATCCATCACCATAAAATAATATATACTCTTACCGAAGGTAAGAAATAAACCAGCATGTGGGATTAATCCTGGACGATACTTAATGTTGTCAGCAGTAAACCAGCAAGCTCCATGGTCAAACAGCAATCGGAACAATCACCGGAATAAGTAGAGGGCCAGAACGCCAAACCATTCCTCAGTGGCACAAAGCCAATGGTGATCCGTCCATAGAAAATAAGAATCCCAACATAGCATAATACTGTACAATAAGCAAATTTATTAAAAAGAGTTGCACTTACATTCCATAAATTGGTTAAAAGCAGTAAGGAAGTCCAAACATTTGATGGCGCAATGGAGAAGGTGTGGGCTCACAGTCACCCGGCGCGTTTCGTCTAAGTAGGCTTCCACTGGGGTATGATCACCTATACCCCCATTGCGCTTATATACATGCAGTACATAATCACGCACCTGTTCCCAACATAGCCCATCATGGCCCCCAGGTCGGTTACTCCGGCGTGCGTTCCACGCTGTCTTCGCCCTCAAAGGAAGAGAGATGCTAATCTCACAACCTCACTGGACACTCGTTGGTTCGGCCCCGTCACGTCAGACTGGGAAGTGGCGTCACGAACAGCACACGACACATCTGCTCTCCACGCCTCAGCACGACAAACCAACGTGCAGAAGCGGAAATGCGTCATCATCTCCACTGGAAATGGCGCCAGGGCCAAAGCCAGATGTAAACAAACCTTCTGCGGCAAGGACACCGTAGAAATCAGGCCCGCTGTGGAGGGTTATCACACTGCCATCAAGCTGTCAATTATTAGTTTACAATATTCAAATTAACCCTGATACCACATGGACAATAAAAGTTATAAATTATTAAATATAATGCAAATAAATATTTAATAGGAAGTACATCACTCTAATTAGGCTATTAAAATAAGATTTAATTTTATAATACATCCCCTAACACCGTGGGGTGACAATGAATACAAACAAAATAATAAGAAGAAGGAGAAGAAGTGCATTACTTAAAAGGTAAACCACATCATTAGCCGGGAGACAAGTAGCTACACATAAGCAGCCCAATAAAAATTATGTATATCGATATCCTCGTAAATGATGGGCCAATGCCCTTATATTAAAATGGCACAGAGTATGGCATCAATGTGGAAGGCTAAGCTTTATTAATAAAGGAATTTATATCCCAATCCACATTGATGCCATACGTCCAATAAGATTTCATTTAAAAAATCCAGGATGTTTCCAATCTAGAAACACCCCTCATAGATGCCCCTCCCCTCCATGGGGCTATATACCTGTCAATGATAGTAAAGCTGGTGCCCCTCAGATCCCTGTCATGACATTTAAGGTAATGCTTTGGGATCGTATGATTAGTAGATCCCTTAAGAATTCCTGTAATATGCTTGTTTAATCTAACAGAAAAAGGCTTAATGGTACGACCTATATACTGTTTTTTACATGGACATGTAATCATGTAAACCACATTCCTTGTGGAACATGTGGCAAACTGTTTGAAAGTGTAGGATTTGGCAGTGATAGTGGAAGAAAAGGTGTCAATCCTACGTCCCCTACATGCATTAAACTGGCAAACTCTATACTTTCTGCACGGATAATATCCTTTTAAATCCTGAAAAAAACTTGGTTTAGTAGGGGGGTTAGGAATGTTTGGAGCAACTATACCCCTGAGGGATGTAGCTCCCTGGTAAACGATCTTAGCTTTCTTGGGAAGCAAGGGACCCAGTATAGCATCGGTTCTTAGAACATCCCAGTATTTAGAAATTATATTCTTTATCTGTCTGTGTTGGGACGAATATGTGGTAAAAAAGACCACTTTGACACATCACTAACTGGTTGCTCCAGTTCAGGCCGTTCAATCAGTAATGATCCCCTGTCCAGACACCTAGCCCTCTCTATTTCCCTGTCTACCGTTACCAAGGGGTAACCCTTAGCAAGGAATCTTGACCTCAGAGATTGGGCCTGCGCCAGGTATGTGGCCTCGTCCGTACAATTCCGTCTGAGTCTCACCATCTGGCTCCTAGGGATGGAATGTAACCAGACCTTGTTATGACAGCTATCGAGCGGAATGTATCCATTTCGATCTGTTGGCTTGAAAAAGGACTTAGTCACCAACTTTCTGTCATTATTAGTAATGTCTAAGTCCAGGAAGTGTATATGGGTGTTACTGGCCTCAACCGATAGAGAAATCCCCTGATCATTGTCATTTAACAGGGTAATGAATTCATACAATTGGTCAGGGGGCCGTCCCATAGGAGGAGGATGTCGTCTATATATCTAGCCCATAAGGACAGCCCAGATGGTTTCAGGGCATAGACGACATCCTCCACCCACTTGGCCATAAAAAGATTGGCCAAGCTGGGGGCAAACTTAGCCCCCATGGCGACCCCCCTGACCTGCAAATAGAACGCACCATCGTAACACATATAGTTATGCTCCATAGCAAAACTAAGTTCTAAAATAAAATCCTGTTGGATTAGGGGGGGTTTATTATCCTTGCACATAAAATATTTGACTGCTGCCACCCCATAGGCATGTGGAATATTTGAATATAAAGCGGCAAGATCAACTGTAGCCATATCTGTATCCACATTAAGTTGGGCAGAGTCCAGCAACCTTAGCGCATCCTTCATGTCCTTAAGAAATGATGGTGTCTTAACAAACAAAGGCTGAAGATGGAAATCAATATACCGCCCAATACGTGAGGTGACCGAGTTGATCCCACTCACGATTGGGCGGCCGGGAGGGTTAACAGTATTTTTATGAATTTTTGGTAGGTAATATAATACAGGGATCCGAGGGGCCAATGGGACCAAGTGAGCCCGTTCTTTCTTATCTTATATATTCAGCTGGACACCCTTGTCCAGCAGTTTGACCAGCTCTTTCTTAAACTTGCTCGTAGGGTCACCAGAGAGTGGCTGATAGGTGTCCCTATCACTGAGAATTCTACACAGACGCTGATGCATGTGATAAAAGCTCAAGCTACAGCTCAGTTGGACAAGACTGATCCCAGAAGATGCTTTCAGTGTGGGGAGCCTGGGCATTTTTGGAGGCAGTGATCCCAAAGGAAGGGGGAACAGAACTTTCTAGCGGAACTGTTGAAAGCACTGCAGCAGCTGCTGACAAGTCAAAAGGTGGGTAACTTCAGGGGGTCTCAGTGAAGGAGCCAGCTGAGAGCCCCAAGAAGGAACAGAGCTCCAAGAGCACAAGAAAAAATGTAATGAGAAGAAATGCTGGAGGAAGAGTTCAGCATCTCCCAAGTTAAGTAACCCATCACCGTGGTCGGGGACTCAGGCACAGGGAGTTAATGTCTTATCACCACCCAGGGCCATAGTTAGGTCCTCTCAAAGTGGAAATAGGAAGGACTTAAGAAAAGCCTTATTGGGAAGATTACCAGAAAAGCTAGTGGGGACATCCCTAATTGTCTGTACAGGTAGAAGGTGTTTATATCAGGGCACTGCTAGATACAGGGGCACAAGTTAGTTTACTCTACTGGGACTTTTATGAAATATTTGAAGCACATTCCCTTAAGTAATCTCGAAAAACTATACATTTGGGGAATTGGGACTGACAAGTTCCCGTATGATGAATACTTTCCCATCAAAATCTCTTTTGGGCCAGCAGACACAGGAAAAATGGAAACCTTCGACACTAGCAGTGGTATGCTCCAGGCCTCCGGGAGTTGAACAGAATTCCATGTTGATTGGGACCAACACTGATTTAGTGAGAAGGCTGTTAGAAACTGTGGTTGGGGAAGATGGCTCGGTGCCCAAAGGGATCCCCCCACAGTTATACCAGGTATGTCAACGAGTAATTATGGAACAGAATTCCCCTGTCGAAGGAGTGGGGCGCTTGTGGAAGTTAAACACAAGAGAGAGAGTGCTACGGCCTGGAGAGATTGTTTGCCTGAAGGACACCATCAAAGTCACTTGGAAACATCCGGGGCCCTTTGTCATGCTGGAAACTGATGCACAAGCAGAAGCTGCTGGGATAGCGATATTCCCTGAGTTGGTTTCCACTAAGACCCTGTTCCGAAGTGGGAAGAAGGTATCAATTAGTGTCACTGTCACGTACCTGGTGGTGGAGTCTGACTATGCAGTGGGCAACCTCTCTTACGGCCCTGGTTCAGGAACCCCTGATAGAGTAGACAGGAGATTCCAGAGCACAGGGGGACACGAGGGCTGGTAGGGATGCAGATGATGTTGTGAGGATCTTCCAGGAGCCTGTGCAAGACAGAAGATTGGTGATGCAGGCCGAGTCGGGAACAAGCGAGCAAGTGCGGTACAGAAGGAGCAGGCAAATGAGTAGTCGGGTACAGGCAGGGTCGTTAACAGGCTGGCAGCTGAAGTCAAAGAGGGTCAGGCAGAAGCGTGGTCGTAGGCAGGCTGAGGGTCAGTGCTGGCAGAGTTCAAACAGGGTCAGGCAAGCCTGGTCACAGATACAGGAAGTCTTTAGGAAACAAGCCACGGGAGCACACTAGGAAATGCTGTAGAATGGACAGCATCCGCTGCAGGGTGCTGTCTGGCTAAATAGACCGTTTTGGCGACATCGGCGAGCACAAGCACATGCACACGCGCACGGGCGCGCGCGAACACGCACAGGCGCGCGCAATGCGC
This sequence comes from Glandirana rugosa, assembly GCA_018402905.1. NCBI lineage: Eukaryota > Metazoa > Chordata > Amphibia > Anura > Ranidae > Glandirana > Glandirana rugosa. The sequence goes on along the minus strand of BLSH010341351.1, from coordinate 779,905 downwards.
ACAGGAGGCTGGACGACCACTTTTCCTAATATTGCCCCCCCCCCCCAAGGGGCAGCCTTCGGATGTGCAAACGGGCTCTCTTGGTCGGGTTTATTCTCCAGAAGGTCCTGATCAAAGCTTCCACATGTAAATTCTCTTCTGGCTCCCAAGAGCTCTCTTCGGGCCCATAGCCCTTCCATTTGACCAGGTACTGGATGCTGCCACCTCTCCTCCTGCAATCAAGAATGGATTCCACCTCAAATTCCTCCATTCCATCAACCATTACTGGTGCAGATGGGCCTGTCTTCCGATCTGGGAAAGGGTCGGAGATCCTAGGCTTTAACAGGGACACATGGAAGACAGGATGAATACGAAATGATTCAGGTCACTCCAGCTCATATGCTACCTCGTTGATCTTCCTTTTGATTGGGAAGGGTCCCAGGAATTTTGGACCAAGCTTCTTGGACGGGCATGCCAGTCTTAAGTTGATGGTGGATAGCCATACTTGACTGCCCGGTTCCAAGTTTAATTTGCCACGCCTCTTTTTGTCAAAGGTCTCCTTGTTAGCCGCTTGTGTTCGTGCCATTGTCTCCTGCAGGAGTCTGTTACTGGAGGTGAAGAAGTCCAATAGGTCAGCCACAGCTGGCTCCAAACTCTCCGGGCAGGAGTTGGACAAAAAGGCAGGTGGAAGCCATAATTGGCGAAAAAGAGTGGCAGAGTGGACAGAGTTATTATATGCGAACTCAGCCAGCGGTAGGAGCGTAACCCAGTCATCCTGGGAGAATGAAGAAAAGCAACGTAGGTACTGCTCCAGCCTTTGGTTGGTACGCTCCGTCTGGCCGTTCGTCTGGGGGTGATAGGCAGATGACAGTGACAGTCCAATCTTCAGGGACCTGCACAGGAACCTCCAGAACTTGGATGTGAATTGTACTCCTCGGTCGGATACGACATCTGTCGGTATCCCGTGGAGCCTGACAATCTCCTTAATAAATATCTTGGCAGTCTCTGCAGCAGAGGGTGTGCCCTTCATGGGCAGAAAGTGGGCCATCTTGGAGAACCTGTCCACTACCAAGAAGATGGTGGAGCAGCCATCAGAAGGGGGTAATTCTACAATAAAGTCCATGGATATGTGGCTCCAAGGCCTCTCCGGAACAGGTAGTGGTTTAAGGAGGCCCCATGCCCGAGTCTTACTCCCCTTGCACCGGCTGCAGGTAGTGCATGCTTCTACATAGCGTTTACAGTCTTTTCCAACTCGGGGCCACCAGAACGTGCACTGTAATAACTCAGAAGTCTTGCGTACCCCAAAGTGCCCAGCGAGCCGGTGGTCATGGCAGAGGTCCAGGACTGAGGTTCGTAGGCTCTCCATCACGAAGATCTTGTGATCGTGCCAGAGCAACCCGTCTTTGAGCTACAGAGAGATTCTGGGAAGGGGGTTTTACCCCAGGAAAGCTTGTTGGATCCGTGACAGCACTTCTTCCTGCAACAACAAAAAACTTCCAGGAGGCAGTATGGTATCGGGGGATACAGAGGTTTCGAGTATATTGAACATGCGTGAGAGGGAGTCCGGCTTGGTGTTCTTCGACTCGGGCCTGTAGGCGATGTGGAAATTGAATTGGGCGAAGAACAAAGCCCACCTGGCTTGGCGTGGTTTCAGTCTCTTAGCAACTCTCTGGTATTCGAAGTTCCGGTGATCAATATAGATGAGAATTGGATGCACTGCTCCTTCTAAGAGATACCGCCATTCCTCTAGTGCCGATTTAATAGCCAGAAGTTCACGGTCTCCCACGTCATAGTTTCTCTCGGCAGATAATAGCTTGCGAGAGAAAAACGCTACCGGATGTAGAAGCGCTCTAGTGCCATGTCAATGGGAGAGAATCAGAAAAGATCAGAATATCATCCAGATAAGTGATGACAAAGAGGTCGAGGATGTCCCTGAAGATATCATTTATGAAGTGCTGGAACGTGGCCGGAGCCACTAAATACTCTGTTAGGAAAACCAATTTTGTCTGCCCTGTGTACATTGCGCGCACCTGTGCGCATTCGCGCGCCCGTGCGCATGTGCACACCATTTAAGCAGACAGCACCTTGCAGCAGGTGCTGTCTGTTCTACAACGTTCCGGTGCCTTGTGACCCCTGAATCTACTTTGAGAAGACTTCCTGTGTTTGTGACCCGGCTTTACCTTGTACTTGTTGCTTTCTGCCTACCCCGACCCGTGGCCTGTCTACGACTACTCTCCTGCCTGATCCTGTGTACCTCTGCTGCCCGCACTTTGCTGACCCTGCCTGCACCCCGACCATCCGCCTGTCCTCCTGTATCGCACTGCCAGCACATTGCTGACCTGGACCGCACCACCACGCTTCTGCCAAGCATAAGCTCCAGTGGATCTTCACCCACCACCAGTGACCAAGTCCAGCCCTAATGCCCCCCTGTGCTCCTGAACTCCCAGTTTACACTATCAGGGGTTCGCGAACCAGGGCCGTAAGAGAGGTTGCCCCCTGCATAAGTCAGACTCGACCATCAGGCACTTGACAGTAACGGACAGCCATGTCCGAGTCTGCGCAGGGGGCCTCTCCCATGGATGACTTATGTGCACACCTAGCGGGACTTACGCAAGCTGTTAAAAATCTTCAAGAGGGATATACTTGCCTGGAGGAAAGAGTCCATGAGCTCTCTGTGCCAGCCCCAGCCAGTCCTGGTCAGCCTGCCTCACGCACCATTGTGGCCTTACCAACCGAGCCTAAGGTGCCTATGCCCGAGCGGTTTGCAGGAGACCGCAGGAAGTTTCGGGCCTTCCGCAATTCCTGCGAACTATATTTTGCCCTCCAGCCGCATAATTTTTTCTTAGAGGCCACTAAAGTGGGGCTAGTGATGTTCTGCTGGAGGAACTCCAGGTGTGGGCCCACCGCCTTCTGGAGCAAAGGGCCCCAGAGACTTCTAGCTTAGATCGCTTTGCAGCAGGGCCGCCGTACGGCCGAAGATTATGTATCTGAGTTCCGGCGCTGGGGCGCAAACACCGCCTGGAACGATGCGGCCCTCAGTCACCAATTCTGGGTGGGTATCTCAGAGCCGCTCAAAGACGAGCTGGCTCGCGTCTGGGTACCACAATCCCTCGACGCCCTGATCAATCTGGCCATCCAGATAGATCCCCGCCTGTGGGAACGCAGAGCTGAGAGATCCGCAGGGCCCGCACGTCTCACCTGGAGGATGCCCACAGACCCCGGCTATCCTGGTCCTAACCCACTCACCGCCTCCTCCTCCATTCCACCAGACCCACCAGAGCCGATGCAAATTGGGCTTCTCCGTCCGCCATTAACCCCAGAGGAATGCCAGCTACGCATGTCACAGAATCTGTGCCTGTACTGTGGAGGTCCCGGGCACCTGGTTCGGAACTGCCCCAGGCGCACCTCTTCCCTCTGAAAAACTGATGTACCTGACTAACGACAAAGTTCATCTCGTGATTCCTATATCCCTGCAGCTCCCCGGCGGGGACACCCAAGTACAGACTATCCTTCATTCAAGTGCGTGTAGCTGTTTTGTTGATGCCACCTTCGCAGCGCACCACCAGATACCCCTTTGACCCAAGGATCACCCCATGTTGGTCCGGCTTGCTGATGGGTCAACCATTAAATTGGGCACCGTCACCCAGGAAACTCTCCCTATGCTGGCCACCACGGAGGGAGGTCATATGGAGTTTCTACGACTGCACGCCCTCGCGTCCCCACTCTTCCCAGTCATCTTGGGCCTCCCCTGGCTCCGTATTCACAATACTTCCATTAATTGAGCAACTGGTGAGGTCTGCTTCAGCTCCCCCTACTGTGTCAACCACTGCCTGTCGCAGCCCCGGGAAGTTTCCCCATCTATGCTCTGTCTGAATACTGATAACCACCAGGAAAGCCGCCTGCTTGTCCCAGCACCCTACCATGACTTCCTGGACATGCTTAGCAAGAAGGAGGCTGACGTCCTCCCACCGCACAGACCTTACGATTGCCCGATTGATCTCTTACCAGGGACTGAAGTTCCTTTCGGGCAGATTTTCCATCTGTCTGAAGTGGAGTTGGTAGCCCTCAAGGCATACTTGGATGAGAACTTGGAAAAGGGGTTCATCAGACCCTCCACCTCACCAGCAGGGGCGGGAATCTTCTTTGTCAAAAAGAAGGACCGTTCTCTGAGACTCTGTATAGACTACAGGTATCTTAATCAGATTACTGTCAAGAACCGGTATCCCCTGCCTCTGAGCTTTTCCAGAGACTCGGAACAGCAACAGTCTTCACCAAGTTAGACCTCCGAGGGGCATACAACTTAATCCACATCCGGGGGGGATGAGTGGAAAACTGCATTTCGAACCCGGTTCGGTCACTTTGAATATCTTGTGATGCCGTTCGGGCTGTGCAACGCCCCAGCTACCTTCCAGCAGTTGGTGAACGACATCTTTCTGGACTTTTTGGACCAGTTTGTAGTTGTCTATTTGGATGACATTTTAATTTTTTCCCATCTTTGGAAGAACACCGCCGGCATGTAAAAAGCGTACTTGCCTGCCTCCGGCAACATGGCCTGTACGCTAAGGCGGAAAAGTGCGCTTCTGAATGCGCTAACATCTCCTTTCTGGGCTTCAATATCACCACCTCGGGAATCTCCATGGATCCACAGAAAGTTTCAGCTGTTCTGGACTGGCCAGCCCCAGTCGACAAAAAAGGAGTCCAGCGCTTTGCGGGCTTCGCAAATTTCTACCTGAAATTCATTAAGGGCTTCTCAGTAGAGTTGAGCGGACACCTGGATGTTTGGGTTTTCGTGGAAAAGTTCGGGTTCGTGTTCGGTCCGAACTTGATCCCGGACCCCGAACCCCATTGAAATCAATGGGGACTCGAACTTTTGGGCACAAAAATGGCTGTAAAAAAGTCCTGGAAACTGCTAGAGGGCTGCAAAAGGAAGAAAAGTGGGGGTAAGAGTAGGACAAGTGCCCTGCAAAAAAATGGGGATAGGGAAATAACAATAATCTGTCCCTTACAGCAACAGCAGGAACCTGACCCTATAGAACTAGAAGATGATTTTAGAACAATAATCTGTCCCTTACAGCACCAGCAGGAACCTCTCCCTATAGCAGGTTGATATGATTTTAGAACAATAATCTGTCCCTTACAGCAACAGCAGGAACCTCTCCCTATAACAGTTTGATATGATTCTAGAACAATAATCTGTCCCTTACAACACCAGCAGGAGCCTCTCCCTATAGCAGTTTGATATGATTTTAGAACAATAATCTGTCCCTTACAGCACCAGCAGGAAACTCTCCCTATAGCAGTTTGATATGATTTTAGAACAATAATCTGTCCCTTACAGCAACAGCAGGAACCTCTCCCTATAGCAGTTTGTTATGATTTTAGAACAATAATCTGTCCCTTACAGCACCAGCAGGAACCTGACCCTATAGCAGTAGGAGATGATTTTAGAACAATAATCTGTCCCTTACAGCAACAGCAGGAGCCTGACCCTATAGAATTAGGATGTTATTAGATCTGCAATCTGTCCCTCACAGCACCAGCAGCATCCTCTCCCTACACTAGCCTGAGAGCATATGACATACAGCACTACATGACTCCAGCTCACACAGAGGCTGGGTCACATGATGCACTGGCCAATCACAGCCATGCCATTAGTAGGCATGGCTGTGATGGCTTCTAAGGGCAAACTATTGAAACGCTTGTTGATTGGCTGTCCTGCATCTATTCAACAAGCGGGGAAAAAAATACCAGAACCCAGAACCCGGACCCAAACTTATTTTCAAAAGTTCGGGTTCGGGTCCCGAACACCGCAAGGTTCGGTACGAACCTGAACTTTACAGTTCGGGTTTGCTCAACTCTACTTCTCAGCAGTCATCTCGCCCATAACTCAGCTTACCAAGCAAGATGAACACTTCTGCTGGACTCCTGAAGCCCAAGAAGCCTTTTCCAGGCTCCTGTTCTGAAGCATCCTGACCCTGCTCTGCCCTATACCCTTGAAGTGGATGCCTTAGAAACAGCAGTAGGAGCAGTCCTTTCACAGAGACGAGGTCCAAAAGCCTCGCTCCACCCCATTGCTTTCTTCTCCAAGAAACTTTCGCCACCAGAAAGATGTGTGTGACAGGGAAATGCTGGCAATTAAGTCTGCCCTGGAGGAGTGGCTGTACCTCTTGGAAGGAGCCTCACACTCTATCCTGGTATTCACAGACCGCAAAAACCTGGAGTACCTACGATCAGCTAAGAGGCTCAAACCTCGGCAAGCAAGGTGGGCACTATTCTTCTCATGATTCCAGTTGCATATTACCTACCGGCCAGGGGGGAAGAATGTAAAGCCGGATGTCCTATCCCGAATGTTTCATGTTCCGGAAGACCTCTCCCCTTCAGACACGATTTTACCTGCTCACAGCTTCCTACTGACCTCACTTAGCAGAAGATTGTAAGAACTATGTGGCAGCTTGTCCTGTCTGTGCCAAAAACAAGACAGAAAAGTCTAAGGCATGGGTATTACTTAACCCGCTACCCATTCCTGAAAGGCCATGATCCCAGATTTCAATGGACTTTATAGTCGAGCTACCACCATCAGCTGGGTTCAACACCATTCTTGTAGTGGTAGACCGTCTCACGAAGATGGCCCACTTCATACCCATGAAGGGCACCCCCACAGCTGCCGAAACTGCAGAAGCCTTCATCAAAGAGGTGGTTCGGTTACACGGTATCCCTGCGAACATTGTGTCGGATCGAGGGGTGCAATTTACGTCCCATTTTTGGAAAGCCCTATTCTACTCCCTGGGAATCGACCTAGCTTTTTCCTCAGCTTACCACCCGCAGTCTAACGGGCAAACGAAGAGGACCAACCAGACCCTCAAGCAGTATCTCCGCTGCAGCTCTTCATACGCTCAGGATGACTGGACCTCCCTACTGCCAGTAGCCAAGTTTGCTTATAATATGTCACTTACCTCGTGGTAGAGTCTGGCTTATGCGGGGGCAACCTCTTTTGCGGTCCTGGTTCCGGAACCCCTGGTAGTGCAGACAGGGAGCTCTGGAGCACAGGGGGGCACTCGGGCTGGACAGGTCCCTGGTGACTGGCACAGGTCCACAGATGCTCGTGCAGGCTGAAGAGTAGTGGTGCGGTCCGGGTCGGCAAATGGCTGGCAGCGAGGTACAGAGGGATCAGGCAGACGGGTAGTCGGGTGCAGGCTGGGTCGGCAACGGGCTGGCGACTGAAGTATAAAAGGAGCAGGCAGAAGAGTGGTCGTAAACAATCCGAGGTCGGGCAGGCAGATAGCAGCAAAGTCCAAAGGGGTAGCCGGGGTCACAGGAACAGTAAGTCACTCTAAACAGATACCGGGGGGGTCACAGGTGCAGGAACGCTGTAGAATGAACAGCACTGGCTACAGGAAGCAGGAAGTTCAAATAGAGCTGCTCCTTCCAGGAGCTAGATGAAACAACAATCAATGCAATTAATCCTTTGCACAGCCTTCTAACATAATAACTCAGTTCATTCAGCTACCAAGCAATCCCCATTCTGGGCAAACCTCGGTTACCACCCCACCTTTATGCCAAAGTTGCCTACAGAGAACACTGTACCCGTGGCCCTGGAAGTTACACAATTCCTGAAAAGGAACAATCAACTCCTTCAGGAGACTATTGCCCAGACTCAGGGGAGAACTAGTACTTCAACCGGATCAGCGGGTCTGGTTGTCCACAAAAAATCTGAAGCTCTCCTGCCCTTCTAAAAAGATGGAGCCAAGGTTCCTAGGGCCTTTCCCAATTAAGAGGAGGATCAACCAAGTGGCTTACGAGCTGGAGCTACCTCCGTCACTCCGCATCTATCTGGTCTTTCATGTGAGCTTGCTTAAACCTGTGGTCAAGGACCTCTTCCCTGGGCACAAAACAGCCCCACCAGAACCAATCTTGGTGGACGGAGAGGAGGAGTTTGAAGTCGAGGCCATCCTCAACTGTAGGAAAAGAGGAGGAAACATTCAGTTTCTGGTCAAATGGAAGGGCTATTGACCAGAGGAGAGCTCCTGGGAGCCTGAGGAGAACTTACACACAAAGGAACTGGTCAGAGCCTTCTGGAGAAGACACCCCACCAAGAGAGGCCGTTTGGGCACCTGGTGGCTGCCCTTTGGGGGGGGCAATGTTAGAAAAAGCAGTTTTGGCTGCCCTGTGCGCATTGTGCATGCCTGTGCGCGCCGTGCACGTGCCTGTGTGCGCCAATGGCGCCAAAACGGCCATTTAAGCAGACAGCACCTTGCAGCAGGTGCTGTCCGTTCTACAACGTTACAGTGCCTTGTGACCCCTGAATCTACTTTGAGAAGACTTCCTGTGTTTGTGACCCAGCTTTACCTTGTACTTGTTGCTTTCTGACTGCCCCGACCCCCGGCCTGTCTACGACTACTCTCCTGCTGGATCCTGTGTACCTCTGCTGCCCGCACGTTGCCAACCCTGCCTGCACCCCAACCATCTACTTGTCTCATTCTCCTGTAACGCAACGCCAGCACGTTGCCGACCCGGACCGCACCCCCAGGCTTCTGCCAAGCACGAGCTCCAGCGGACCTTCACCCACCACCAGTGACCAAGTCCAGCCCTCGTGCCCCCCTGTGCTCCTGAACTCCCTGTCTACACTATCAGGGGTTCACGAGCCAGGGCCGTAAGAGAGGTTGCCCCCTGCATAAGTGAGACTCGACCATCAGGTATGTGACATACTCGTAATGACCGAAGCGGGTACGAAAGGCCGTCTTCCATTCGTCAGACTCTGATCAGTACCAGATTGTGAGCTCCCCAGAGGTCCAATTTAGTAAAATGGTGGCAGTCCCCAGGCGCTGGAACAATTCCAGAACTAGTGGAAGCGGATAATGGTTCTTCATCGTAACTTTATTGAGTTCCCGGTAGTCTATGCATGGGTGCAGGGAATGGTCTCTCTTTTCCACGAAAAAGATACCTGCCCCAACTGGGGAAGTGGACAGACGGATAAACCCCTTATTGTGGTTCTAATGTATATATGATTTGAGGGTGCTGAGTTGCAATTCTGTAAGTGGGTAAATCCTTCCGAAGGGGATTTCTGCACGGGGGAGAAGCTCAATGGGGCAGTCATAAGGTCTATGGGGAGGAAGGACCTCAGCCCCCTTCTTACTAAAAACATCCAAGAAAGCATGGTAGACGCTGGGGACAGCCTGGCAGACCTCAGGCTCCGTGTCAAGGTCTATAGATAGTAGGGCAGGATCCATTATGGGGGTTCGGGGCAGACACTGCTCGTGGCAGTACTGGGATTGGAACTGGACGTTCCCTGTGGACCAGTCAATGGTGGGATTATGGGCCTGGAACCAAGCTAGTCCAAGGATGACAGGGAAGATGGGCAATAGCATCAAGCGTAAGGAGTAGTGTTGAGCGAACCCAGACTGTAACGTACGGGTCCGTACCAAACTTTCGGGTGTCCGGGACCCGAACCCGAACACGGACATTTCAAAAAACGTTCGGGTTCGGGTTCTGGGTTCTGGTAGTTGATCACGCAAGTTGAATAGCTGAAGGGCAGCCAATCAACAAGCGTTTCACTGGTTTGCCCTTAGAAGCCATCACAGCCATGCCTACTAATGGCATGGCTGTGATTGGCCAGTGCATCATGTGACCCAGCCTCTTTATAAGCTGGAGTCACAGTGCGGCATGTCACATGCTCTTGGGTTAGTGTAGGGAGAGGAAGCTGTCAGCGTTTTTGTCAGGGAGAGATTGCAGACATTTTAACATCTGATCCTGCATCCTGAGATTACTACTGCTGTTGCTCTGAGGGATAGATTGCAGAAATTTGAGATTTCACATACTGCTGCTTTGAGTTGCAGATTGCAGATCAAACTCTGCATAAAACAACGATCGCTACGATCACAACTAACCGACGGGAAGT
>BLSH010341351.1:713845-733325 GCA_018402905.1 Glandirana rugosa | reverse complement strand
GGTAGCGTGGACCTGGAGGATAGAGAGTCAAAGATCTCTGACGAGACACAAAATGATCGGTGAGTCCAGATGGGTCTCGTATCCAATGGGGTGAGTCCAGGGGTTTACGTGAGCCCTAGCGTCTCTACTGGGGACCCAGTCCTGTTCCAAGTATACCTTGAAATGGGAAAGGGTATCCTGGAGATGATGACCCCGACATCGTTGTCTCTATCAAGAGTACAAGTCTTACCTATAGTCCTGGAGGACAGGAACCGTATTGTCATAATCCATCAACGTTTTTATTGAATCTCGCCTATCGTCCTGGACTATGCTGATTCACTACTTGCTGTCAAGTTGGACTCTGTTGACTGGGTTAAACTCCCGCCTGCTGAGGGGTCTGAGGCTTCTGCATTTCCGGTGTCATATGGCTTAAGTGGGTTTTCTGTGTGGATTAAGATCCCTCCTGCTATCCGCTCTAAGTTATTTTTGCAACTACCTAATACTGTTATGCCAAGGACAGGAGGTCCTGATATCCATTCTGAACATGAGAACTATCTCTGTTGCTACAGCCCCAGTAGTAGAGGTCCTATGGGAAAGGGTAAAGTTCCATATGAACCTTGTCCTGACCCAGGGGTCATCTCTGCGATCCCGAGTGCATTTGGGGACCTGAGTGGGGTAACCTATGCTCTGGGTAGACCTGAGTGGCTAGTAAAACACAGAGCAGTCTCTAGAAACTGAGAGATAGGAGGTCCAGGTGCGATGGGACACCCTGGCATCAGGGTGCATGCACAGACCAGGGACTCTGGCATTAAGCATTCAGGTAGCTTTCAGGGTCCCAGCATTGAGACACAGGCTGCTTGTAAGAACAAACCTTCGGTGTTACACCTCCTTAGGCATCTGACCAAAAAAAAACCCAGCCAGTTTTGGGACCCCGGCGGCATGGTTTGCACTAAGCCTTCAGACACTGGCAGTGGGGTACTCAGTCAGCTTGCAGACCCAGGTGGTGGGGCCCTATGGAGCATCCAGAGGCCGCTCCTTAAGGGGAGGAATCTGTCAGGATTGAGTTTATGTACTGGTGACAATGTGATGCTCTGGGCTGTTTGCTGTAGCTCCAGTTGCCCCCAGCAGGTGTCTCCCAAGAGCCAGCAGGCCTTGGGAGTCAGCCACGCCCGGGTTTAGCTGAAAAGTGGCTATTTAAGGCCACTTCCCTCGGTGCGTCACGATCCTGTTTGCCTCCTTGCTGCCAGATTCTTGTGCTCGTGTCCCCTGATATCCTGAACCTTCCTGTACCCATCTGCCTTGCTCCTGCTTCCTGCCCTAGTACCCAGCCTTGATACCTTGCTTCCTTGTATACCCTGTACTCTTGTCCTTTTATATTGTAGATATTGTATATAGTTATTCTTGGTCCGTAGTGTAGTTGTTTTGTGAATATTGTCAGTTGGGTTTTGGTTCTTGTTTGTTTATGTTCACTGGTTGCTGTGTTTGTTTATTGCTATGTTCACTGTTTGCTGTATTCACTGTTTATAAATCTCACTTTTAAGGATACCTATATTGTTTTGGTCTCAGTTTCCTTGTGTAGCTATGTGTCTGGTCTCCTTGCTGCAGAAACCTGACATAGGCCCAACATTATAGACACTATATACAGACAGTAATCAATCAGACAGTAATCAATGAAAGAGTAGTAGACAGCACTCCAGCAGATTGGGAAATGGTAATCCAGTTTATTCAAAGCATAAGTGTACAATGGAAGTCCAAATGCATACAAAAATGTCAAAAGACATGTCCAACGGCAAAGCAATAGGATGGATGGACAGGAAAGATGGACGCGTTTCACGAAAATACAATTCGCTTAATCATCATCTGGCAAAAGTCTGGTCATACTGATTTAAATATGTTCCTTTCAATTCAATCCCTATCACCTGCAAGCACTAACACAAGCATAGGTGAAAGGGGGCCTGTATACATTCAAGATATAACACCAGTCAAATAAATAGCAAAACATTTTCACATCATGAATGATACAGTCATCCCCAACACAGGATAAAATACAAAAAAGATGAATGTGAGCATGATGCAATTAACTGGTCTCTATTTTCACCTGGGAAAGGAACATATTTAAATCAGTATGACCAGACTTTTGCCAGATGATGATTAAGCGAATTGTATTTTCGTGAAACGCGTCCATCTTTCCTGTCCATCCATCCTATTGCTTTGCCGTTGGACATGTCTTTTGACATTTTTGTATGTATTTGGACTTCCACTGAACACTTATGCTTTGAATAAACTGGATTACCATTTCCCAATCTGCTGGAGTGCTGTCTACTACTCTTTCATTGATTACTGCATGGTGTGGTTCGCGGACCGGACATGCACACAGTGACTGGGATTTCTTATCACTCACCTGGAGCGGTGTCTCTCCTTCCCTGTTTTGTACTAAATACAGACATCTGTATCTTCTATCACCCTGCTTCTTCTTGTAGTTCTACAGAGGGCAACATCTTTAAACCAGTGACCACTGTGACTCCATTTGCAGTTTGTTCAGCACAGGAAGATTTGCTTCTTTGATAATTTATAGCCAGTCGATTCAGGTTGCTTTGCTCTGCTATTCAGAAATTCTTTGCATGCAATTGCTTACAAGGGCTAGCTGAAGATCAACCGGATTGTCTCACAGTAATATAGGACTGCTTCCCACCTTCTTCCCCACTGCAGGGATTGGTTTCTACTGAGCTCATAGAGCTTTAACTTACCTAGAACTCTCTGAAAGAGCAGGTTAAATGTCAATACAGTTTCTTACTGCTAAAGGTTCTGACATTGTATTTACTGTTCTGCATCTATGTGGAGCAGAAGAGAGGGGTCTGACACAAATAAGAGCCATTCCTCTGTCCTCCTGTTTCCTGTATTCAGGGATTGTATGGTTCACTGTTGATTGTTTAACATTGATATGTGATTGTCATTTAGTTATTGCTAGCATTCCTATAAGGGATACCATTCTAAGACATAAACTTGTGTTGTTCCTTTCAACTGCTTTCATTTTACTAAGTAAACAAGCTAATTAGTTTAACCAATTTTGGTGTACTTATTTTATTGAATCCAGGGTGTCAGAGGTGGCGGAGGGTCAGGGCAACCAGTGAGCTACTGATTAAACCAGCGACCCTCACGAGGGCAGCACTACATTTCCATTCCTTTTCCTACTACACTTCTCCAAAATTGATACTGATAGAATATCTCTGTATCCCCTGCTGCAGTCTAAGCAGTTGTCCATTTAACTACAACTTTCATAAAATGAATCTCGCTACATCATCAGATCTTATTATATGACTTTATGGTAAACACAGATTTCTGATTGGATTTAACTTACTATCTATCCTCGGGACTAGTACTTTATGCTTAAATATCTGATTTAAATTTGCTAATTACTTGATAATTTGTTTATTTCTTGTCATGGATAATACTAGATTTGATAATTTTTGTCAAATGTGTACATGACATGCTCTTATTCTAACAGTTTATATGTATATCATTTGCTTGTTTAATAAAACTTTATGAAACAAAAAAAAGAAGTGCATACCCCTACTGATTTACAAAAAAATGAATAGTAAATAAAAACGCACACGATTTGAGACCGATTCTTTAATAAAGAAAAAATTGATCCATGGGAATCCCCATGCTATCATTGACCACATGTGGTCATGTCCAAATTTGGGCAATGACATCACTCAGAAGTCCCCACCTCTTTGTCATCCTCCTTAGCTGCCATTTATGGCAATCATTCATTAGGATTGGAACGTGTTGGTGATTGGTGGATTATTTTTTGGGTGTGTCAATTGACATATGGTGGTATGATTGACATAGTTTTGCTTCACTGGATGTGATTGATGATGGATATACATTTTTTTAACCTAATGGCTGTGCGTTTTTTAACTGTCTACTTTTTGTATGATCTTGGACGAGTCATCCAGCCCCTTAGGATTGTCACAAGAGGAGTGGAGAGCATTGCTGAGGATCTATGAGACTGAAAGGTTTTTAACAGGCTCACCCTACTCATAGTTCTAGTGAGTGCATAGTGGTAGTGGAACCTGCAAACTGTAAATGCACTTTCAGTTGCTTTATTATACCGGGAAGCACATTTTTAGTGGATGTCATTGTGTGAACATCACTGTGGACACTCAGAGGATTAATTGTATTAATATTTTTTTCTTTTGCTCTGAGTTTTTTGGATATTTTTCATATACAGTTTTGCACTATATTAATAATTTAACACTTTTGTGAACTGGAGCCCAAAATTGAACATTCATGAATGCAGAGCTGCAAACTGTCAAACGTACAGCTCAGTCCTGCATATTACACAGGAAGAACATGGCTCTCCCTGTGTAATCATCAGAGTTTTGTGATACTTCTGTGCTGTGTTTATTATAGGTACACAGACCTCCTGGTACAGGTTGGGTGTCTATCATATTAACAGTGGAGTTCTGCTGGTTACACAGAGAGAGACAAAATTTGGAATGGTAATCTGCAGGACTGAGCTATCATGGCACCCAAGAAGGATGCCTCTTTTGCCTCGGCCCGCCCTGGAACGAAGAACTCTCTTGCATTATATAGTATTGTTTATGTAGCACCCTCTTAGATGGGTTACTAGGAAAACTAGGCAAATTCAGTTCTTTTTGGTCCCACTGTAATCAATGGAGCAGCTTGTGATTGCTTTGGGTTGTTTTGGGCTCTACTGGTTCCAGGTTTGATTGTTTCATCCTGCCTTCTGGAGGATTGCAGAATGTAGTAGGCTGGAAAGGCAAAACAGCAACATGTATACTTATGTTGTCTCAGCTAATCCCTGGGAGAGGGAGCCCAAAAGGTGGCTGTGGGAGTCCATAATTAGTCTGGGATTTAGAGCTGCCCTCTTCTTGCCCAGGAGGAAAAGTTCCCAGCCTGAAGGGCTGCTGCCCTTTCAGGCAGCCCAGTGGAAATTCTATCTGTGCTCATCGAGGTCCCAGCTATGCTAAACCTGGGGGGCCTGTTTGCGGAGAATCTCTGAAGCTAAGCAAGGGATTTCAATGAGGGATCCGGTCTGGAGAGTTCCTTAGGGGAAATGTCTGATATTGGTAGGAGGCATCCAAATATCCTGGGATATTGTGAGTACAAACCTGAGCGCAGGATCCTGATGACTGTTGCTTAGTACTAGTGCTTGCCTGACATGGGATTGTTTGCTGCCCCCCCCCAAAGAAAAATATAGCACCAACCGCCACTGGTATCAGTGCTCTGCAATCCCCTATACAGCACAACTCAGATGTGGGAGGGAGAAGCAGAACAAGGAGCCAAGCAATTGTGCTGCAGTACAAAAAGTGAGATAGAGAATATTGATAGAAATGTAGCGGGTGCTAAATTTGTTAGGCTGTTAGGCAAAATATATTTGCAAGACAGTACTGGTCTTGCTGTGATTTGTAGTTCCTGATTAATGGATTTCCTCTTTTCAGTGTACTTCTCCACCATGTCAGTAGGTGGCGCTGCTGCCTAAGATATGGGTGAGATAAGTCATAATATTCCAGAACATTCTAGAGTGATCTCATTCTTTTCCTAGCCAATCCACTCGGTGCAAGTGTATTGTGGGTAGGTGGGAGGAGACCATATATTGTGAGGAAGTCATGTGATCGGGGTCAGAGAGTCCAGCCCAGCTCATCTGGGGAAGGGAGAGTCCAGCCCAGATCCACTGGGGTAGGCCCCAGTCGCTCTCCCAGTTCGCTGGGAGGGGCCTGCGTTACAGAATCCTTGTGGCTGCTAGGCCTGCATCCTTAGGCTTATCCAGGGGTCCCGGCTGCCAGGAGACCCATGCCTGTCCGGAAGATGTAAAGTGTTGCGGTGCGCCTGCCCAGGATCTGCTTCAGTAAGGGGACTGTGAGAGAGTTCCATGGTCCCGTGAGTGCACTTTGTTCATTTTCAAGTCAGGATCCACCCAAGCCCAAAGAACTGTGAGAGAGTTCTACATGTCTGTGAGTACATTCCGTTGTTGCTAAATTGGGATCCACTGAAGCCTAGAGAACTAAGAGGGAGTTCTACAGATCCGCCAGTGTAACGTACGTTTTTTGCCGTTGCTAAGTGAGACAGCCACGTGTCAGAGTGTTCAGAAGAGTTTGCGGCCTGTTATGCTGTCTCACTGTATTTTTGCCTGAGAGTCTACCTGCCTATTCATATTTTTGATTGTCGCTGAAAGGGTGTCCTGAGCTCCCTACCCCTCTCTCCTTGTTCTTGTGTGAAGAATAAACGTTATCCTGTTTAAGCATTAGAAAAGTGATTGGTGTTCAACTTCTTTCAACATACCCCTAGACAACTGGAGATATGAGCGTACAAGGGTTGTACTGTCAGAGTAGTAAATTATATCTTCAAATTCAACTGGTCCTACGGGGGAAAGCGCTACATGTGGGGTGCTCATCCGGGATTTATATTCCCTCTACTCTGCAGTCAACGGTACTATTTTTGTGTCTTTTTGCATAGGAGAGACAGCCTGGCCTTTTTTGTCACTTTTCGCCAGGGCTGAAGGGGTTAAGGCAGACTCCATTTTCTTTTGGTGCGCTGCTTCATGAAGAAGGGCGGCGCTGAAGTTCTTTTTGAGCAACCGGACCAATCCTGTGGCAGGGGGAGGAGTCACCGCTCTGCAAAGGAGGACGCACGGAAGAGCGTGTAGCCATTTTTGGATACACGTGCTGAGAGTCAGAGCAAGCAGAGATGGTGAACCCTTATTTTTCAAGTGTTGGATGGAAAGTTCTTGCGCCAGGTGTCGGATCTGGACCGATCGGGTTCAGAGATGCAGTTATTGACACTGGCGTGCGCTTCACTACACGTGGTAGTCTGCCGCTTTATTCAACAGGTGGCTATGAGTCCATTGGGCTACTGTGCCCCAACTGTGCGGGACTTGTGACCAGTATTTGGCCATGGCTGGCCTGTGCAAATTGTGGCGAGACCCTGCTGGAAGTCGCCTCACCCACTATGCCGCCGCGGGAGCTTAAAGTTGACTGGGCCAAATGTATTGCTGTTCCAGAACCGGAGGGCAGCACCACTTTTGCTTCCACTACCGCTTCAGCTGCTGTATCTACATGGGCTGAGTCAGATGCTTCTGACAGCACCACCGCTTCAACTATTCATGTGGCAGAAGTGTCAGTTCCTGCTACCACCGAAAGTTTCAAGTCACTCCATGTGGCAGAAGTGCTAGTTCCTGCCGCCAACGAAAGTTCCAAGTCGGTACCACCGCTTCCTGCAAATTCACTACCGTTCCACGCTACTACTACCTCTGCTGCATCGCTCACTACAGTGCCAGTCTCCATGCCTTCTCACGGTCGAGGGCACCTGCTATGCCTATTCATGGAAGCTGCTGGAAAGTCATCTGAGTCCGGTAAGCCTGTTTCTGATATTCCTGTGGAGACTGTAAAACCTGTTGCTACCGAGGGGGCTGAGCTTGTAGAAGTCACTGATGTAAAGCCTAGGCCTAATCTGCTCACTGCTGAAGAGTTCTCCACTGAAACGGACTCTGACATATTGAGCGATAGGATTTCTGAACTGTTCTCTGATACCATGTCATGGGGCAAGCTAGCGGATAGTGATTTGGAATGCTTGTTTGATCCTGTGGATGAGGCAGTCCCCATGCTATTAGTGGACTGTGATACCCTTGAGCCTCATGCCTCACTTGAACCCGGCTCTCTGATTTCAAGTGAAGAAAAGCGGTTGGCCTATTATGTAAAGACCGTCAGGAATGCGGTATATGCCATGTCAGATAGGGCCCCAAGACCCTCCACTATTGCAGGCATTCCAGTAACCTGTGCTTCCAATACGCCTGTGCTGCCTGGTTGTGGGGACCCTAGGGTGTTGCCAAAGTTGTCGAAGCTGCAAAGGATTGTGATGAAGCGAATAGCGGAGGGATATGGCTATTTGTATCCGTATGTGCCTGAAGATATTGAGGGGGAAACACAAGTGAAAAGGCCTCAGTGAATTGAAGCCGCAATAAGAGAGTTTTTGGATTTCCCTGTGGAAAGTGATCTGCGGGAGCTTTCTCCTAGAATGAGGGAGAAATACAGTGATGTCCTGCAAACCTGGGACTATGGCCGTCACATCTTCTCTGATTGTGTAGTGATCCGATGGCCTAAGCAAAGTGTTCAAAGGAGGTTCATTACTACCATGGGACCATCAGGGGAGTCCATTCAACTGCCAGACCCAAGGTATTATTGGTGATGTAAAGTGTATTTTTTGATCTGAAAGTTTCTTTTGCTGCCAGTGGAAAATCGCTGGACCTGTTTGGATAAAGTAACGGTTGACGAAAAGCATGCATGTACTGTGCTTGTCGTGAATTCTTGTGTTTGCCACAGCCCTGTTTTCTGTTAAAGCTGTGATGTTTGAAGAATTGGATTTACCCTAAGCTGAAGCTCTGCTACATGTTTGAAATTATGATATCTCAAGCGACTATGTGATGTTATTCTGCTATTTGCCAGAAGGAGTGCTATTGCAATGGACACTCTGAAGCACTGCTGGGTTTCTTCCAGAGCACACAGGGATTTGTAGTCCAGCTTCTAAGTAACCTTACCAGCAGTTGTCTAAAGCACCTTGCACCAGTATGTCGCCACACACTGTTACTGCAAATGGACATTCTGAAGCTACTGTGGGGTTCTTTAGAGTTTTCTCCACCATTAGTGGCCTAAAGTGCCTTGCATCAAGTTTTGAGCCTGTGACGGACATTCTGGAGCTTCTATTGGGTCTCTTCACTCCCTTCTCCACCAGTAGTTGCCTCAGGTGCCTCACAAGATGTACTCTGCTGGATATTCTGAAGCTCTGCTGGGTCGCAACCAAAAGAAAACACACAGGTAAACAGTCAGGTTTTTTCCTTTGCTCACCCATCCTGGGCCAGCAGCAGCCTAAAGTGCCCTACAGCTGACATGTTACGAAAAGGAAATAAGTCATATTGGGACACATCAGAGATATGCTGTTGTTTAGTTGGTGCCTTCAGCATGTCTTTGCACTTCTGGCTTGTCTATAGTTCACATTGCTGGACTTTGGAGCTACAGAGACAGGATGCCATATTTTCCAATTCTTTTGGATACTTTGCTTGGAGAAGTTGCCCATTGACCTTCAAGAATACGGGGACAGTGTGTAAAGCCTAGCTAGATAGTCAGGTATGGAGGTACTAAGTGCCTGGAGGCAACCTACCGGATTATTTAACTACATGGACTGCAACAATTCAAGTACTCTTTTTGTATAGATTAGGTATAGATAATTGAGTAAGTCGCAAAACGCATTTGTAGTACTTAGTGTGTATAGCATTTTGGAACAAAGTATCATCCTCCAGGGGATAATGCATTGTTCATACTGTTAAGTAGTTAGATTTTGTATGCTAATAAGTGATAGTGTAGACCAGCCTTTCTCAAACTTTTCAACACAGAGGGACCCTTGAAATGATTCTCCGGTCTCGGGAACCCCTGCTAAAAATGTAAAATCTACAACTTATGATACATTAGTGCGATGGTCAATAGGAAGAATGCTCCTTACACTTGTCATTGGTAAGAATTACCCCCTTACAGATAGGTAAAAAGATCAATAGTATCATTGGGAATTTATCTGAGAGGTAGAAATTGGCCATTGCTCAAGGAACCCCTAGCAACCTCTGGAGGAAACCTAGGGTTCCACTGAACCCTGGTTGAGAATCCCTGGTGTAGACTGTGATAGAATATTAGGATTCTGGTAGGATGTATGTTTTATTTTTTGTCTTTCAGGGGCTCCTAAGACCTACAAGCCTTCCTTGGCTAAGGAAAGACCACTTTTTTTCAAAATTGCACGATTAGTAATAGGATATTTTGTGTGTGTTTTCTCTTCTTTGTTCTTTTACAGATGTTCCTGTGTCTGCACGCCCTCCTTGGCTAAGGAGAGGCCAACCTCATCTCAAGTTGTACAGAAGTGCCTACTCAGGTTTAAGTCCTTCTTGGATAAGGAGAGACAATGGTGTATATTTTTAAGTGATAACAGTTTTTCTATTAGGTAGATAGATAGGTATAAACTGCAAGTAATGGTGACATGTTTTGATATTTTGTATTTTTCTATTTCGGTGGAAATGCCACCTGTATTTGTACCAAAAGTTATCCTTCCCTGTTCTCATCCCTGTCCAAATTTAGCCAGGACACCCTGCAGATATTTTTCTTTTTCCACCGCAGACTCCACCGACGGAGTCTATTTTGGAGGGGGGTGAGTGTAGCGGGGTGCTAAATATGTTAGGCTGTTAGGCAAAATATATTTGCAAGACAGTACTGGTCTTGCTGTGATTTGTAGTTCCTGATTACTGGATTTCCTCTTTTCAGTGTACTTCTCCGCCATGTCAGTAGGTGGCGCTGCTTCCTAAGATATGGGTGAGATAAGTCATAATATTCCAGAACATTCTGGAGTGATCTCATTCTTTTCCTAGCCAATCCACTCAGTGCAAGTGCATTGTGGGTAGGTGGGAGGAGACCATATATTGGGAGGAAGTCATGTGATCGGGGTCAGAGAGTCCAGCCCAGCTCATCTGGGGAAGGGAGAGTCCAGCCCAGCTCCTCTGGGGTAGGCCCCAGTCGCTCTCCCAGTTCGCTGGGAGGGGCCTGCATTACAGAAACCTTGTGGCTGCTAGGCCTGCGTCCTTAGGCCTATCCAGGGGTCCCGGCTGCCAGGAGACCCATGCCTGTCCGGAAGATGTAAAGTGTTGCGGTGTGCCTGCCCAGGATTTGCTTCAGTAAGGGGACTGTGAGAGAGTTCCATGGACCTGTGAGTGTACTTTATTCATTTTCAAGTTAGGATCCACCCAAGCCCAAAGAACTGTGAGAGAGTTCTACATGTCTGTGAGTACATTCCATTGTTGCTAAATTGGGATCCACTGAAGCCTAGAGAACTAAGAGGGAGTTCTACAGATCCGCCAGTGTAACGTTCGTTTTTGGGGTTGCTAAGTGAGACAGCCACGTGTCAAAGTGTTCAGAAGAGGCTGCGGCCTGTTATGCTGTCTCACTGTGTTTTTGCCTGAGAGTCTGCCTGCCTATTCATATTTTTGATTGTAGGGTGTCCTGAGCTCCTTACCCCTCTCTCCTTGTTCTTGTGTGAAGAATAAACGTTATCCTGTTTAAGCATTAGAAAAGTGATTGGTGTTCAACTTCTTTCAACATACCCCTAGACATCTGGAGATACGAGCGTACAAGGGTTGTACTGTCAGAGTAGTAAATTATATCTTCCAATTCAGCCGGTCCTACGGGGGTAAGCGCTACAGAAAGATGAACTCATCAGCGTGCTGCTTCTTTCACCTTCTACACACAGGTGGGAGTGCAGAGGAGACCTGTAAGTGAAAGCGTAACTGCAGCAAAAAAGGTCAGGTCCGCTCCATTGCAAAACATGGCTGTGTTGTGGGGATAAACTGCATACATTTCAGAAGTGGAAGGACAGATATACAATATCTCTGGTAAATAGTAGACATGTGTGGTTCTTTTTGTACCGAATTAAAGAGTTAGCAAACCTGCCTGAAAAGAAAAAAAAAATCCTGCAAGACAATAGCATAATGTGTTAGTACGCATCGCATACTAACACATTATGAAGTACTTACCTTAGAACGAGGCCCCCGATGCCCGAGTTGGTCAGCGCTAAGGACACTGATGGTCCTCTTCTTTCTTCTGGGTACATGGCTCCAGCACTGTGAGTGGCCGGAGCCACGTGACGTCACTCCCGCTCATGCGCGCGGGAGCTCTTCATTCCGGCAGCCAGCTCTGATTTTCCGGCAGCCTCCGCAGAGTGCATGCGCCGCTAATGTCAGCGGCTGCATGCAGGGCGAATATCTCCTAAACCAGTTAGGTTTTGGAGATATTCATTTTACCTACAAGTAGGTAAAAACCTGTAGGTAAAAACAGTAGTGGGGGTTTACTACCGATTTAATATTTGGACAAATTTTTCATTATTCGAAGATTCGGATATATCTGAATACCTGAATTTCAATATAAACTAATTTTACCGAATGCTCCGAATAACGAAACTAAATTTGTCCACATTTCGGAAATTCAGACTGAAATTCATATTCAATTTTACATCGAACTCCAGTCGAATTCTAACTACACATATTGCTGAAATAAAAGAATGTGCGTGTTAGTAGAGTAACATTTCGAAAAAAAAATTCTGTTTTTGTTAAGCCAAAGGTGATGTAAAGAGTCAGTGTAATCATTTGATGAAGATTTTTCTTTTGTTTGTTCACTTTGCCACATTCGAATCAAAAAAAAAATCTAAAGATTTCAATTCAACCGATTCAAAATTTATTGATTCTAACGTTTCGAATCGAAAAGGAAATGATAAATTCTCAGAAAATTTGAAAAAGACATAAAACAAATTCTGAATACAAATTCTGAATATGAATCCCGAATACGAATTGAATGAATCAACTGAGTTTAACGAAACAATATAAGTAAATTAACTAATTTTAAACGAAACAAAACAAATTCTTTCATCATGCACATGTCTAGTAAATAGGTAAAATAGCTCTATGTACAGTATAGTATATACTGTATTTCATGTAGTTCAAGTTGTATTAAACCTAAAACCAAAAATGTAAAATATTGCAGCTTACTTAATTATTAGATGTAATGACTGCATCAGTTTTTTATTTCTTTGTACAAAGTCAATACAGAAACAAGAAGAGAGTTGTTTTTCCACTTATCGAGCTGAAGTATCCTTATAATCAGCTTCACAGAACACTGACTTATTATATGTCCTCTCCCCACATTAGTTGATCTGCAGCTCTCCCTGGGATCATGCACAAGAGATGCACAAGCTTCAAAACATAAGGGAACAAAGGGATGTGCACAACTAGCGCAGAAAAACACTTTATCAAACTGAAAGAATAAATAAATCAAATGTACACACATTAACCAGATCAGGTGTGTGCCTTTAACACTTTCCCACCTGGCCTATAGCAGAATGATGGTCGGACACTCAGACACAGAGCATTACCGATCAGAGTAAAGAGCCTATGATGTAGGCTCTTTACCATGTGAACAGATGTGTTCAATCAATCACAAAATTCTGGTTATCGGCATTTCCTTTCCTCAGCGCTGTCAGTGTCTGCTGAGAAAAGGAAAGCCGATAACCAACTTTCCAATTACAGGGGACATTTACACTGATAATCAGGGCACTGATGATCAGTGCCCTGATTATCAGTGCAGCCCCATCAGTGCACATCAGTGTCCATCAGGGCAGCATATCAGTGTTCATTAGTGCAACCTATCAGTGTGCATCAGTGCAGCCTCATCTGAGCCCATTAGTGCAGCTTATTAGTGCCAATCAGTGCCACCTCATCAGTGCCCATCAGTGGCGCCTCATCCGTGCCCATCAGTGCAGCCTATCAGTGCCCATCAATGCAGCCTCATCACCGTACATCAGTGAAGTAGAAAAAATACTTAATTGCAAGAAGAAAAAGATTTGTGTTTTCAAAATTTTTCAAAATTGTTTATTTTTTTTTGTTTAGCAAAAAATAAAAAAACCTAATGGTGATTAAATACCACCAAAAGAAAGCTCTAGCTGTCTAAAAACAATGATAATTTAAATGATTTCATATGGGTACAGTGTTGCATGACCACGCAGTTGTCATGTAAAGTGCGAAAGCGCTGAAAGCTGAAAATTAACCTGGGCAAAAAGGGGGTGGAAGTGCCCAGTATTGAAGTGGTTAAACACCCCACATAGATCACAGAAGAATCCTGGCCAGGGATACAACATTTGATAACAGTCTCTCTCTCTCACTGTGAGATGTGCAGACACAGGAATACAGGAACACTGACTTGCCTGTTGCTTAAACTAGTGACAGGCTGAAAGCCGTACACATGATGCGAATTTCGGACGGGAATTTTAGTTCGACGGCCTGACATCCAAAATTCTTACTGTTAGTATGTTCCTTTCGACAGCCGCTTTTGATTTCTCGTCAGACAAAAGCTGGGTGTGCAGACTAGTACATTTTTTGTCGTACGACAACGCAACGTCCAATTTTCGTTCTGTTAGTACGGTCTTCGTACGGAAAAAATCGTACAACCGAGACTACTACGCATGCTCAGAAATGAAAAAAAGATGCAAAATGTTCAAAACATTACGTCACTTCTGACGCTGAGTTTGGTCATACGAAAATTTTTGTATTGTTAGTACGCTCTTCACTTTCGATATGAGACAATCATCCAACAAAAAACGGACGTTCTGTCGTCCGAAAATCGTATCGCGTGTACAAGGTTTTAGGTTGAGCTCTACCTGCTGCTCCTGATTAGGGTGTTCGTCTGAATTCTGACTACAAGCAGTTAGGAAAATGTACAATGTAGTCTAACCTAAGCCTATCCCTATTTTAAGCAGCAGGCAAAGCAGTGCTGGTAGACTTGAGAAAGGGGGACAAGCCCCCTAAATGTGCACCACCATTGCAGCCCAGGAAGCTTGATCAGTGGAGTGGCCAGCAATCCTATACAAGGTGACTGCGCTCTGTAAGCTCAGCTGTGGTGCAGCTACCAGCTGGTAGTGCATGTGTTCCTTTCTCCAATCTGTCTGCACAGTTTGCAGTGAGATAGAGAGACTGTTACAAAACATGTTGTATCCCTCGCCAAGACTCTACTGTGATCTTTGTGGGATGCCTAAAGTCACACACCTAATCTGGTTAATGTGAGTGCATTTGATTTATTTATTCTTGCAGTTTAATAAAGTGTTTTACTGTGCTAGTTGTGCACTTCCCTTTGTTCCCTGTATTCTTTTCTTTGGCTTTTTTCCCTTTGTTTTCACCTCATGATCTGGCCAGTAAAACACCTCTTGTATTAGTGAGACACAGCCCTGGAAGGAATAAACACGGGAGGCACAGCAGACAGCAGCATTGTTAGTCTGAGGGGGAGGGGAGTGTTAAATCTACTAACAGATTTAGATACACTAACAAATTGAAGCCAAGCTCCAGCTAATACTTTATAAGCAGTTAAAGCAAACAGTTTTTTTCCTTTTTGGGATAAAGGTTGTGCATGAATAAATAAAAGCTGATCATTCTAATCACCCCTGCCAGTGTTAAGTGGTTTGTTTCATCCATGTAAATTGATACATTCTGCTGGAGAGCTTGTGCTTTTGAAAAATAGCAGACTTGCTGGCGGATCACCAGATAAAAATAGAAGAAAGAAAGCCTAAAAATTGAAACTAATGCAACCATCACATCTAACAATTGGTAAGCTGCAATATCATAAATGTTTGCTTTTGGGTTTAATACCATGTTCAGCTTTGACCAAGTTGCAAGTTGTTTTCTCTAACCGACCTGATGTCTCTGTAGCCATTGCCCCCTTGGGGGTTGCTGAATGTAGTGGTTCCACCCTTCACACTTCCCTTAATCACACTTTTCCTTCCATCGGAAGTCACGAAACAGGCCGGTACTTTGTTTTGTTTTTTTATTAGGGGATTGAACTTGGATAGGGATTGGGATAGTTATGGGATGCCCAGTGAATTGATTCCAACTTGAATCGGACCATCTATATACACACCCTGTATATACACTTCTTCTCTTCCTCCAGCACGCACTTGCTTCTCAATAACTCCTGGTCCACTCTCCTGCACAGACTTTCTTCTCAATGACTCCTGTTCCACTCTCCTGCACAAAACTTGGTTCCCAGCCTAATTAGCACATGGTGAGGCCTGCTGTAGCTTAAGCACAGCCTCCAAGCCGCCCATTACAGTCAGGGACCGTGGGCCCCCAAAGTATAGCAAATTACATAGTGTGCTAGCTAGCCTGGTGGACTACTGCTTCCAGCCCATTTTCTTCCAGGCCCTGCCAGCCCTCCTGGCTGCAACGGCCCTCTCCACTGCCACAGTGACACTACAGTCCCAAATGGCTCTTGCACCCTTCTCAGACTGTCTCTAACCCCAATCTGCTCCGGTGTGCCTCTTCCAGCTTTCCAGGGTGTGCACTACTCACTGACTCCTGACACCTGTAGTTCCTATCCTGGAGATCTCTCTGGCAGTACTCTCTCCCACTGTCCTCTCCCACTCTCTCCCTGTGCCTCTCCTCCAGGATCCCACTCTCCTTCTGGATGCACCCAAGCTCTCCCAGGCCGAGGTCACCCCCCCCCCCCCCAGACTAGGGGCTTCCTCCAGGTCCTAACAGCCTCCACACTGCTACATCTCCATCTCTTTCACCCGAACTCTCCTCCCTAGACTGGGCTGACCCCGGGTATTTAA
This sequence comes from Glandirana rugosa, assembly GCA_018402905.1. Lineage (NCBI taxonomy): Eukaryota > Metazoa > Chordata > Amphibia > Anura > Ranidae > Glandirana > Glandirana rugosa. The sequence goes on along the minus strand of BLSH010341351.1, from coordinate 717,146 downwards.
GGAGGCCTGCCCCCTGCCAATCCAGGTTGGGGATTGGTCAGAGCTCCTTAACATACCCCAGGAAGCTTCACCTCCTTTTCCCCACCCTTTGTTCCAGAACTTTCTGAACCAGAAAGGAGGGGTTACCAAGGGGCCAGACCCAGAATAAAAACAATCAGGCCTGACTAAATTTACCTCACCTAACACAAAAATCTTTCTCTAAACACCTACCTATGGTAGAGGGCGCTACATTTAGGAAATTGCTTATACTGTCTAACAGGGATGTCCGGATCAGGAAAGCAGATGAACAGAGCTATAAATCTTTTGAAAGTAAAAACTGTTCACATGGAAGTATTCAGTTGTGTATTGCCTAGAACAGAGCCTTAACATGTGTGAAGGCATCAAAAATCACTGTTACGTACCTGGAAGGTGAGCCAGATGGTAGAGGTAGACCTCTCCTACTACTTCGGCTCAAGGGCCGCTGGGTGTGATACAGCGGCCACGGGAGCGCGGTGGGGTAAGAGTGCCTGATCAGTCCCGGAAACAGTAGAGCTAGATGCTGATGCAGACTGGCTGGACAGCAGAGCAGGATGCTGATGGAGACTGGCTGGACAGCAGAGCAGGATGCTGATGCAGACTGGCTGGACAGCAGAGCAGGATGCTGATGCAGACTGGCTAGACAGCAGAGCAGGATGCTGATGCAGACTGGCTAGACAGCAGAGCAGGATGCTGATGCAGACTGGCTGGACAGCAGGGCAGGATGCTGATGCAGACTGGCTGGACAGCAGAGCAGGATGCTGATGCAGACTGGCTGGACAGCAGAGCAGGATGCTGATGCACACTGGCTGGACAGCAGAGCAGGATGCTGATGCACACTGGCTGGACAGCAGAGCAGGATGCTGATGCACACTGGCTGGACAGCAGAGCAGGATCAGGCAGGCCGGGTCGGCAACCATCGGGCAACAGCAAACAGAGGGAGCAGGCAAAGACAGGTCACAAGGCAAGCCGAGGTCAGGGCGGGCAGCAGTCAAGCAGAGTTGAAGGAAGATCCCGGTCAAGGTCACAAGAAACGGGTACTGGAACACAGGTTACAGGAACTCAAAAGCTGCAGACCAAACAGCAAAGTGACAGTGCAGAAGACCAGCTTAAATAGGGCTCCTGGCGCCAATGTTCGTATCAACCGCGCGCATTGATGACTGTTCCGTGGGCTCCCTGACAATCTTTATTATCAATTTAGGTAATTTTTTTTAATTTTAAAACTATATAAAATGTACAAATAAGGAATAAAGTAGAAACAATATTTTAAACTCTAAGTTTAGGTAATGCCAGGAAACCTTTTCTGTAATGAGAAAGAGTAATTGGCAAATTATATTATAATAATACGTTTACAATTATACATCGTATACTTCACTCTCCCTCATGAAATTATGCAAACTGTATGCTGCTTTCTCCAATGGGTTTAAATTTTCTATTTTCCAACTTTGATCAAAAAATGTAAAACTTGTAATTTCTTCATCCTGTGGGCTTGGCATAGTTGGCAGGTGAACACCCATTTGTAGGTTTTTAAAGTCTTTGTTGTAAATAAGACCTCATCTAGTACTCACCAAGGCTCCATTCACATCTAGGCGTTTTTGAGCGATTTTCTGCTCTAAGCCTCAGCTCTAAGAAAGAGCAACAAGAAAAATCCCATTCATTTCAATGGCCCCTGTTCACATCTAAACATTCTGTCGCCTTAAGCAAAATGCCTGTCACTCAAAAATGTACACAAGCTTCTTTTTTGTCAGATTACAGACATTTTACTGCTTTTCATTGGTGGCTTGTCAACTTCAAACCGCCTGTACAAAAATGCTGAAAAATGCCTGAAAAAAACGCTTGAAAAAGGCCTGTAAGATAGCAACGCCTAGATGTGAATGGAGCCTCATTCAAAAGTCTAATTGTCAACAAACATGATATGAAATAATAGTTTGTTTGCCTAAGCAAAAATAGTGCTTTAGAATATCCTTATCAGAATCGGGAAGCCCCATTTAAAATTAATGGGGGACCCAGATACCACCCTCATCCAGCATGACTGAGTTAAGGGTACATAGTATCCCTAATTCATCAAAATATATAAAGTAAATAAAAATATACCTTTAACAAGAGCTTTATTTAAAAAAAGCCCCACAATGTAAATCCATCATCAATTACATCATCCAGCAATGTAGATCCATATCAATCACTATGAATGCTGCCTGCGGACACGCCAACATATCTGCTCCCAGCCAAAACGCGTCATGAATTTTACTAACTGACAGATGAATGTAAAGAAAGGGACATGTGTATACTGGATGGTAAATCTCTTTTACCATCAATTTAAATTGTATTTTTATACTTTGTGTAGCACTACTCCCATAGGAGATGCTTAACCACTTTAAGACCGAGCCTCTTTTTGGAGTTCGGTGGTTATCAGTTAAAATCAGGTTTTTTTGCTATAAAACTACTTAGAACCCCCAAACATTATATATTTTTTTTCTAACACCCTAGAGAATAAAATGGCGGCCATTGCAAAACTTTATGTCACACCGTATTTGCGCAGCGGTCTTACAAGCGTGATTTTTTTGAAAAAATTCAGTTTTTTTAGTTAAAAAATAAGACAGCAGTAAAGTTAGGTCAATGTTTTTCCATATTGTGAAAGATAATGTTACGCCGAGTAAAATGATACCCAACATGTTATGCTTCAAAATTGCGTCGCGGAATGGCGACAAACTTTGCAACATAAAAATCTCCATTGGCGACGTTTAAAAAATTCTACAGGTTAGCATTTTTGAGTTACAGAGGAGGTCTAGGGCTAGAATTATTGCTCTCGCTCTAACAATCGCGGCGATACCTCACATGTGGTTTGCACACCGTTTTCATATGTGGGCGGGACTTACGTATGCGTTCGCTTCTGCGCGCGAGCTCGCAAGGACGGGGCGCTTTAAATTTTTTTTTTTTTAATTATTTATTTTACTTTTTAATTTTTATTTTTACACCTTTCTTTTTTAAAAAAAAAATTTTGATCACTTTTTTTCCTATTACAAGAAATGTAAACATTCCTTGTAATAGAAAAAAGCATGCCAGGACCTCCAAAATATGAGAAATCAGGGGTCAAAAAAACCTCAGATCTCATATTTACACTGAAATGCATAAAAAAAAAATGTCCCCTTTAAGACCATTGTGCGGAAGTGGCTTGTGACGTCGCTTCCGCCCAGCCATGTTATGGAGCCGGGTGAATGGACACTGGGGGGGGGCGCGATCATCTCCGCCACTGCCGGCGGGTCCGGTAAGCGGCGGAGATGACCGG
>BLSH010341351.1:696847-712886 GCA_018402905.1 Glandirana rugosa | reverse complement strand
TATATATTTTTTTTCTAACACCCTAGAGAATAAAATGGCGGCCATTGCAAAACTTTATGTCACACCGTATTTGCGCAGCGGTCTTACAAGCGTGATTTTTTTGAAAAAATTCAGTTTTTTTAGTTAAAAAATAAGACAGCAGTAAAGTTAGGTCAATGTTTTTCCATATTGTGAAAGATAATGTTACGCCGAGTAAAATGATACCCAACATGTTATGCTTCAAAATTGCGTCGCGGAATGGCGACAAACTTTGCAACATAAAAATCTCCATTGGCGACGTTTAAAAAATTCTACAGGTTAGCATTTTTGAGTTACAGAGGAGGTCTAGGGCTAGAATTATTGCTCTCGCTCTAACAATCGCGGCGATACCTCACATGTGGTTTGCACACCGTTTTCATATGTGGGCGGGACTTACGTATGCGTTCGCTTCTGCGCGCGAGCTCGCAAGGACGGGGCGCTTTAAATTTTTTTTTTTTTAATTATTTATTTTACTTTTTAATTTTTATTTTTACACCTTTCTTTTTTAAAAAAAAAATTTTGATCACTTTTTTTCCTATTACAAGAAATGTAAACATTCCTTGTAATAGAAAAAAGCATGCCAGGACCTCCAAAATATGAGAAATCAGGGGTCAAAAAAACCTCAGATCTCATATTTACACTGAAATGCATAAAAAAAAAATGTCCCCTTTAAGACCATTGTGCGGAAGTGGCTTGTGACGTCGCTTCCGCCCAGCCATGTTATGGAGCCGGGTGAATGGACACTGGGGGGGGGCGCGATCATCTCCGCCACTGCCGGCGGGTCCGGTAAGCGGCGGAGATGACCGGAAAGCAGCGGGAGGGGGGCACCTCTCCCGCCGCTGATAAAAGTGATCTCGCGGCAAATCCGCCGCTAAGACCACTTTTATCTTGCAGGGAATCGCCTGCTGAAGAAATAGATACCGGGGTTATGGTAGCTATCTGCTACCATAACAACGGTATTCCACTTCAAACTGCCGCCGTCAAACGACGTACGGCGGTCCGGAAGTGGTTAAGTATGTTCAGTCCCATACTCTGCCTCTCAACCCCAAGAATAGCCTCAGCCCCTCTGGCACACCTGGCAATAGTGTCAGTGCAAGGACCACTGAAACCACACACATTATGATAAAACACAGATATTATATTTACTGCAATATTTCTGTGGATAGGTAACAAGTAACGATATATATGTTCAAAGAATGCAATAGGAGAGCAATAGCTGAGGTTATCAGCAATATATCTCAATACTATATTCAGGCTGCTTTCAGGGGGTTCCAAACCTAAGAATAACCCCAAGAGCAGATGCAAACACTTCAATAACCATAAATCATAATATGACGCTCTGTACCCAGTTTGGTCATCTTTACCCAGGTTAGCTCTATGAGCCTAAGCAGGAGAGCAGAGGAATAACTCTATTTAGGCCAGGTCTCTCTCTTCTGTCCCCTGACACCACAGGCCCAACTTCAAACATTGTATCAAGTCAACATGTAATGGCTTAACTCTCCTAGATAAACTGTCTCGCACACCCACTGCATGTACAGAGTCCTTTGAAGAAAGATGGGCCTTTTTATCTTCAGCTAGCCACTCTCATTGGTGCACTTAAACTCCTGGATAGCAGGGCCAAACAGCACGACTGGCCCAGTGAAGAAACAGGATCATTCTCAGCAAGGTGAAAGGGGCAATGTTGTCTGTATACAGTGTCCCAGTGAATGTATGGCCTTATCCTTTAGCCCTGTGGCACTACAAGTGTCAGAAAGATGACTACCAGCAATGATGTCTGTATACAGTGTCCATTTAACTCCAGCAGGTGTGCAGTGTCCCTGTTTTCTGCAAATGGGCAAAAGACCCTTCACGCAATCCTGCAATCAAGGCCCAAACGAACGTCCCAGAACAGGCAGGCTCTTCTAGTGACCTGACTGGTCACCTCGCACTGGAACGCTTCACAGTCCGTGCAGGTGTGTCTGCATATACACCTGGGATCCCCCTCTCAGGCTGGATGTCCCAACTGTAGGCAGAGGCCTAATACCTCGCTGTGAAATGACTTAGGAGGCAGTGCCTCTCCCTTAGGTCTGAACTCTTCCTCTGCCTCGTGGAGTCTGAGAATCTCCTCAGGAAATAAAAATGGAGTCTCTCCTTTCCTGCCCTCAGAGCAGGCTGGTCCTGGTAGTTCCTGTCTCTATACAGGGCTATGGGATCATTTGGTGAGGGAACTACATGATCCAGAATCCATTGCAGCTACTTCTGCTTGTTAAAATCCCATTGATTGGCTCCTGTAACTGCTCCTTTAATTGGCTTTCTTCCTCCTGCCAATAGGAACACAGGGGAGGAAGCAGAGCAGCCTGATGCCTGTGTGTGTGTGAGAGGAGAGGGAGGGGGGTGGCATCCCACGCAGAAACTGACAGGCATCTCTCCCTCTGTGGAAAGCCTTTGCACTCACAACGGCCAGCTTGGAGAGGTCACGGGTGAGAGTGGGGCAATTGCTACACAATCCCCCCACCAAAGAACCTTTGGTCCCCCAAAGGAAGTAACAGTTTTTGACCTGGTACATGCTTTTAGAATACACGTGGAGGAAAGCAGGTTTATGTACACAGGAAAACAAACAGTTTGCATTTGCATAAGAACCTGGCAGAGGAACCTTCCACCAATGAGCATAGGAAGGAAGGTTGTCCTGCCTGCAGACCACCTTAATTGGAATGGCCCAGCTAGTTGTGCCAGGGGGTGAATTAAGTTTGCCTTTCACCGAATCTGTGGTGAGAAGGTCAGGCTATGCAAGAGTCCTTTGAGGGGTGAGGATAACTTCTTCGGTGCTCTCACCCAACACATCACAGGTTGGTCTATTGAGAGGATGCTTAACTCTTTGCTTTCTCTGTTCCACTGGCTCAGGCATGGTAGGCTCACTAGCTTCTTCTTCCTGTTTGACTACTTCTGCCTTCTGCAGATTAGGTTCTTCCACTTCTGCTATGGGCCCTTATTCATCCACTGTAAAATAAGGAGACACATCTGACCCTTCTTTTGGCAGTGAGGGTAAGGGATCACATCTGGGGACAACAGGGGGCTAACAGCCCCTTCACTGGATCTGCTCTGGCACACCTGGCAATAGTGTACGTGCAGGGACCAATGAAGCCACACACGTTACGATAAAACACAGAAATTATCTTTACTGAAATATTTCTGTGGATAGGCAATGAACAGTAGCAATTTATATGTTCAAAGAATGCAATAGAAGAGCAATAGCTGAGCTTATGGGCAATATAGCTCAATATTATATTCAGGCTGCTTTCAGGGGATTCCAAACCTAAGAATAACCCCAAGAGCAGATGCAAACAATTCAATAACCATCAATCATAATATGGCGCTCCGTATCCAGCTTGGTCACCTTTACCCAGGTTAGCTCTATGAGTCTAGGCAGGAGGAGAGGAGAAGAATGACTCTATTTAGGTCAGGTCTCTCTCTTCTGTCCCCTGACACCACAGCCCAACTTCAAACACTGTGTTCAAGTCAACATGTAATGGCTTAACTCTCCTAGATAAATTGTTCCGCACATCCACTGCATATATGGAGCCCTGAATATGTGTGTGCGGGCCCATATAGCACTAGTAACTTTGAAGAAACATGAGCCTTTGTATCTTCAGCTAGCCACTCTTGTTTGTGCAACTCCTGGATAGCAGGGCCAAATAACACGACTGGCACAGATTATCAAGTTAAGAAACAGAATCTTTCTCAGCAAGGTGAAAGGGGCAATGGTGTTTGTATACAGTGTCCTGATGAAAGGATGGCCTTATCCTTTAGCACTTGGCACTACAGGTGTCAGCAAGATGACTACTAACAATGATGTCTGTATACAGTGTCCATTTAACTCTGTCTGTGTGCAGTGTCCCTGTTTCCTGCAAATGGGCACCCAATCCTGTGATCAAGGCCCAAACGAACGTCCCGGAACAGGCAGGCTCTTCTACTGACCCGACTGGTCACCCCACACTGGAATGCTTCACCGTCTGTGCAGGTGCATCTGGATATGCACCTGGGATCCCCCTCTCTCAGGCTGGATGTCCCGACTGGAGGCAGAGGCCTAAAACCCCACTGTGAAATGACCTAGGAGGCAGTGCCTCTCCCTTAGGTCTGAACTCTTCCTCTGCCTCGTGGAATCTGAGAATCTCCTCAGGAAATCTAAATGGAGTCTGTCCTTCCTTGCCCTCAGAGGATGCTGGTCCTGGTAGTTCCTGTTTCTATACAAGGCTATGGGGCCATTTGGTGAGGGAACTACATGACCCAGAATCCATTGCAGCTGCTTCTAGCCTGTGCACTTGTGACGGCCAGCTTGGAGGGGTCGCGGGTGAGAGTGGGGCACCCTCTACATTTGTAAGTGTCAGTTTTGATGTAGTGTAATGTATACATCATACAGAGGTGCCACTTCACAGGCAGCTTTAAGGTACCCCTCAGGCATGTTATTTTCTTAACCATTTTTAATGTTTTGCTTTAGCCATTAATGAGATTGCTTTTCCCCTTTAAATTATTATTTTTTATCAGTACATGTCACCCAAGGGTATTTTATAATTAACAAATGTATGCCCTAAGATGGCTTTAAGGCATCTATAGTAAAATAATGCCACGTCACGAAGTTACAAGATTGGATAGGAAATAGAACACTGGACTTTGTAGGCACGTATTTAAAAAATATAAGATTTATGTGTCTACATTAAAAAATAGTTACACCATATAGAAAATGGTTCTTGACATAGTATATAATAAACTACATGAAAGTTAAACTAGAAAGGAACAACCAGACCTCACCACCTAAAACCAACCAGGGCTCTGAACATATGCAGATGACACAATTGGCACATTTACCAGGATGTGGGAACACAAAAATGACAGTGAAACAATTTCCAATGCTGTCAGGAAGCTGCCCTCCAATTGTATCAGTCACTCTTGTATCCGCACTTAACGTAAATGTGTGAGATAAGTTGTACTGGAGAGAGACATGTAATGGCTATGTAGGTGAAATATAATCCTACTTGGATAGCCTGCTGGGAAGTGTGTACACGTACATCCTGGGTGCTACGACTCGCTGGTAATAGAGGGAGGTGTCCGAGGAGACGTCTGTCTCCCTCAGGATGCATGAGGGAGACAGACATCTCCTGCCTTTATTTATACCTTGTGTGTCCCCACATCCTGGCAAATGTGCCAATTGCATCATCTTCATATGCTCAGAGCCCCTGGCTCCTGAAGAAGCTACGTCAAGGTCGCGTAACATGTAGAGCAGAAGTATTTTACACTAAGAAGGATAAAGTGGAGCCCCAGATTAAGAGGAATATTCATGTCTTACTTAACAATCAGACAATCGTATCTAGTTTAACTTTTATGTATCATATTGTATACTATGTCAAGAACCATTTTCTATATGGTGTAACTATTTTTTTTTAACGTAGACCATTAAATCTTATATTTTTTAAATACGTGCCTACAAAATCCATTGTTCTGTTTCCTATCCACCCAAGGGTATTAGGTATTGTACCATTTCAAATGTTTTCCTTGTTTTAACCAAGTTAATGTAGTTATATTTCCATGACATTTGTTTGCCTTATCTCGGAATGATGGTCTCGCATATGGCTGCAGTTTATAGTGTCATGGCTGATCGATTCCCCTATGTGCATGTATTGCTGCAACCCCTGTATTTAAATGCATACTGTTAGACAGGTTAATCTGGTTGGTCGCAGGTTGGCCAGTAAGTGGAGCTTGGTATTTGCCTTGGATTTATCCTTGGCCCCTTTTTTGCTGTTTGTTGCCCTCCAATGCTCCTTGCTGCAAAGGTCAGTTATAGGTGAAAGCAGTGGTCATTGTTTAGTGCGTTTTATTTTTTGGTCAGGTAACGCATTGACATCTTTGTTGCCATCGTGTTATATGCTGGGTGTTCAATGTGCCCCTGTACCTATAAGGAGGGGTGGGGCCCCCTCCAGACCATCTGCCTTGACCTATCTTATATAAATGCGTGTGCTACCACTGTGGAGTCTCTTACAAGTCAGAGATAGGGACTACAGATCACAGGGGCCTGTAGCTGACGCAGGCATTTATAAATTTGTACAACTAAACCCCTGTTTTTAAACGCATACTGTTAGGCAGGTTAATCTGGTTGGTCGCAGGCTGGCCAGTAAGTAGAGCTTGGTATTTACCTTGGATTTGTCCTTGGTCCCTTTTTTGCTATTGCTGCAGCTAACCTGTCCCTGTTTATTAAAGGGACTAGATAACTTCCTGTGCTAAGTCACACAGTGTCCAGTGCATGACTAACCATTTCCTCTATGCTGCTTCACAAATGTAGGAGTGCTAATCATATGGAACACTGCATAATAAGCTCTGTTACTTGCTCTGCCTGTCTGAGTCTGTGTCAAATCTCATTACTGTTTATTTCACACCTGCAGAGCACTAGACTGAGAGACCCAGGGTATGTGAGATATGCATTTCCCTCACTGGAAATGTCAGTTCTCACACTACAAACAGAGGCCCTGTATTAACGTGTGCTCAATGTTCAATGCCTCATTTTTGAACACAAACAGAAACTTCAACAAATGACACCATGAAACTACATGATCAATGCACAATCCTATGCATGTGAAAAACACAAGGTGCAAGTAACCAGGTTTAGCTCCTTAACGCTGGCGCCCTTTAAGGTGTTTCTGATACCAGGAGGCGGGTGGGATTTATGATCATGTGACCGCTGTGATTGGCGGTCACATGATCAGAAAGCTCCCGATCACAATAAACAATCGGGAGCTTTCCATTAGGCGCTGGTAACTGTGCCTGGAGTGCACAGGGCATGCGCTATAGGCACAGGTTTGTTTACATGTTGGTATGCAAATATGCAGCCTCTCGGCGTCAAGACCCACACACCAAGAGGCCGCATATTTGTGTACTGTCGACGCTCAGAGGTTAAAGTGCCCTTAAAGTAAAATTCCAGATTTGTATAAAAGGCCTATATACTGTACATACCATTACCACATACTGTATGATGTATGATTTTAATTCTAGAAGAAATAAAATCACCCTTTATTTTCAGGTGTAAGTATTTGCAGAAAGGATGCAGACAGGATGACATTAATTTAGGCTATTGTCAAATATTTAGACTATTGTCAGCTACTGTAACAAAACCAATCATACTTTTGTTTTGTTCAGTAAAAGCTCATCTATTTAGCAATTTATAAGGAGGAAACAAATTCCAATGTAGTGTGCTATGAATCAGTATCTTTTTTTCCCCAGATGGTTGTGTTACCATTAAAAATAAATTCTGCTGTGCTCTATTACTGTCAGTGTTCTGTATTACCAAAACATGTTATCGGTAAATGTTTAGTTTTTCATGTGTGATATTCCGGTCAAACATCAAAGTGTAAAAACCTATAAAAGTAGTTCATACTTTCATAAATGTAACAAACCACAACATAATCTTAGGACAACTTGCTCTATGCCCTCTCCCCAGAACACGTATGCTCAGACGATGCGTAAATAGTGATGATGTAAGAGCACCAGTGTACATTACAGCTGTCGCCCCCTTGTGGTCAATTAGCAACATGCATTGCAACTCAAATGCAATCTGAAAATTACCTTCAAGATCTGGTGTGCTGACAATGCGTTACCTGGGGTCACTTTGTTCACTCTACAGATGAAGAGGCGTCACCAGGTGAACTGTTTTTCTCAAGTTCTATAAAAGTGAGCTGGCCAGCATGAGCAACAGTCTTTATGGATCTATCACAAAGGTGATTGCAGAGGACATTTTTAACACACAAGTGGATTGGACATTTTACATAATCTAGGTAAGAGTTTGAGTAATGTTCTGATTTAGTAAGTCTGTATTTTTTAAAATATATTTATAGAGTATATCCAAAAAGCATAATAGCATATTCATAGATAAGCACATATTTACTTAGCCGCAACTTTATATTAATAAATCAACTAATTACAAATTATAAATAATAATTATAAAATCAACCCTTATGAGAGGTCATGTGTCCCTAAAGGGCTTCTGGACTATACTATATAGGGGAAATGTAATGTTTTCACTAATGATCAAAAACATTTTAGTATTCGTTTCATGTTTAGTTTGAAGGACACCGATGTGCCGATGTGACAGAAGTAATTGGGGCATATTTATACCAGTATTATAAAGCTACTATATAAAATAGCTGCAACCTATAGCAACCAATCAGGGCTAATCTTTCAATGCTTTGACTTCTGTAAACTGAATTCTTAAGGATTACTATCATTTCATGCAGGTTAAACATGAACTTAGTTCTTAGCACTGCCTTATTAAAAAAAAAAAAGACTACACTTGATTAAATATGCTATACAATTTTTTTTGGATAACTAAAACCAACAATAACACATATAGTTTAAATATCATTCTGTTATAAGGTGGGTATATAGTTCATGTCTCCAAGTAAGAATATATAGCAAAAAGTATTGAAACAGTCCAAAAGATCAATTACATTACTACATTTTTATTCTGTACATAACCATTTTATATATACTTCTCAATTGACCACAGGTTATCAATCCAGTAGGTTTAAGAATGCCCATAGAGGGCCATAACCATGTTGGAATAATCTGATCACCAGCATGCCAGGCATCCAGTGCCGCCATTAACATGAACATTTGGTCCAGTTGAGCATTCCGGTTAATGACTGTGTTGAGGGGAGGAGATGGGTGACGCTGTATCCAGTTATATGGGGGTGAAAATAAAATAAATAATAATTTAATTTCCCCATAGAGTGAGACGAGTGATTAATTTGCCTAGTTTGAAATTAAATGTTTCACTTGAGAAATATATCTAGGAACTTTTTTGGCAACAAGTGTAACATTAAATTTCTCGTATTTGCTCCAGTTGTTAAATATGCCATTGAATGCATTTTATGATACATCTGTCTGATAAATGCAAAAAAATAGCTGTTCAGTTAGAAATCTTGTGACCTGATAAATAATTCCTGTGCTCTCTACCTCTGGACTGTTATCAGTTACCACTGTTCCCTGCTATCTCCGTGGACAACAAAACACTTCCTCTTGGAGGGTTATGGAAAAGAGAGGAGGTATCATGAAGTCCTAACACACTTCTTGTCCTAGAGTGATAACATGGGTCAAAACAGATGTCACCCTAGGATAGAATGTGTTATTGACAGGATTACCAGGTCAAAGTGGTTGTATACCCCGCTTGGTGATTTTACCTACGGTTAAGCCTATAATAAGGCTTACCAGTAGGTAAACTGAATATCTCCTAAATCAGCACTGTTTAGGAGATATTCATCCTGCATACAGCCACTGATGTCAGCAGCACATGCGCTCTGAAGTCCTGGCGTATCGCACCACAACTTCAGAGCTCCTTGCCGGAACGGAGGGCTGCCGCGTGCATGCGCAGGAGTGACGTCCTCGCAGCTCTGGCCACTCACACAGCCGGAGCCCGTGAATCCATCAGAAATGCTGGGGGGAACATGTCACCCCCCTCAGCGGTGACCAGGAGCCGCTGTGGGGGCTTCGTTCTAAGGTAAGTATTTCATAATGTGCTAGTATGCAATGCATACTAGCACATTATGATATTGACATGCAGGTTTTTATTTTTTCATTGGTTTACTACCGCTTTATGAAAAAGAGTAAAACGTGTGACAAAAGAAAGCTAATGCAGCTACCACACCTAAGAGCCAGTAAGCTGCAATACTGTTAACTTGTGTTCTTTGATTTAGATATGCTTTACTGTCTTTGCCTTATTTTGACACTGTGGATGACATTTTGGGATCCCTCCTGTAGCCATGCCCCCGTAGGGGTTGCTGAAAGTAGTGGTCCACCTGTCACACTGCCCTCAATCACACATGTCCTTGCATCCAGAGTAAGGAAGAACAGACCGCTACTTGTGGGTTTTTTTGTTTTTATAAGGGGATTTAGCTTGGATGGGTATAGGGTAATAATAGGATGCCCAGCAGATCAAACAGTTCTTCAACCATCTATATACACTCCAATATATACAGTTCTCCTGTTCCTCCAGCACAACACTTGCTTCTCAATCTATTCCTCTTCCTCCAGAACAACACTTGCTCTGGCCTAGCTAGCACATGTTGAGGCCTGCTCTCAGTTTAGCACAGCCTTAATGAACTGCCCATTACATGCAGGGACCAAGGGGCCCCTTTAGTGTAGCAAAAGTAGAAGTATGCTAGCTAGCCTTGGTGGACAACTGCTCCCAGTCCATCCTCTTTGGGTTCTGCCAGCCCTCCTGGCTGCAACGACCCAATTCCACTGCCCAGTGACACCACAGTCCCAACTGGTCTTTTACCCCAGTCTGCTCCGGCGTGCCTCTTTCAGCTTCCCAGGGTGTGTATCGCTCACCAACCTGAAGATCTTCCTAACAGTACTCTCTCCTGCTGTGCCTCTGTTCCAGGATCTCCACTATCCTCCCGGATGCACGCGAGCCCCAGGCCGAAGTCACCCCTCCTCCCAGACTGGGGACTCCCTCAAGGCCCCGACCGCCTCAGTACTCCATGTCTTCCACCCAAACTCTCCTCCCAGACTGGGCTGACCCCAGGTATTTGAGAAAGCCTGCCCCATGCCAATCCAGGGTTAAGGATTGATCAGGGTTCCCCAAACATCCCAGGCAGCTCCACCTCTCTCCCGCACCCTTCCTTCTAGAACCCTCCAGAAGCAAAGGGGAGGTAGCCAAGAGGTGTCACCATCTGTGAGTCGCCAGCCACTCCCTTCCCCAGAATGAAAACAATCAGGAAGTCAGGCCTGACTAAATTTACCTCACCTAACACAAAAATCTCTCTAAGCACCTACCTAAGGTAGAGGGCGCTGCACTCCCTATGCTGCCAAACATCCCTCTGACATATCATTCCACTTTATCCCACAGCAGGGGAGAACAGGGGCTGTGAAAGACTGATCCCCATAATGTTCAAATTTTTCACAAATTCAAGAAACTTTGTTCTGGAACTAAAACCCCCAAGACAATTAGTAGCAATTGTAACTGTCAAAGAAAAACTGACAAAAATGACAACACAAGGCATCTGGCCCAGATCAATTTCTGGGATTGCAAGTAAATTGTGCAAACATTTTATAAATTCTATTATTTATTTTGTTATTACTATGTACTGTAATAGGGCATTAAACAGCTTAACCATACCTTCAATTCAAAATCCTTTCCTGAGAAAACGTTTGATACAGTTCCTAATAATAGCCTGCTACGGAATATGAGGATGCATATAGCAAGGAAAACGTACAGTACAGACACAAGTAAACAACTGTTTAGAGTACAGATACCAAAGGGTGTTTGTAAATGGACCAGAATTTCCACATGACTCGGTATCTAGCTCATTTCCTTTTATTAATGACCCAGTGAATAGAATAGAAAGTAATATGCCCATTTTTGCTGATGCTACTAATGTAGAATCATTAAAACTCAGTGGGTTAGACATGTATTACCGAAGAATCCGGACAAAATGGCCACATGGGTGATTAAATATCAGATGAAATTTAATGTTCCTTAATGTGAGGTTGTGCACTTAGGGCGTGCTTATTGTAACTTTACATTAAATGGTGTACGATTAAAGAAAGAATAACTGAAGAAGGGTTTCATAAGCAAAATAATCATTAGCACCTCATGCCAGTCAACATCTGCAAAAGCAAATAACATTTCACTGCTACAGTATATAAAATGCATGTAGCATCATCTACACAGTATACAGCGCTGTGTTTCAGCAGCCATATGGGGACTTCCCGTTTGCTGCTGAAATAAAATTCAGTTGGGCTGAGGGCTGATCAGTCATTCACAGGTAGCAGGGCTGGCCCTACCATGGGTCCCAGTCGGTCCATTGGACCCAGGCAGCACTTTGAGTGGGGCACCAAACTGAACCATGGCCGCCTCTCCTTCTCTTCTGTTTACCCAGCAAATTGACCAAGATTTGTTTTCCAGCAGTTTTGTGTATTATGACGACAACTGCCCCCCGGCCGCTCCGCCTGCCCCTATACTGACCTAGCATGTCCATATACTACCCTAGCTTATGCATATACTACCCTAGCCTGTCCATATACTACTCTAGCCTGTCTATATACTACCCTAGCCTGTCTATATACTACCCTAGCCTGTCTATATACTACCCTAGCTTATGCATATACTACCCTAGCCTGTCCATATACTACCCTAGCCTGTCTATATACTACCCTAGCCTGTCTATATACTACCCTAGCCTGTCTATATACTACCCCAGCCTGTCTATATACTACCCTAGCCTGCCCCTATACTACCCTAGCCTCCCCTTTGCAATTGAACATAATGGTATGTCATATAATTTTGCATATAGACAAAGTGCTGTTGCATGTAAATCTGACTTCCTGATAAATTTAATTTTAGTTTTAATTATCATGACATAAAATAGTGGATGTGGGGCTTTTTGATGGGCGTGATTATTTTTTTTTTGGGGGGGGGCAGCATTTCACTCTTGGACCCAGGTAGCACAATGTCTTGGGCCAGCCCTGACAGGTAGCCTTAAATGTTTATCAATTTGCCTGCCTCTCCACCTCAGCCAGTGAGAGGAAGCCTAATATTCCCTGATTAAAATACAAGGTTTTCTGTGAATGGTGGAGAAGTGCTCAGCCTGAGTTGGTTTTGTTTGGGCAGCAGACAGGAAGTCCCTGTACCGATGCTGGAACACAGCTGATGATGGTACATACAGTTTATACAGTATTGACAGTCGCCGCATCAATTACTGAAGGACAATAAAGGAGACTTTACAGAACAAATATACATATTCAAGAGGATATTTAGTTTCCAAGCACAAAGTTATTGCATAAACCAAGTTCTACCAAAAATACTCTGCTAAAAACATGTAAGGCATTAGAGCTCCTTATGATTGCAACACTAAGTAATCTGCAGCCTTCCAAAAAAGTTGAAGATCTTCCAGGTCAAAAGCTACATTGGCTGATCATTTAATGTAATATGTATTATACATATTAGCCTCACATAACATTATATTATCAACCACAGAAACCTTAATCCTAGAAGAACGTTAGCATTCCTTTGATTTTTATTAATAATTTCCTATCATTTCAGCCTACACAGCTTTTAAGCCCTGATGAAGAGGGAATGTCTCAGCCTCTAAAAAAATGTTGGCTGTTTTATCTTATGACACCTCAAAATGATCATTGGTTTGGCGTTCTTATTACATTCTGGGCCCGACCCAGGTTGCCTCTTGGAGGTTCCTGACTTATGAGAGCTGTGTAACCAGAGCCAGTAAGGCTGGCCATATACAGTATTATACCCGTTTCATGTACAAAACCAAAAACCACATATGGGGTCAAACCTAAACACTTTCAATTTGTATGCAGTCAGGCAGGCCCTTGCACTACATAGTTGAAGGTAAATCAACAAAAAGGAAATTAAGTAGGAAAATTATATAATGGATAGCTAGCTTAAAGTGTTACTAAACCCAGTAATATGAAAATAGTTCATCTGCCCCACCCCCCCCCCCTTCCACAGTGCCCACAGATTATAAATCTTCTTTTTACATTAAAATACTGCCACTATATACCTTTTGGGATGATCTGTATACCATGGTTTCCCGATAACCTGCACAGTTTGTCCATAGCTGTGTGTTCAAATAGGAGGAGATTCCCACTACAGCCTGTATACACGTCCACATGTGTGGTGTCAATATCATGTAACCTGAACAGTTCAACTGAAACAGGAAATGTTCCATCCAGCATAAGAGACCAAACTGAGCACGTGCAGCTTTACCACCCTGCTGTGTATTATATGGACTTGCTCAGATTGACAGTGCCGGAGGGCAGAATCTACGCATACAGGATGAAACAGCCTTTTTTTTAAATATGCTGAGGATTAACCCCTTAAGTTCCACAGTGAGTATAACAAGCATGCTATGCTGCATATACAAAATGATTTTACTGTTGTGGCTTTAGTAACACTTTAAGCTTCACAAATCAGGTATGACTTTAGCAATATTGGATCTCAATAGTGGAAGATATAGCACATTATATATCTTTTAAACCAGCTTGAAAGTGGACAGAAATGTGGACCAATTCTGAAGCAGTACTACATTTTATGCAATGGCTAAGTTGTCCAAGGGTGGAAAAGTAGTCATTAGTTATTGTAACTTCAGTACAATTGTACATTAGTGGGTGATGAGTTTAAGTTTAGTTATTTTTTTATGCACTTTTCTCTCAGGTAATGTTTCTGTATTTTGTGTTTTACATTTCAGGTTCACAAAAAAAACATTATTTTATTTATTAAAAATGGCAAACAAAGGTCTTGTATGCCTGCTGCTAATCTCATCACTAACAGGTAGGTGGTCATCGTCAGTTTCACAAGCACGTTCATTTAAATATATTCCCAATAGCCACAAAGGATATAAATCCACTTTGTGAGCACCAAACGCCTATGCAAATTCAGTTATTACATTTTAAATGTAGAAATGACATCATCACTGTCCTGGACATAGCCAGAGCAGAGAGTAGAGCTATTGGAGGGGCCCAGCGGGACCAATCACAACAGGCTGATTGCAGAAAACTACAGTAAGGGCAAGACAAGACCAGCCACCCCGACAAAGCAGAGAGAGCAGCAGTGGCTGATCTTTATTACAGAAAGCCAGAAAGCTCCACAATAAATGATTGCACTGTTCTGGAAGAAATACACAAAGCACACAAAGATACAATAGAGATACACATGGCTGTTGTGTAGTTAAACAGTATTTGCTTATCCCAGAATTCAGCTTCAAACTTTGTTGAATTTTGCACTGAATTTATAGGTTGTGTTTTCTAAATAGTTGCATTAGTCTTTCTTTTGGGGGGGGGGGTCAGGAAAGTGTTAGAAAGGAGCAGGCATTGGTGAAAAACACATTTGTCAATCACTTATGGGGGTTAAGCCAGCCATATGTAGATGGATCGAAATTTGTCTGGTGCAGCAGGGACCGGCTGAATATCGTGCCATCTATGGGCAGGCTGGATGTACAGAAGTCAATCTCTTTATTACTGCCATCAAGGTGTATCCAGCAGTGCAGATGAGTGTATTCTGATGGTGAGGAAGCCTCCCCGCTGTCAGAATACATTCGCTCAGTGGGAGGGATTTACCCATCCACCTCCACTGTGTGGATGAGGGAATCAATTCATTTTCTTTCAGCTAAGCTGCTGGTTGAACAAAAGAAACTCAATCATGTATGGCCTGCCTTAGTTTCAATTATGTAGCAATTTTCCAGAAAAAAAGCCTTGCTCCTTACATCTTTTTCACTGTATGCATAAAATATATGTTGTTGTTGATGGCTTAGTGGTTTGGATCAGTTGTAAATCTACCTATTATGCACAGAACATGAGTCTAAGTCTAACTTGTTTCTTTGCACAGTCTGCCAATCGGATCAATCTCACAGCAGATTCTGGGATTATTTTAGCCATTTTACGAATGGAAAGATTGGATGGAATCACCAAGAGAACTCAGTCAGAGAGGACAGGTAAGTGATAGTATTAAACCCTTGAACTAGGGATATTGAATTCAAATTCACAAAGATTCGGTCAGTAAAATTGTGTTCCAGCAGAGGTACGGATCTCACATTTGTGTGATGACCTTCATATCACAGCCCCCATTGCCCTTTATATTGCAGTCCCCTTTTTACATCAGTGTCTGTGATCCCCCCTTTACATCATAGCCCTCCTTCACATCTCAATCCCCTTTTACATCATGGCCCCCTTCACACCACAGTTCCCCCCTTTACACCAAAAGTTCCCATACATAAAAGTCCCCTCTTCCCGTCACAGCTCCCCTTTACATTACTGCCCCCCCCCCCTTCACATCAAATCTGCCCTCTTTATATCAAAGCCCCCCTTTACATCACAGTCCACCCTTCACATCACAGCCCCCTCCACATCACACTCCCCCTTACATCACAGCCCCCCCTTCACATCACACTCCACCTTCACATCACAGCCCCCTCCACATCACACTCCCCCTTACTCACACTACACCTCCCCCGACACTACACTTCCACCTCACACTACACTT
>BLSH010341351.1:667185-696661 GCA_018402905.1 Glandirana rugosa | reverse complement strand
GAAGAACAAACCCCTTTACTTCACAACCCCCCATCATTACATCAAAGTCCCCCTTTACATCAATGTTTCCAGCCACCCTTCACATCACACCCCCTCCCTTCACAGTTCTACCTTACATAGCAGGGCAGAGGGTGGGAGGCACAGTAGGTCCAGACAGAGGATAAGAGCTGCCCAAATGTTTATGTTACCAAGCGGATGATTGGTCACTAGGGCCACCCCGTGGCTCATGGAGGGCAAAACAACAAGTTCACTTTAATGATGGAGCACGTGTGACTATGGGGATAGTGGTGAAGTGCAATTGGGGAACAGGGACAGAGCTTTGGCACCCTAAACAAGAAGTACTTAAACAAATTTCTTCATGGCAGGATCATCAAGCATTTGCAGGCACCCTGCCTTAGGATGAAGTGTCCCTAGTCTAAGCTTAGTGGATAGTGAGGCTGTAGTCAGCCAGATTGTTATAGTTTTTGTGTTTGTTGGCTTTCCCCTAAGTTCAAGCTATTATTTACTTCTGACTGTTGCTGGGAAGTGTCCTTGGCAGTGCAAGAAGAAACATTAATTTTGAAATATGAAGGCTGGTTTCTCTCTGGCAAATCCCTAGGAGATTTATTGCTGGGAAAGGATATAAATATTTCATGTGACCTACCAGAAGGGTCTTTTGCCTTTTCAGCTGTGGCCTAGACAGAAGGTTGCCCTGAAGGAATTTTGCTTTCTAGGGCTTTTGCCAGGGGAAGGTGTTGCTGAAGCACAGCACTGAGCCTGGGCTTAAAAAGGAAGTAAACCCAGATTGGGTTTACTTCCTCAATATAACCCTGTAAAGTAGAAGCATAATGGGCTACTATGCATCGCATAGTAGCCCATTATGTGCCACTTACCTGCAAACGAAGCCTGTAGCGTCCAGCGATGTCCCCACTCCAGGCGGCATCCATCTTCTGCCTCTCTTCCTTCGGGGGCTGCGACTCCGGTTCTGTGACTGGCCGGAGTCATGTGACGTCACTCCCACACATGCGCGCGGGAGCCACCAGTCACGGCACAGGGTCAGTGGAGAAACGGCACAGAGGCCGTTTCTTCACTCGCATGTGCCGACATGACGTCGGCACACGCAGAACACTGCATATCTCCTGAACCGTGCAGGTTTGGGAGATATGCAGTGCACCTACAGGTAAGCCTTATTCTAGGATTACCTGTACCACTTTAAAGAAGCAGAATTGGCCAGTGTCTTGGGGCCTAAAGGATTTTGGCTTCTCTGCTGGAAGGTACATCCAGTAGGGGGGCAGAGCAGGAAGATGGCTGTTTGGAGCATGTTAGGAGGAGAATTGTGTGCTGAAGGGTGTCCAGGAGAATTGGGTTTAAAGTGGAGCTTTATAGTATAAATGAAAAGTGAACAGGCAGGATTTTTAATGCAGAAGAGACATGTCTCTTCTGCATTAAAGTTACCTACCTGCCTGTTTGCCCCTGTACAGTGAGCTGCACACATGCACCTCATTGTACAAATTTGGCAATGCTGAGCTGCCTGAACTCCCACGCATGCGCGAGAGGGATGTCATCTTGGTCCAACCAATGAAACCGACCGGGGATCAATACCCAAAAGATGGCCAACCAAAATGTTAGCGGCCAGCAGGGAGCTTCGGGATGCTGCATTGCTGGACTGAAGATGAGTATAGTTCCTCTTTAAGTTGCTGCCGGTGGACATTGCAATAGTTCTCACTGCTCATCCAATAAAGCACCAGTGCTCGATGGTTACTCTTAAGGCTAGGTTCACACTATATGCAGGCACAGGACTGCGTGTTGCGCGCTTTCCCGCACCTGCATCAAAAATGTATTGGCTCCCATCGCTGTCAATCAAAGGCTGTAACAAGAAGTGGAAGGTGGGGCCAGCCGCCCAGTCTGTGTTAATGAATGCAAACAAAGTGGCTCAGGAGTGAGCCCCCATTAGTGCCCCCATAGGAAGCGGCTTCCTATGGGGGCACTCACCGAAGAGGAGGAGCTAGAGGGAGGGGGACCCCAGAAGAAGAAAATTGGGGCTCTTTGTGCAAAACCACTGCACAGAGCAGGTAACTATGACATGTTTATCATTTTATTTAAGGAACCTTTAATATCACTTTAAGTGAATGGGCTGCTGTGCCCATGCAAATGCGGCCGCTGGAAAACCGGCATAGTGTGAACCTAGGATAGGCACAATTACAGTGGAACCTTGGATTGCGAGTAACGTGGTTAACGAGCGGTTCGCAATACGAGCAGTTATTTTTTTTAAACTCTGACTCGGTTTGCGAGTGGTGTCTCGCATAACAAATAAAAATTTGCCTTTTTGCATGCAATACTGCATGTGGCCAGGTTTTCGGGGGCACTGGTGAGCCTCAGAGGTGGCTGGAAATTCTCGGCATTCTCGGCATCCCTCGGAAATACCGAAAGTGTAAACACTTTCCGAGCATTGCCAAGCGATGCCGACGTCTTAGAGGCTCACCAGCCCCCACCCGCAAATCTGGCCACATGCGGTATTGCATACACCAGGCGCCCCTGGAACTGTGCCCACATACAGTACTGCATAGACAAGCAGTGACTGTGGAACGAATTAACCCAGTTTCCATTGTTTCCTATGGGGAAACATGCTTTGATATACGAGTGCTTTGGATTACAAACATTCTCCTGGAACGGATTAAGCTCATAATCCAAGGTTCCTCTGTACATATATAACTAAAAGAGAGGTCTGGAGCTGCATATTTGCCTGTTTTGGGGTTGTCCTGTGCCCTGACCCTCTGTCCTGGAGTTTACTGAGCCAAATGCATCCTTTCAAACTTTTACCACACAATGGGGGTTATTTACTAAAACGGAAGAGTGCAAAATCTGATGAAGCTCTGCACAGAAGCTAATCAGTTTCTAGGTTTTATTGCCAAACTTTAATTAAACAAGCTGAAGTTAAAAGCTGATTGGCTACCATGCACACCTGCACTAGATTCTGAGTGCACCAATTTTATTAAATCTGCCTAGAGTTGAAATACTTCTCAACCACCCAGGGGTAAGGAAGTGCTAAATATTATTTGATATTTGCAAATCTAATAATATTTAAAGAAAAAAAACTTTTGAATTTACTTTTACATATCAAAACGTATATGAGATTTTAGTGATCAGCTTTACATACATCTTAATATATAATTGATTATAGTGCAGGCTCACCGCTCAGAGGGCACCACAGCTCGTGTGGATCTGGTGTGCTGACTCACAAGGGCAGGTGCAGGCTGATGAACCAATCAAGTAGTAACAGCAACAAGGTTGGAAGTAGCCGCACTCAAACGATCCAATATCCAAAAACGATTTATTGCATCAAAGGGTGATGTAGACAACGAACAAAAGGTCCAGCTGACGCATTTCGCACCCTACAGTAGGTGCTTACTCATAGCTTCTATGAGTAAGCACCTACTGTAGGGTGCGAAACGCGTCAGATGGACCTTTTGTTCGTTGTCTACATCACCCTTTGATGCAATAAAATCATTTTTGGATATTGGATCGTTTGAGTGCGGCTACTTCCAACCTTGTTGCTGTTACTATATAATTGATTATAATATAATTATAATATATAATTGAATTATTTATTTATACAGCGGGATTAAAAGCAGCCTTCATAACGGGGTCAGCTACGTGGGCAAGTTATTTGGGCCTCTGCAGACAAATTTCCAGAAGCAAGTGTACGAGGACTCTGATGGACTACGTCGACTTATACGCAGGGAGCTTCAGGAGATCCAAAGGAAAATATACCCCTATATGGATGAAGCCCACCAAAAGATAAACAAGAATCTTGAAAAGTTACAGAACCGCTTGTCACCTTATAGTGAGGAACTCAAATATCAGGTGAGGAAGGGAGCACAACAGCTCAAAACGCAGCTTGGCCTGTACAAGGATGACATTAGTAAAGGGGTGACACAGAACGTTGCAGAAAACATTAAAGACCAAATCATTCTACACACGATGAAAGTGAGACAAACTTTGCATCCACTGAGAGATAGACTTTTGGCAGAGATTCATTATGCAGCTGAGGAGCTTCATGGGAACCTGTCTCCCCATGCCCTGACTTCTCAGGAAAAATTGACTCTGCATGTGCAAGAATTATCTAATAAACTATCACAAAACGCAAAAGAGCTACATAAGAAAATCCACAAAAATCTAGATGACTTAAAGGAACACCTGGTGTCCTATCCTCAGCAACTGAGAGAACGGTTTCCTGAGACTCAAGCAAATGAGCCTGTAGGCCCTTATGTAGAAGAAGTGGCAGCTCAGGTGCAGAGAGAAGTGGAGGAATTCAACAGGAATACTCAGATGCAGATTGAACACTTTACATTGACCATTAATATGGAAATGGAAGAGTTGAACTATAGACTATCTCCTGCTTCTTCCAATTTACAGGACACTGTCTCTTCAATACAAGAAGTACAAGAGAAATTGGAATCTTTATGGAAGGATATATCCCAAAACCTGTAATAGAGGTCCGTTTGCATTCAGTGGGACTGATTGTAATAAGGTAACGATGCAGTGGATTTATACTGTTAGGCCTCATACACACGGGCGTATCTTTAAAAATAAAAAAAACGTCGGGCCCGACGTCAAGGAAAAAAAATTGGCGTTTTTTATGCATCGGCGTTAGTGAGCGTAAGTGAGCGTCGGCGTCAATAGGCGTTTTTTTAAAAAAAAATCATCCCTCTGCTATTTTTCAACCTAAAAACGTTGGCGTCAAAAAACGCTGGAAAACGCCGGTACAATATTAGTTGGCGTTTTGCGGCGTCGACATCAAAAAAATGGCAAAATGTTACAGCCTCAGAACGCGATGGCCGTGGGTTCTACTTTCAGCTCACTAACGCCGACGCCACCTACAGCTCAAAAACGGCAACGTTTTTGTGGGGCCATTGACTAACATGGAGAGCTGCAAAAGACGCCAGAAAACGCTGGTGTCAAAAAACGTAAGTGTGTATGAGGCCTTAAAGTGGAACCCCAGTTAAACAACTAAGTACACTGCTTGAAAACTACGTGCCAAATTAATTATATTTTAGTGTACAATCCTTATGATTCATAAACCCATGGCACACACCGGGGTTGAGTTACTAAAGGCAAATAGGCTTTTCACTTTTCAAGGGAGTTTTCCCTTAGCTTAATGAATGAGGCGGAGCTATGCTGACGTCCATCATCCAAACATGTGCAAGCAATTTTTTTTATTTTCTTTGCACATGGTTAGATGTTCTTTGCAAAGTGAGTTTTTACCACAGTCACTAAGCTAAGGGAAAATTTGCTAGTGAAGTAAAAATTTCCTTGCAAAGCGAACAGCCTATTTCCCTTCACTAAATCAACCCTTATGTGTCTAAGCAGGTGACACATTTTTTTCTGCGGCTTACTTATCACCACTGAATTTGTTTCTAACTAGTGTTGATTTACAGTCCAGAAAGCAGGTAGCTAAAAAAGGAAATACAGGGTGTCACTTGCCTTTGGTATGCAGTATGACAGTGATGTGCAAATCATAAGACTGGCTGAACAGAACTGCATAGTTACATCGTTGGTAAGGTTAAAGTGTTACCTAACCCAGGATTCACAATATCTGGTCTCCCACAGTACACAAAACATGGAAATGCAATTATTTTAGTAAATATAAACTGCTAAATACCTTTTCTCATCAGCAGTTAGAGCAGTCTTGTGACTTCTATCAGTGTCCAGCCAAGCACTGGTTAAAGCTTGTAGGAGGAGTTTTCTGACCCTCTGTCTGGACAGTGCTGATTGGCCCTGTGCTGATCACATGCATCTTCCCAAGAAAAATAAACTTCTCTAGCCATACACATCGAACTGAGCATGTGCAGCCTGACTCCATAGACTCTGGGTTAACAGGAAATTATAAGGAGTCAGTGGAAGGAGGGGATGATCAGCGGAGACAGGTTTAAACAGCCTTTTTACACAATGCAGAGGATTAACCCCTTAGGTTCCACAGCATCCTTTACTGCATATACACACTGATTTTTACTGTTGTGGGTTTAGTAACACTTTAAATAAAGACACCAGTCCATTCAGTCTGCCTGTGTGATTGTGGGTTAGTATGTGTGCTTGAGTCAATACCATTTCCCATATCCCTGTATATTACATATCCTTTGGCAAGCAAAACGGTCAACCGATGTTTCAGCTGTGTATTGCAAGCTGCTTCTTATCTGGAGTTCCCCTTTAAATAAAAGCACTTACTTAAACCTGAAATCCAGGCAGAAAAACGTGTTTTTAATATATTCTTCAATAAGCTCAAAGGATATAAGTCCACATTGTGTGCACCAAATGCCTTTACAAATTCAGAGATTACCTTGTAAAAGTAGCAGTGACATCATTACTGGGCTGTCCATAGCCTGTACAGAGAGCAGAGCTGTGGGAGGAACCCAGCAGATCCAACCTACTGCAGGCTTCATAGAGAAAGGTACAGGGGGGGGCGGAGACAAGACCAGTCACCCTGCACAAGAAGGAAGAGCAGCAGTGACCGGTCTTTATTACAGGAAGCTCCTGCACAGAGGCTAACTTAAGCCTCGTGCACACGATGCGACAATCGTATGACCGAACAGCCCAAATCATATGTTGGCTGTTGTATCTCGCATACTGGTGTGCACTAAGCGATCGTACGACCAAGCCAAATGTAGTGCCATGTTACGAATGTATAAAGAGGAAGTTCAGGTGCATGTAATTTGTGAATTAGGAACGAACAGACACTTCCGTGCGTTCCTGACTTCTGAACATGCGTGTTTTGCACAGTGCAACTTGTTAGACCAACACGGTACAACAGTCGTACGACCGCTTGTTGTACAACCAAAGTTTTCTAGTCTGCTCATCCAACTTCTGATGTACAACCGTTGTATGACAGCTGTTCTAATCGCACGTACTAACGTTCGGATGATCGTACAAGCGGCCGTACGACCGTTTTCATACGATCGTCGCATCGTGTGTAGGAGGCTTTACTGTCACACTGGATTGCTGCACAGATCTGGAAGAAATACACAAAATACACCAAGATTCAAGGAAGGATGCACATGGCTCTTGTGTTTAGACAATGTTTGCTTATCCCAGAGTTCAGCTTTAATAACATCTAGATTGAATGTAGAATCAACAGATGTTTTTTATATTTGTGTCTTCCTGTTTAAGATTGTTAATTACCTATACAACCACAGGTTCATATACAGTAAGTTTGTAATGATGAACTGTAGGTGAGTTTCTGCATTATACATTTGGAATTAAAGAGTATTTTAAAACCATAAAAATCAATAACATCTATAAAGGATTTTTAAGAAGTACTGTGTGAACATTTAAAGAAAATAAAAACTGCAGCGTGTATACTGAATGCATTTGCTAAATGAATGTATTTCATGTACTGGAGTTCCTCAACACCTAAAGGTCAGCGCTGGAAAGTTCCCAGTGAATGGCCAATACTGATATGATGACTATATATGTTTACATCACCATAGTTACCAGAACATAATCAATGCAAATCTCACTTTGTGATATGTGGTAAGTGAAGATCTCATTGTTAGATCAGTGTGGGCCTCTGATGTTATGTTCATAGCTTTATGGCCATTACAGTTCCACCACTGAGTACTTGGGGAAAAAAATATAGTTGTTGCATGTTACAGGACAGTCTTCTTTTTATCTTTCCTTCTCTATTGATAAGTCTCTGGCTTTCAACAAGCCTATACTTATCACATGCAGCAAGCTGGTATCTAGCAACACCAGCGCTATGGTGGCACCAGCCACCTGGCAGGTTCTTCAGAAGAGATTTCAGTGGAATTCTCCACATTGTCACATATGACGTCATCATGCCTGCGGTAGCTGCCATCTTTGTTTTTACATACTGATGGTTCATCTGCTGGTTGTTTCTTGTTTTGCTTGCTGGTAAATTTCCTGGATCCTGATATCTGACATCACATCTACCTAGAGCAGGGTTTCTTAACTAGGGTTCTATGGAATCCCAGGGTCTCTCCACAAGTTGCTAGGGGTTCCTTAACCACCTCCTTCCAAGGTCTATACTTACACTTCACTCCTACATGTACAAATCTATCTAATGTGAAAGATGATGTTATGCCGAGTAAATAGATACCTAACATGTCATGCTTTAAAATTGTGTCTGCCCATGGAATGTTAGCAAACTACAGTACTTAAAAATCTCTATAGGGGATACTTTAAACGCCTTTACAGGTTACCAGTTTAGAGTTGAACAGGAGGTCTGGTGCTAGAATTATTGCTCTCACTCTGATGTTCGTGACAATACATAACATGTGTGGTGCAATCACTGTTTACACATGCGGGAGTAACGTATGTGTGCGCATTTGCGCATAAGCACAGCGGGATGGGGCGCTTTACATTTTTTTTTAATTTATTTTATATCATTCTTTTTTTGTACTAACATTATTGCTATCACAAGGGATGGACAACCTCCCTTGTGATAGCATGGGCCCTGACAGGTCCTCTTTTATGGAGAGATCTGGGGTCTATTAGACCCCAAATCTCTCCTCTGGCCCCCTTGTAACCGATTAGAGATCGGTCTGATCGGTTGCTTCCCTGGCCGCTGGTGGCCAGGGAAACAAAGGGGCGGAACCAGAACTGACTAACTGCTCATTGCTCCCGGTTTCCAGGGTTACAGAGAGAGGGGAATGATGTCAGTTCCTCTCTCCCTGTACAGGGCTGCCATCGCCACCAGCGACGGGACCGGAGAGCCCAGGTTGGGTGGTGGCAGCCGGGTGGGACCCCCTTCCGCCACCCACAGAAGTGATCGAGTCGCTGATTAGCCACAGATTACTTCTGCTTTACAGAGGATCGCCGGCTGAACACAATGGTACCAGGATGATGCCTGGAAGTGCAGACATCATGCCGAAGTGCAGACATCATGCCGGTATAACCACTGAAACCGGTAGGAAGTGGTTAAGCAATGATCAATTTCTGCCTCTCAGATACCCACTGACATCATTGATCTTTTTAGCTATCTGTAAGTGGCTAATTCTTCCCAATGACCAGAAGTGTAAGGAGCATTATTTGAAGTTGAAGACACAGTATTTTTTAGCAGGGGTTCCCTGAGACTGGAAAGTTATTTCAAGGACTCCTCTGTATTGAAAAGGTTGAGAAAGGCTGACATAGAGGAATCTGCTGTAATGCCACTGACTACCTTGTATACTGCCACCTACTGGAGACTTGACAGATGTCCTTGTATAGTCATTTACATGTGAGTGCAATATACAGTATATTCTTAATTGTTATTGTGTTTTAATAAATACTACACTCGGGCAGTGGCACACTCTATCCCCCACATTATTTTGTTTTTGGTGTTTAAATGTTCTGATGGTGGGAACTGTCCCAGATCCTGCATGGAGGAACTTTTCCTTATGGACTTACATAGTTACATAGTCTAGTTGAAAAAAAAGACACACGTACATTTAGTTCAACCAGTAAAATAGGAAAAAATATACAATCCTATATACACAATCCTATATTAACCAGATCCAGAGGAAGGCAAAAAAAACCCAGCAAAGAAAAACTAATTTTTGAATATAATATATTTTCCTCTTTATGTTATATGAATTGAATTTATGCGCTAGAACCATTTTGCGCTTGGATGTGCACTTTACATCTCTGACAACATTAGGGTAGTGAATGTAGTTTATTTATCTATTTAAGGCAGGAGATAGAGTTGAGGAGGCCAGGTTCCTTTGAAAACGTGAGAATGGGACTGGACTGAAATCAGATAGTTTTGGACATCAGAGCTTCACTTTCATCTGAAAAAAGGGATTCATTCCAGTAGAACCATGTTTTTGAGTAAGTGTAAGATAAGGCCTTTCATCTTCCTTATCTCTTCTACCTTCTGTATCCACATAGCGATCCATGGTGGGTGGGGGTCCTTCAAGTTCTGGAAAGCCTTGTATAATGCCTGGTCGGACCTGAATGCATTGTCTTATACAGTATATACTGCGCTGAGGCAATTTTCTGTTTCATTTGTTTATTGAAATTTTCACAACGGAACAATACCTAGAACAATAGTCATAAAAATTACAGATGTGATAAACCATGAGTGTTAACAGGCGAAAATGTGAACAGGTCACGCAAATATGACTTGGCTACATAGCCGCAAAAGTATTAGATAAAGAACAGTCAAGGTGGTATCCAGTGGGATATTTTAGGGTACGTAGAGCAGTTTGTAATTGGGGGTAAGATAGTCCATAGTGGGACCATCAGCATAAAAAGGAGGGGCAGATATCCAAAGAATTACTGCAATGGCTCTACACACATGTTGTGAAAAGGTAGTGGTTATGCTATGAAAATCAGTCTGGTTGCTGCTTCCACTAGTTGTGTATCACACAGAACAAGTATCAATGATTGTAGGGAGTGGATGCGCTACCAATATATAGTGTATAGATGTATGCATATGTAAAGTGTACACAAATAGATGAACAGTTCAATAATAGAGTTATATAGTAAATGAACCCATAATAAATAAAACAGTGAGAATCACACATAGGTTAATACACCCTGTGAACAATGCAATATACTAAGGTGCTATATTGCTAAAGTGCATAAAATGTGTAAAAAGTTCTCTTCTATAAGTAACCTGTGGTTCCAAGAGGACTTGATATGACCAGTTGTACGATATCCAATAATAATGGGAAACAACCGTCCAATTGGAATCGTGCCAATCAAAATAACAGTCACTGTGATGTCTCTGTGAATGAAGTCTTCACAATCCTTTCCCAGAGTTGTGCAATATAACCAATAAAGTGCAGGCACGCTCCCTCCACCAGGTGAATTGAACGCTCACCTCAATAGGCGACCCCCTCTCGGGTCAAATCACATTTAGAGATGAAAATTCCTTCAGTTTCCTGGATGGATATAACTCTTTTAAATCCTTTCAAAGTGCTAACCGCACAGGAACTGATTAACCGTGCTAACCGCACTAAACCTGATTAGTAATAATATACAAGCACCCATAGGTGCGGGAAACTCCTATACACGGATTTGTTAGTAATCACAGGAATCTTCCACAGCTCCCAGGTAAACATGTAAAAAAGAGACTTACATAGTGCAGTATGTCCAACAACTTGTGAATAAAAATACTGCCACCCCTTGAAAATGCACTCACATTTTAATATAATAAAACCAGCATTAGAAAGCTCGCGTGCTCACTGTGTCCAGGGAGGCCAGGGAGCAGGTACGGCGGACTCAATCGCCGCCGGCTACCAGCGATGCCCCCCCCCCGCAGTAAAAGAACGGAGGTCCGTGTAAGTAAACATGGATCTCCGTTCTGTTAGAGGGGGAAGGGCTGAGATCACAGGCTTCCTCTATATGGAAGCCGTAATCACTCCCTTCCCCCAGACAGGGCAGCCCACACACAGTTAGAACACGTCCAGGAAACACAGTTAACACTTAGAGCGCCCCCTCCAGGTTAACCCCTTCACTGCCAGTGCCATTTACACAGTAATCAGTGCATTTTTATAGCACTGATCGCTGTATAAATGCCAATGGTCCCAAAAAAGTGTCAAAATGGTCCAACATGTCCGCTGCAATATCGCAGTACCGCTAAAAATCACAGATCACCGACATTACTAGTAAAAAATTTAAAAAAAATAAAGACCCCAGAAATGAATTCTCATCATCCGTAAACGCGGCAACTTTTGCGCAAACCAATCAATAAACGCCGATTGCGATTTTTTTTTACCAAAAATATGAGGAAGAATATAAATCAGCCAGAACCAATGGAGAAAAATGTTTTTTTATATATATTTTTGGATTTGTTTATAGCGGCAATCAGAAATGACGCAGAGGGGATCAAATACCACCAAAAGAAAGCTCTATTTGAGGGGAAAAAAGATGCAAATTTAGTTTGGGTACAACATCGCACGACCACACAATTGTCAGTTAAACGACGCAGTGCCGAATCGCAAAAAGTGCTCTGGTCCTAAAGTGGGAAATCCTCCCGGGGTTGAAGTGGTTAACATCAATGACAGTTTGAAGTCTTTTGTGGTACTTGTGGATGAGGCTCTTTATCTTCTCAGATGGTAAAGCTGCCCAGATCCTGGAAATTCTTGGGCTGTCTTGCATGAACTGCACGTTTGAGATCTCCCCAGAGTGGCTCAATGATATTGAGGTCTGGAGACTGAGATGGATACTCCAGAACCTTCACTTTATTCTGCTGCAGCCAATGACAGGTCGACTTGGCCTTGTGTTTTGGATCATTTTCATGTTGGAATGCCCAAGTACGCCCCATGCGCAGCTTCCTGGCTGATGAATGCAAATGTTCCTCCAGTTTTTCTAATAACATACTGCATTCATCTTGCCATCAATTTTGACCAAATTTCCTGTGCCTTTGTAGCTCCCACATCCTCAAATCATCAGCGATCCACCTCCGTGTTTCACAGTAGGAATGGTGTACCTTTCATCACAGGCCTTGTTGACTCCTCTCCAAATGTAGCGTTTACAGTTGTGGCCAAAAAGCTAAATTTTGGTCTCATCAATCCAAATTACTTTGTGCCAGAAGGTTTGAGGCTTGTCTCTGTGCTGTTTGGCATATTGAAGCTGGATACTTTGTGGCATTTGCGTAGTAATGGCTTTCTTCTGGCGACTCGACCATGCAGCCTATCTTTCTTCAAGTGCTTCCTTATTGTGCATCTTAAAACAGAAACATCAGATGTTTTCAGAGAGTCCTGTATTTCACCTCCTAGTTATTTGTGGGGTTTTTTTTGCATCCCGAACATTCTGGCAGTTGTGGCTGAAATCTTAGTTGGTCAACCTGACCGTGGTTTGGTTTCAACAGAACCCCTCATTTTCCACTTCTTGATTAGAGTTTGAACACTGCATTCTCAATTCCTTGGATATCATTTTATATCCCTTTCCTGTTTTATACAGTTCAATTACCTTTTCCCGCAGATCCTTTGAAAAATGCTTTTGCTTTCGCCATGACTCAGAATCCAGAACCGTCAGTGCAGCACTAGATGAAAGATGCAAGGGTCTGTCAGGAGTCCAGAAACTCATTGATCTTTTATACACAAACACTTATTACAAGCAAACAGACCACAGGTGAGGATGGTTATCTTTAATAGCTATTCAAACCCCTTTGTGTCAATTTGGGTGCATGTTATCAGGCCGAAATTACAGGGTATGTAAACTGTTGTCATTATGGTTTAAAAAGAGTAAACACAGTTTAATTATAATAAATGGCTTCAGCCAAACACTATGAATGAAAGAAATGTTTTTTTGTTATCATAAAAAAATCATAAATTCTGCCAGGGTATGCAAACTTATGAGCACAACTGTATGTGCAGTGTTTATGAATCAAGTCAAAGGTTTTATGTACCTTAGGGGGTTGCAAGTTTTTCCAAAGCTGCTAAAGATTATGTGTAGCTGAGTGTCTGGCGGGTGGTGCCATGGTCTCTATGGTCAAGTTTAGTAAAGCCAAATCAGGTGAAGGAGGGAGAGGGGTATGTGTTACCATTAAAAGAATCTGAAAAATCTCCCCCCAGTAGGAATGTAAGATGCCAAAGGGTGTGCAAAATTTTGGCCACGGTTTCTCCAGCATAAAGGAGAGGTTTAACCACTTACCAACCGGGCCACTTTTTTACATTTGGTGGTCACAAGCTAAAAACATTTTTTTTTGCTAGAGAATTACTTAGAACCCCCAAACATTATATATTTTTTTTCAAACACCCTAGAGAATAAAATGGCGATTGTTTCAATACTTTTTGTCACACGGTATTTGCGCAGCGGCCTTTCAAGCGCGTTTTTTTTTTGGAACAATTTTACTTTTTTGAGTTAAAAAATAAGACAACAGTAAAGTTAGGCAATTTTTTTCCATATTGTGAAAGAGGATGTTACGCCGAGTAAATAGATACCATACATGACACGGTTGAAAATTGCGCGCACTCGCGGAATGGCAACAAAGTCCGGTATTTAAAAAATTCCATAGGCGACGCTTTAAAAAATTTTAACAGTTACCAGGTTAGAGTTACAGAGGAGGTCTTTTGCTAGAATTATTGCTCACACTCTGGCGATTGCGGCGATACCTCACATGTGTGGTTTGAACATCGTTTTCATATGCGGGCGCGACTTACGTATGTGTTTTCTTTGCTGCGCGAGCTCGCGGGGACGGTGGCGATTTAAATCTTTTTTTTTTTTTAATTTTATTTATTTATTTATTTTTAGCACTGTTCCTTTAAAAAAAAAAATCTGATCACTTTTATTGCTATCACAAGGAATGTAAACATCCCTTGTGATAGTAATATATGGTGACAGGTACTCTTTTTGGAGGGCCAGGGGGTCTAAAAGACCCCCCATCCCTCCTTTGCACTTCACAGTATTCAGATTGCCAAAAACGGCGATTCTGAACACTGTCATTTTTTTAAATTTGGCGCCGTTAGCCGCCGTGTAAACTGGAAGTGACGTTGTGACGTCGCTTCCGGAATTTGCCGAAGGAGACCCGATCGGAGCCGATTACGGCTTTTGTCAGGTCTCCTTCCAGCCGGCGGACGCGCCGGATCGTCGCTCCGGTCTCCCGGTGGGACGGGAGGCCGGAGAAGAGCGGCGGAAGGCGGTGGGAGGGGGGTGTCCCCTCCCGCCCCCTGGGGTAACGACCTAGCAGCTCCCGAGCCCTTACCCCTGGATAGCCGACCGCTAGCTCTAAAAAATTATACCGGGACATAGCCTGCAGGTGCAGGCTATGTCCCGGGAGAGCCGCTCAAACCCGACCGCCGCCTATTTACGGCGCTGGTCGGGAAGTGGTTAATGTTGAAAGTTAGCTAATCTACCGTGAGTTAAATACTAAGGATGGGCCGAACACCCCTCCTGTTCGATTCGCACCAGAACATGCGAACAGGCAATACATTTGTGTGAACATTCAAACCCTATTAAAGTCTATAGGACCCAAACATGAAAAATCAAAAGTGCTCAATTTAAAGGCTCATTTGCAAGTTATTGCCATAAAAAGTGAATGAGTGTACTCATTCACATGGTAGGGCCGGGATCTGGGGGTCCCCTTATTAAAGGGGGCTTCCAGATTCAATAAGCCCCCCACCCGCAGACTCTCACAACCACAAGGGTTGTGGGGAAGAGGCCCTTCTCCCCATCAACATGCGGACAAGGTGCTTTGGGGGGGGACTCCAAAGCACACTCCCCATGCCAGGGCATGTGGCCTAGTGCTCGGATAGGGATCTGGTATGGATTTTGAGGGGACCCCCACGCCATTATTTTTTTAATTTTGGTGCGGGGGTTCCCCTTAAAATCCATACCAGACCTGAAGGGCCTGGTATGGACTTTGGGGGAGACCCCCACACAATGTTTTTTATAAATGGTGGCATGGAGTTCCCCTTAAAATCTATGCCAGACCCTTATTCGAGCACGCACTATATATAGTCTACACTGAATGCAGCGTATATATTATGGGGGATTAGTTCAGTTATGCAAGGCGAGGTAGTAGATGGACGCTATGTGCCGCATCGCATGCGTTTATTTGGAGTGGACTAAGGTGTAATCCGGACAGGTTTTATCAGCCACCTTGGCAGGGTTGGTTCCAAACTGGATTTTGTGGTCCACTGTTTATTTGTTTTCAACATGCAACCTTTTAAATAATCCTGGCAACAAGTCAGATTTTAAGAAAACCTGCCATGTGATCCGGTCCGGAACCAACCCTGCCAAGGTGGCTGGTAAAACCTGGACCGGATTCCACCTTAGTCCACTCCAAATGAACGCATGCGAGTGGACACATAGCGTCCATCTACCACCTTGCCTCGCATAACGTCACGATTTATATATATATATATATATATATATATATATATATATTCCTACACTGCCTGCGCTGACAGTATATAGTCTACACTGAATGCAGCGTGTGTGTGTGTGTGTGTGTATATATATATAGTAATCAGGTGAGGGTGAACAGCACTCAGTCCTCTTCACAGTGCATGCAATCAAGCCCTACCCCAGGGCGATATATAAAGCAAAAAGTCAGGATTGCTGCACAGGAAATTTTAATGAAAAATAGATAAACATTTTCAAAGAAATCTGTGCAAAAAAGTATCAAAACGTTCCCAATAATCGACAGTTTCAGGCTAATACAACAGTTCATGTTCTTCTTCAGGTAGGAACAGTCTCAAATACCATCTCAAATCACCATCTCACCATCGTTATATATGTCTCACACCAGGAATAAATCATACAATTAATTAACCACATAATGATTTTCTCTCGTAATTGTTCAAGCTGATTTTTACACAAAACGCTGGTCATAAAAGGCTCAATCACCATATCACTTCAGAAAAGGCATGCATTTAACCTGTTTAATAAAATATATAAAATAGTTAATAAAGTTGATAAGTAACGGTATATTTTATACCAACACTGCATACAAGTACCAACAATATTTATTGCACATGTACCGATCTCCAAACTATTTAAAAAATCAATGAAACAAGTGTAAATCAAAATCTTTGTTAAGTCCCCTAGGATACAAAGTATCTAGGCGATTCATCCAGTAGACTTCTCTTCTTTTTAATCTAAGTTCTCTATCGCCACCTCGTCTGTCATGTGTGATGGATTCAATCACCATATACCGTAATTGTGCTACTGTGTGTCCCATCTCAACAGAATGTTTAGCCAGTGGTAGTTTAGTGAGTTTATTTCTTATGGAGTACTTATGTCTCGCGATTCGATCTTTCACTCCCCAATATAAAGGAGGCCACACGGACAATTAATAAAGTAAACTACAAATGATGACTGACACGTGTGGTACCCTCCCCACCTTGAAGGTGACCAAATGTCTTACCTTTGATCATAGAGCTGCATTGAATGCAGCTAAGGCAACGGTATGACCCACTATTGGGAGCTCCTAAAAAGGTTCTGGGAATGTTATCACTGCATTTTTTTATATCAGACCTAACTACTCTTGAATATACAGTACGTCCTGACCAGTCTGCCACCAGTAAGTTGAGCTTGGATTTCTCTGTTTTTTGTCTGCATCTGCCTTTCCATAGCTCCTTGCTGCAATGGCCAGTTATAGGTGGGGGACAGTGACCTTGTTTTGTATTGTAATCACTTCAGGTAACACACTGGCACCGCAGCCGCTATGGGGCCACGGCTGGGTGCCTAGTCTGGTCCTGTACCTTTAAGTAGGGTTGGGCTCCTCCAGTCACCTGTCCTTCATCTATCCATTAAATTGTATGTGCTTCCACTGTGAAGCCTCTTATACAGAGTTAGGTCTGCAGTACACAGGGAGCCTTGTCGGGGCCTGCAGCTTACGCATACACTTGCAAATGTGTGTAACCAATCCCGTCTTTTAAACGTTACTGTTAGACAGGTGAATTCGGTTGGTGGCAGACTGGTCAGTAAGTTGAGCTTGGATTTCTCTGTTTTGTGTCTATCACTGTGCAAAGACTAGAGATTTCCCAAGTGACCAGGATAGAGTCCACAAGTGCACCTATGTTATTAAACTTGTCCAGAAAATCACTGGAATCACGTATGTAAGGTTTAGTTTGGCATATAAGTGGTGTAATGCATTTGTCCAAAAACTTTGGTACAGTCCCAGACTCCATGCTGGACACTATGGGGCATCCAGATGGGTCCACAGGATTTTTGTGAAGCTTGGGCAGTATATATAGTACAGGGGTCACCGGGTGTTCTACAGTTAAAAAATTACGTTTATCCTCATCAATAATTCCATTGTATAATGATACCTTCAACAGCTCTCTAATCTTCTTCTGTATATCAAAAACAGGATTTCTATCCAAACCACCTTATGTTTTACCATCAGTAAGATGTTTCATAACCTCCTTCTCATTATTAGCCATATCCATTATAACTATAGAACCCCCCTTGTCGGCTGACTTGATAAGAATATCACGCCTAGCCGACAAGCAGGCAAGAGCCATTTTCTCATCCCTATTCAAATTGCTAGGTACATGGTCTATTTTTGTACGATCTTCTAAAAATAATTTAATATCCTGTTCAACCTTCTTAATATATAGTTCCACCGCAGGTGAGTACGTAGGTGGTACAATCTGACTTTTATTATATAAACTCAAATTCTTTATAAATAATAACGGCGGATTAGAACTGCATATAGAGGGTCAGGAGGAAAAGAAAGCTTTTGAACATAACTGCCTATAAAACCTATATAGATCTTGTTTCAAAAGAAATTTGTACATACGTTCTTTTGGACAGAAACCCAATCCTTTGTTCAAAACATTAATCTCAGTCTTAGATAATTCTATGGAAGAAATGTTTAATACCACATTGTCTGTTAAGGTCTGCGCTGTCTCATCCTCCTGGTAGTCACTCTGCGTTGTATCTGACTTCATATGCCGCTTCCCCCCTCTCCTGATCTTCCGGGGGGATTTTGTGCTGTTGATTCTAAAAAAGTGGGATCCGTACCATTATTGGATGAAGCAGACAAAGCCATAGATGAGCTTGGTGTGTGAAAAGTTTTATACCGTTGTCCTTGTCTGTACGATTTAAACCGTTGACAATTTGGATCTGACCAATTGTACACTCTATTCTGAGCATAGTCCTCATGGTCACGTTCCAGTTTGTTCCTTTTATGAGTCTCTACATCCTTTCGGAACGGAACAAGCTTATCAGAGCATGTCTTTTTTTACCTTAATTAACTCTTCCTGTCCCAACAGGTTATCAACAGGTCTCAACCTCTGCTATTTGTTTAGCCAGGGACACCCATTCCTGTTGCAGGAATTGTACCGTTAATGTCATAATGTCATAGGAGCATTTGTTAATAATATGAGTAAATTTCGTATTGAAGTCAGGATTGCTGCACACAAAATTTTAATGAAAAATAGATAAATATGTACAAAGAAATCTGTACAAAAAAGTATCAAATTGTTCCCAATAATCGACAGTTTGGGGCTAATACCACAGTTCACGCCTTTATTCAGGTAGCAACAGTCTCAAATACCATGTCAAATCATCATCTCTTATATACATCTCAATGAATTTTCCTATCGCACTCCTTCCTGGCAAGAGGCTCTGACGTAATCGGGTGCTGTAACGAAATCCAGCTGGGTCCTGGAGATCAATCGTCATGCAAGTGTATATATTCGTCAGCACACCATGGATCCTTGTCCAAAAGTTTCATTTATTGAAAAAAATCACATCACAGCAAACTGCAACATTTCGGAGCCGCGCAGGGCGCCTTCATCAGGCATGCCTGATGAAGGGGCCCTGCGCGGCTCCGAAACGTTGCAGTTTGCTGGGATGTAATTTTTTCAATAAATGAAACTTTTGGACAAGGATCCATGGTGTGCTGACGAATATATACACTTATATACATCTCACACCAGGAATAAATCATACAATTAATTAACCACATAATGATTTTCTCTCGTAATTGTTCAAGCTGATTTTTTACACAAAACACTGGTCATAAAAGGCTCAATCACCATATCACTTCAGAAAAGGCATGCATTTTAACCTGTTTAATAAAATATATAAAATATGCAAGGTCTCTAACACCTACCAGCTCCGTGATGTCGTCATGGAGGAGTGGAAGAGGACTCCAGTGGCAATCTGTAAAGCTCTGGTGAACTCTATGCCCAAGAGGGTTAAGGTAGTGCTGGAAAATAATGGTGGCCACACAAAATATTGATACTTTGGGCCCAATTTGGACATGTTCACTTAGGGGTGTACTAACTTTTGTTGCCAGCAGTTTAGACATTAATGGCTGTGTGTAGAGTTATTTTGAGGGGACAGCAAATTTATACTGTTATACAAGCTGTACAATCACTACTTTACATTTTAGCAAAGTGTCATTTCTTCAGTGTTGTCACATGAAAAGATATAATAAAATATTTACAAAAATGTGAGGGGTGTACTCACTTTTGTGAGATACTATATTCTTACACTGCCTGCACTGGCTGTATATACTCTATCTACACTGTATATATATACTGCACTGCCTACACGCAACTAAACTGCCTAACCTCTCTCTATCTCCACGTTATACACGCTATATACAGCTGCTGTGTAAGCAGCCTTATATAGTGTGGGACATGGATGTGCATGCTTTGGCCAATCAGCAGGAAGCATTTCCCCCACGGCATTATGGGGCTTTCAGCGGCGCTTGAATTTGCTGCGAACGCCCTATAATGTTACATTCGACTCGAACATCGGGCCTATCGTATATTAAATACCATCTAAGGGAGGGATTTCTGGGGCAGTTGCCAAAGTGAGGTGCAACAAGTGGATCTATATATCGAATGGAGGGCTCTAGTCCACTAGCGTTCAGTATATGCTGGAAAGGTAATGCCAGATCTGCTGTGGCACGTGATGAAGCAATTTTCAAAGCTACAATGTTTGTTGAGGGATTATGAGTAGCACGCATGAAAAAAAATCTGAATTATGAGTGATATTAGATCAGATTTATGAAAAATGTTGCATAACCAACAGTTAATGATAATAATATCCTACTGCGAAAGAATAGCTTTAAAGCTGCAGAGGGTTAACAGGGGTTCAGGACTTCAAAAGTCTTCATTCCTCTTCTGCTGCTCCCCAGATCTGGGCAAATCCAGCTTTCATAACCAGAAAAAAAGAGGAATACGGAGCTGAATTGGTTAAAAATGTGACCATTTATTGAAGAATCAAACATAAAATCCACCTACATATAAGAATGCTTTATACAGTAGAGCTCCTTCAATGATCACAGGCAGCTGCAGCTGAAGCTCTGCATACACAGGACCACTGAAGGATCAGGCTGGCTGGAGTTGTAGGGAGACACACAGCACCCTGGACTGGATAGAGATAGCAGAGGTGTAGTAGGAGAGATACGCATTTTTAGGGAGCAGCCCCCTTTCTCAAGCCTATCTGCACACTGCTCTGTTTTAAGACTGCTGTCCTGAGGACCATAAGGCCACGAACCTTAAAATCTGACAAACTCGATGACAATAAAAAAAACACAATGGGTACATCAAATACACTATTAGATTATACATCAAAACAGAAAAGATATACTGTATATGAAAGGATTACACAAACACAGTCTAAACTAGGGGTGCCCAACCCATTACCTGAGGGCCACATGTGGCCCAGGAGAGTTTAGCATGTGGCCCGGACATCTCTGGAGGAATTCCGTGCAAGAATAAAAGCCAATGCAGTCTGCATTTATCGAGGGACACAGAAAATGCATGAACGGGAACAGCTGGAGGAATGCTGGGGGCTGCTGTTTTTGAAAAAGCACTGGCCTTTGCCTATGCAGGGATTCCACATGCAGGGATTCCATCTCAGGCAAGTAAATGCTGCGTGGCTGTATCAGGGGGTGCTGGGGGTTGACTGTGCCCCCCCCCCAAGATTTCAGTTGCCCCCCAAAGCCCCCCCACCCACTACCTCCCCACACAGCACTAGGGTTGCTGACCATCATTAAATTCAAGGTTTGTAAACAGTTTGTAAAATCCATGATTTTTACAATCTGTCCATGAATTTACATCTGGTTCACACTACTGTGGGTGGTTGTGGGAATCACTGCTGTTCCCACACCTGAAAAACACTTCAGCCAAAACGTGCTGCTCTTTACAGACGCAAGGGGTTGCCAGTCATTCTTAATGATACACTCATACATCTAAAAACGCAGCAAGTCCTCAAGTGCGGGAATCACCGCGATTTCCTGGCCGCTGCAGTTCAAAAATGGTGCAGGAATCTATTTCCTGCATGAAACACAAGGAACAGTAAATCAAAAGGTTCGACACCCCTGGTGTAAACAGAAACCAGGTTCATTACACAAAGCAAGCCGCAGCTGCTGGAGAGAACGTTTACTACAAAGTTCAAATCAAAGGAAAATATACGCAA
This sequence comes from Glandirana rugosa, assembly GCA_018402905.1. Classification (NCBI taxonomy): domain Eukaryota; kingdom Metazoa; phylum Chordata; class Amphibia; order Anura; family Ranidae; genus Glandirana; species Glandirana rugosa. The sequence continues at coordinate 674,848 of BLSH010341351.1, read as the reverse complement.
GTATGCTCTAAAGAGGCAATATTGTTACAATCTGCAGAGAATCTAGAGCAGGGTTTCTCAACCAGGGTTCTGTGAAACCCTAGGGTTCCTCCAAAGTTTGCTAGGGGTTCCTTGAGCAATGGTCATTTTCTACCTCTCAGATAAATTCCCACTGACATAATTGTTTTTTTAACCACCTTGCGCCGCCGCCATAGCCGAATGACGGCTACATTCTGATCGCTGTATAAATGTCATTGGTCCCAAAAAAGTGTCAAAAACGTCCGACATGTCCGCCGCAATATCGCAGTCCCGATAAAAATCACAGATCGCCGCCATTACTAGTAAAAAAATAAAAATAAATAAAAACGCCATAAACCAATGTCCATAGTTTGTAAACGCTATAACTTTTGCGCAACCCAATCAATTTACGCTGATTTCGTTTTTTTTTTTACCAAAAATATGTAGAAGAATATATATCGGTCTAAACTGATGAATACATTTTTTTTTTTTTTTTTTGGATATTTATTATAGCAAAAAGTAAAAATATTGTTCTTTTTTCAAAATTGTCGCTTCTTTTTTGTTTATAGCGCAAAAAATTAAAAATGCAGAGGCGATCAAATACCACCAAAAGAAAGCTCTATTTGTGGGAAAAAAAGGACGGCAAGTTTGTTTGGGTACAGCATCGCACGACCGCGCAATTGTCATTCAAAGAGTGACAGCGAGCGCTGAAAATTGAAAATTGGTCTGGGCAGGAGGGGGGTTTAAGTGCCCAGTAAGAAAGTGGTTAAGCTATCTGTAAGGGGGTAATGTTTCCCAATGACCACAAGTGTAAGGAGCATTCTTCCCATTGAACATCACACTAATGTATCATGAGTTGTAGATTTTTAATTTTTAGCAGGGGTTCCCCGAGACCGGAGAGTGTTGAAAAGGTTGAGAAAGGCTGATCTGGAGAATAAATAGCCTTTATTCATAGTAGAAACACTAAAAATATATTAAAAGATAAAACAACAAATTGTCATAAAAATAATGATACACCTAGCAACTAATATGATTAAGATATATTTTAATGTATTCTATGTAAAAAGGAAGTTAATATTGTGTAAAGTATTACTATACCCAGGACCCTGCATTCACTATATCTGGTCTCCCACAGTACACAGAACATGGAATTTTAGTAAATATAAACTGCTAAATGCCTTTCTCATCAGCAGTATATAACAGTCATAAGACTTCTATCAGTGTCCGGCCAAGCACTGGTTAAAGCGTGCAGAAGGAGTTTTCATTCTCCTCTGGCTGTCCTAAGAAGCTGCATGACCCCTGAATTTCTGTCTTGACAGTGCTGATTGGCCCTGTGCTGATCACATGCACCCTCCTAAAAAAAAAACTCCCTAGCAATACACACCAAACTGAGCATGTGCAGAGTGCCTCATAGGGCTCTGTATTATCAGGAGATTGGGGACAATAAAAGAAAGGGAGGCTCAGAGAAGAAAGGATCAAACAGCCGTTTGATACAATGTGGCGGCTTAACCCCTTAGTGCCCACAGTGAGTATAACAATCATGCTTTACTGCATATACAGACTAATTTTACTGTTGTGGGTTTAGAAACACTAATATCCAGAGTCAGGTGTTACTTCCAGTTATTAATTTACAAAATGATATTAACCTCCAACTCCTCACTTAATCCAGTTGGGGTTAACATGTTCAGGTCTAGATCCAGTAGGTCTCCAGATGGGAAAGCCTATGGAATCTTTCAGCAGTATGGACATCTTAGGCTATAGATTTGATAACCCATACTTTAAGACCCTCTGGAGGCCCATCATACTTCTGAGAAAAATGTCCTGGAACACTATGTTCCACATTGCCTTTCTTCTATGACCCTGCAATGCTCCTCATATCTTTTTCTAGGCCAGTACTTTGAGATGATCTCCTCCATCCTTTTATACTTACAGTGAAATGGTGTTATTGCAGTTGCCCCAGAGCTTAGTAAATGATTTAAAGCTTCACTTTAAAAAGAATACCCAATCATGTGCAAAGAAAATAAAAAACAGCAATTTTGCTTGCACAATTGGATGATGGAAGTCAGCAGAATTTCTCCTCGTTTACCAAGTTCTGGAGAACCTGCACTTGCAAAATGCACAGTCTGTTTGCCTTTAATAAATCAACCCCAGTGTAACAGAAGAAATATCTGGAACCAAGACATTACCAGATCCATCCCAGCAGAACAGAAATGCATATCAGGATTGTGGTGTTGAACATTTTACTTGTTGTTGAGAGCAGGCACCAGCATCTGTAACAATGCAGGGGCATAACTACAGGGGTTGCAATCGCAACCGGGCCCCGTGCTCCAGGGGGGCCCGTGTGCCTCCCTTGTGCACCTGGATAGGAGGGATGGTGGGGACGGCATTTAGAGGAACCATTCTTCTCCATTTTCCTCCTAATGCAGGAGATTGGTTCCTCTATATGCTGCCCCCGCCGCCCCTCCTATCCAGTTTACTTGTCTTCTGCTGTTCCCAGGGTCCCTGTGTGCTTACCTGGTCCCCCGTCCCCCCCACACAAAGCTGCTGTCTTCCCCCTCCTCTCTCCTGCCAGCTGCTGTAGAAGACGTGTCATGATGGAGAGATGGGAATGGGTCAGTAAACTTGTCATTTACCGGCTCCTTCCTTTACTGAATGGACAGAGTCAGTGATTGGTACCAATTGGTTCACTCATAACTGAAGCATAGTAAACTGTTTTTATTATACTTCCATTCCTGAATGAATGGGAGGCTTGGTACACAACTATTAGTTTATTCGGTCGGACCGTAATAAAGGGACCCGTGATGGGAGTAAAGGGCCCCAGGATCAGTGGGAAGAGCCCTGGCCAGGGATCAGGGGGGCCCTTCATAATTTCTTGCACCGGGGCTCTGAAGGTTCTAGTTATGCCTCTGTAACAATGTTAAAACAGCTGTAAAACTACCATAAAAAGGACATGTCCCCCAACACAATGAGATACTATGAGGAAGGTTGAGACACAAACCATCTGTATGTAACTTTACACAGAGGGATCATCTTATGCTGACCTTGGAGCTGATGTCACCAACTCTTGATGTTCTAACTAACATGCCTATGTCTGCTGGGTCTGAAACTGTAAAACAGGCACTGATGGTTTTCCTCAAACTGAAAGATGTTCAGATGGTCTGTAGAGGGTCTCCAGCATAAAGTGAGACCATCTCACCTGAGCTAAACCTCATCACCTCCAGTGTCTTAGGGAAGTAGCAGCTCCGGATTGTGTCCAGGAGGCTGTAATCTTAGCTTTATCTCTCTGAGAGTGGAAGATGTGACATGTTGGGCTCTCAACCGCCAACTTACGCTACTACCTCAAAGGAAATTTCAGTTTACCAGCTTCAAGCACAGATACATTTCTTCTGTTTTTTATGAATATATCAGAACCTTGAAGACCATTAGGATAAAGAATAAATACTCATGGATGGACTTTTTCATTAAGACACATTCTTCTCCCCTACTACTGAGGTAGCAAGATGGCTACTCAGAGCAAAATGGCTTCACTATGAAAATATTAATTTAAGCGTATTTCTTTATCTTACATGTACACTGGCATAAATCATTCTGATGACTACTGAAACGTATGATTCATACTTGCCAACAGTCCCGAATTTCCCGGGACATTCCCGGGATTTAGACCCTATTCCCGGCCTTAACGTTTCCCGGGAAATGTACAGGGAAATGTACTTTTTCCCGATTTTTTTATTTTATTTTTATTGCCGCCGGCCACTAGAGGTCAGCGGCCAGCACAAAATTGACTCCGCCGCCATTTTGAAGAAGACCAGCTAAGGAAGAAACAATAAGCGGAGCCCGAGCTCCGCCTCTTGGCTCTTCCCTGCTCGCTCCACAAGCTGGTCTTCTGGGAGATGAGAGCAGTCAGCACGTCCCAGCGCACCTCGGCAGGTCACAGGGACACAGTCTGTGATTCAAAGAAAGGGACACAAACTGGGACCACCACCCCATGGGACACAGAAGGTACAACCATCCCCTCCCAAGGACACAGAGAGACCACCATCCCCTCCCAGGGACTTAGAGGGACCCCCATCCACCACTGGGGACACAGAGGGACCCCCCAGGGACACAGAGGGACCACCACCGGGGACACAGAGGGACCCCCATCCACCATCAGGGACACAGAGGGACCCCCATCCACCATCGGGGACTCAGAGGAACCCCCATGTCCCCTGGGGACTCATAGGGACCCCCATGTCCCCTGGGGACTCAGACGGACCCCCATGTCCCCTGGGGACTCAGAGGGATCCCCCATGTTCCCTGGGACATAGAGGGATCCCCCATGTCCCCTGAGGACACAGAGGGACCACCATGTACACTAGGGACACCGAGGGACCACCATGTTCCCTGGGGAAACAGAGGGACCACCATGTCCCATGGGGACACAGATGGACTACCATCCCCCCAGGGACACAGATGGACACCCCACCGGGGAAACAGAGGGACCACCATGTCCCTCCGAGGAGGCAGAGGGACCCCCATGTCCCCCCGGGGACACAGAGGGACCACCATGTCCACTGGGAAGACAGAGGGACCACAATCCCCTTGGGAAGACAGAGGGATCACCATGTCCACTGGGGAGACAAAGGGAGCACCATCCCCCTGGGAAAACAGAGGGATCACGATCTCTCTGGGGAGACAGAGGGGCTACCATGTCCACTGGGGAGACAGAGGGACCACCATCCCCCTGGGAAGACAGAGGGACTACCACCCCTCCCCCCTAGAAGACAGAGGGACCACCACACCATCCCCTCTGGGGAGACAGAGGGACAACCACCCCCCCTGAGGGAGACAGAGAGACCACCATGCCCCCCTGGGGAGACAGAGGCACCCCTGCATCTGGTGGCAAGTGAGATGCTGCATCTGGTGACAGGTGATGTGACAAGTGACACGTCTAGGGCTCCCACTGATTCTACATTATGGTGAGTTGAACTATTTCATTTTATATTACAATGTAATAATATAAATAATGCGCGTCAATCATTCTGACACCATAACAACCATGGTGTCAGGATGATTGAAGCGCTAACACCAGGTGTATGGAGTATCTTTATCTGCCGATTTTTCAACTTTCTGGAATACACATATTGTATTGTGGTGAAGGGTCTAGGCCTGCTGTCCCTCCATCTTCTTTCCTTCCTTCTCTCTCCTTCCCTCCCTATTTCTTTCTTTCTTCATCCCTTGCTCATCTCAGACTTGGACCACACCCCCTTCAAGCCACGCCCATCATTCAATTAAGCCACGCCCATCTTTCAGCATGGCGCTCCACATTTTTAATTCCCCGCTACTTCACGCCTCCAAATGAATGTCCCACCCCTTAATTATGTTACAGCCCCCTAGGGTTGCCACCTCATCCCTTTAATCCAGGACTTATATGAATTACACAGGTTCTGAGGCTAATTGAATGCAGATGAGGCACCAAGTGAGTTTAGTCACCACCTTAATCAGCACAGAACCTGTGTAATTCATATGTGTTCTGGACTAAAGGGATGATGTGGCAACCCTACGAGCCCCAGCCCACTGACAAAAAAATTCTCCCTATAAATATTTTGGCAATGGTGGCAACTATGTACTACATGGGAGGAGGATGGGGTGACCCCTCCCGTCACATGACATCTGTGAAAGAAGCAACAATGGGTGTTTTAGGTACAGCCCTCTCATTACATAGTACAGGGGAGAGACCAAGTTCTGTGTGCTCCGCTCCTCCCCCGGCCCAGTCATGAGCAGTCGATTGCAAGGTTTTGCTATGGCGCATGCGCCGTAGGCATTGGGTGACCTCGCTATTCCTGACATAAAAATATGAGCGTTCCCTTTAAGAGTGGGCGGTCGGAGAGTTCCGGGTTGCTCACGTGGGTAAAGGAGGAAGTGTGCTCGAGGCCGAGCAGACAGCAGTCAGCATGTCCGTCATGAGCGCCCCCGAGCCGGTGTCCTCCGTGTTCCGGGATATCAGTGCGGAGGACGAGGAGCAGCAAACGGAGGAGATGGAATCCCTGTGTATGAACTGCTACGAGAATGTGAGAGGAGGGCTGTGATAGGACAACCGGGGAGGTGGTGTCTGTGATTGGTGTACAGGGGAGGGGGGGTTCCTATAGAACTCTCAGACACGTGATTTAGGTCTGCTGTCATCTGTGGTGTGCAGTGCTCTCCTGGGGTTACACTCTGGATTGGATGGTTAGGCCTCGGTCACATGGGGTGCTGAAAGGGTCAGTTCACCCACAGGGGAAGTTCTGCAGTAAGGCCTCCTCTTTATGGGGGACCTGATATTGTCAGGGACCCTCTTCTGCTCAGATCACTGGGTGGAAGTTCTCCTGTCCCCTCCTTCCCCACAGTCACTTGGACAATTCACCATGCGCTGGGGGCACTTGGCTGTGAAGCCGCAAGCTGTCAAAGCCAGGGGTCCCTATTGGTAAGATGCCAAGGACCAAATACAGTCCCTGGTGCCCCCTTGGGTGAGCACTGCTCTCAATCCTGGGACAGGTGAGTGTCTGTTTAACCACTTCAGCCCCAGAGACCTTTTTTACACTTGTTGTTTAACTGCTTCAGATCCGCGCTATAGCCGAAAGATGGCTACAGCGCGGATCTCAATTGCCGGGTGTACGTTGGCTGCGTGGGCATGCCTGCGGGTCGGGCGGACTCCATGTCCACTCATGACCCACGTTCGCTTGCCAGAGCTGCAGAACGAGCAACTGCTGATGTAAACACAACGGTTCTCCATTCTGTGAGAGGGGGACAGCAGATCTACTGATCCCTGTCACTGGGATCAGTTAGATCTGTTATGTTCTGGCCAGCCCAGCCCCCCCACAATTAGAACACACCCAGGGAACACAATTAACCCCTTCACTGCCCCCTGCAGGTTAACCCCTTCACTGCCAATGACATTTATACAGTAATCAGTGAACATTTCAATTTCTGATTGCTGTATAAATGTCATTGGTCCCAAAAAAGTGTCAAAAATGTCCGACATGTCCACCCCAATATCAAAGTCCCGATAAAAATCGCAAATCACCACCATTACTAGTAAAAAAAAAATAATAATAATAATAAAAACGCCATAAATCAATTCCCACAGTTTGTAGACGTGATAACTTTTGCGCAAACCAATCAATAAACACCGATTGTGGTTTTTTTTCCAAAAATATGTAGAAGAGTATATCTCGGCCAAACCCAACAAATATTTTTTTGGGATATTTATTATAGCAAAAAGTAAAAAAGCTCTTTTTTCAAAATTGTCACTGTTTATAGCGCAAAAAATAAAAACCGCGGAGGTGATCAAATACCACCAAAAGGAAGCTCTATTTGTGGGGAAAATTATAAAAATGTTTGGGTACAACGTCGCACGACCGCGCAATTGTGATTCAAAATGCGACAGCGCTGAAAGCCGAAAATTGGTCTGGGCAGGAGGGGGGTTTGAGTGCCCAGTAAGCAAGAGGTTAAAGTTAAAATCTGTTTTTTTTTTTTTTTTTGCTAGAAAATTACTTAGAACCCCTATATATATTTTTGTAACATGCTGTCAGTGTTCCTTGCTCACCGCCAAACCAGACTGTCTACTTTCCAAAAAGGGGGTATTTGTACTGTCTTGGCATTTTCGGCCCTCAAAGGATAGGCCATCAGATTTGAATATATATATATA
>BLSH010341351.1:622191-633653 GCA_018402905.1 Glandirana rugosa | reverse complement strand
TTTTTTTTTTTTTTTTTTTTTTTTGCATTTATGCATCTCTTTGCGTTTTTTTGCAGTCTTGCATTTTTGTTCCAATGTATCCATTTTTATTTTTACATCTGTTTATATTTGTGTATAGTTTTCATTTATCTCCCAGACATTTGGATTTGTTTTCCCTTCTGTGCCCAAATAGCAATTACGGTAATTGCCAATTTTATACAATCAAGCATTTAACCAATCAGAAGTGGAGGGAGGCAGCAGTGGTCATGTTGACTTTCTTTGTGTGTCCATTTTACATTCACTTGTGTGCAGTGATCAAGACTTGTTTGCCAAAACTAGTCTGCCATTTCTATTTTTGTACTGGCTGTTGTGGTCTATATCAATAAATCGTCAGAGGATTATGGAGTTGCCGGCTGTTTTTCCTTATCTTTGAATACTACTTTGTACGGTGTGTGGGAACACATCACAGCGCAAGCACCCTGGCTACCACTTTTAGTTCGGATCTGCTGTTCCACTGTGCAGAGCATTGCAACCACATTTCTTGAAATACATTTTGTATGCCATTGTTGCCCTTTTTGAAAATGCTAGTTGCCTGGCTGTGTCTAAATTATGAGTAACTGACCTAGTATATGCAATGCTGTAAATGTGTCAGTGTGGCATTCCTGGTCAGCAACTTGGACAACACTGGTGCCAAAGCATCAGTATGACAGTCAGGGAACTAGCATTCTCAAATGAAGAGCTTAGCAGCGGCAACCTCCATAATCTCTTATGATGGAGTCCCTTTAATGCCAAAATGACAATTCTGAATTCAAGGTAGAGTAGGCATTACTCATTGGTCTCTTGTCGTTCATAAAAAGAGAACCTATTCTGAGTGAATTATAAAAGATTACTTTTTTTTTTTTTTTTCCTTATTGTAAATACTGGTTGTCTGGGTGTCTCTTGCTCAGTACATATTGAGTCACTGACATGGATCAAGCATGCAGTCAGTGAAATCAGAACTCATCTACTTGTTCTTGGTCCATAATTCAGAAAGTTTTGAAGCCTTCTAAACCACATCTAGAATGTTAGGCAGTTAGAGGGGAGGACAGGAAGCCATGACAGCCATCCTATTTCTTAGTACAGGAATTTTGAATTCAGTGTATGGACGTGGCTTCTTGGGAATAACAAGAAGTCTGCTAGACTCCTTGTACCCAGTGTTAATTTTGGAAGCAAATTTCGATTTAGTCTTAGGACTAAAATGGCTTTTTAGCTTTAGTCCCATTTTAGTCTTCTGCAGTTTGATTTAGTCGACTAAACCTCCAGGACATTTTAGTCGTCCAAAATCGAATGGGTCTAATTAAATTGTAATGCATTTTTTTACAATTTCCAAACTCGTTCTATACTGCTGGAGTGACAATTGGAATCTGTTATTTATGGTATTGAGGTATGAACATGCACTACAGAGCAGTGTTAATTTTTTACGTCAAATTTCAATTTAGTTTTAGTCTTTCACTAAAATGGCATTTTAATTTTAGTCCTATTTTAGTCGACTAAAATGGTATTAACCACCGTAGGACGTCCTTGGTTTTAAGTGGTGATATCTGATTGGTGCCTGCAGCTACAAGCACCATTCAGATATCATTCTTTCAGGCGATTCCCTACACCATAAGAACAATCATAGCAGCAGTTCAGCCACTTGATCGTTCTTATAGGCAGCGGAAGGGGACGTCCCGTTGCCCCAGCTGTCCAATCACAGCCAGTCACATGATGTAAACAAACCGCGGTAACGAGCTGTTACCGGGTTCTCCCTCTTACACACTGATAGTGTGTGAGAGGGAGATTGCGGTAACAGCTTGTTACCGTTAGATGTACACACCAAGCACACTGATCACCCCCCCCCAATAAAGAGGACCTGTCAGCACCCCATCAGAATACCTGTCACCTCTCCATCAAAGTACCCGAGTACCTGTCTCCATCCCATCTGAGTACCCATTGCCATCCCATCTGAGTACCCAAGTACCTTTTACCAGTCCATCAGATTACCCGAGTACCTATCTGCAGCCCATGCCTCAAAGAATAGTTTGCTTTCCAAAATGGGGTAATTTTGTGGGAAATTCCACTGTCCTGGTGCTCCAGGGCCTTCAAAAGTGTGAGTAGGTATGAATGAAATTTTATGTGTATTTATGCTCCTAGAACGCTTGACGGTGCTCCCTGCATGTTCGGCCTCTGTATGTGGCCAGGGTGTGAAAGTCTCACATGTGGTATCGCCATACTCGGGACAAGTAGCAGAATATATTTTGGGGGTTAAATTTTGCTATGTGTTAGAAATATCTTATAAATTGACCACTTTGTGTAAAAATAAATGCGTTTTCATTTTCTTTCCACGTTTTCTGAAGACTTTTGGAAAAAAATGAACTGTACAAAAGGCTCATAATGCCTCATAGAATATACGTTGGGATGTTTGCTTTCCAAAATGGGGTCATTTTGTGGGTAATTCTATTATACTGGTGCTCCAGGGCCTTCCAAAGTGTAATAGGTGGTTAGGAAATCATATGTGTAATTTTAATTTATGCTTCTAGAACGCCTGACTGTGCTCCCTGCATGTTGGACCTCTCTATGTGGCCAGGCTGTGAAAAAGTCTCAAACATGTGGTATCGCCATACTCGGGGCGAGTAGCAGAATGTATTTTGCGGTGTAATTGGAAGTATGCATATGCTGCGTGTGAGAAATAACTTCTTATGACAATTTTGTGCAAAAAAAAAAAAAATTCTTAATTTTCCGAAGAAATGTGGGAAAGTACAACTTAAAAACTCGCCATGCCTCATACTAAATACCTTGGAATGTCTACTTTTCAAAAAGGGGTCATTTGGAGGGTATTTGTACTTTCCTGACATTTCAGGGCCTCAAGAAATGAGAGGCAATCAGTGCATCAGGTGTGATCAATTTTCAATGATTGGAACCATAGCTTGTAGACTCTATAACTTTCCCACAGACCAAATATACACTTATTTGGGTTATTTTTACCAAAGATATGTAGCAGTATAGGTTTTGGCCCAAATTTATGAACAAAAATTACTTATTTGCAAAATGTTATCATAGTAACAAAGTGTGCTCTTTTTTTGTTTTGGTTTTTTTTTCCCAAAAAAAAATCGCATTTGAAAAATTGCGCAAATGCCATGTAACAAAAGTTGCAGTGACCGCCATTTTATTCCCCAGGGTCTCTGCTAAAAAATATATATAATGTTTGGGGGTTCTGAGTAATTTTCTAGCAAAAAAAAATGATCTTTACATGTAGGAGAGGAGTGCTGGAATTTGTTAGGTTAGTTGACTAAAATGTTTTATTTGACGAAATCAACACTGCTTGTACCTTGCTTTATGCTGGTGCCTATGGCTTGTTAGCAACAGGAACACTAAAGTAAGTAGGCACTATTCTGGGCAGTGACTGTAGAATGTTAAGCGTAAAGATACAGTTATCTGTTATGGTTTTTGATGTACCCTATTGGGATTGGGCATTCCACTCTGCCATAGCAAAGCTGATGTAAGTTTTTTTGGATCCGTAACCCAAGGCTAAGAAGCTATTCTAACTAACAAATCTTGCCTTATTTATAGACTAAGGCTCCTTTCACACATGTGCATGACCAACAAAGTCGCATGACAAGTCGTACCCTATGATTTCTGATGAGTACCATTCATATCTGTGCAACTTCAAAGTAGTCCCTGCATTACTTTGGTCCGACGTTGATGTCTATAGACCTCAAGATTACACAGGCATTGCTTCAAGTCGTGGCAAAAATCGCATGGCTTTCAGGTCGCACAAATATGAAAGGGGCCTAAATGACTTGTTCTAACCTTGGTTTTTGTTCCTCTTTTTAGTCAAGCAGTCTGTCATTATCGGTACATAAGCAACATGTATCTGTGTAATATCTCTTCTGTTACACCATAGGCTGAAAATGCTGAAATTGCAAACAAGATTGATGAGTTTATTACAAAACTCCAGAGCCTAAAGGATGGGGAAACGCCCTTCACATTTGTGAGTAGACACGTCTAGTATTGCTCAGAATGTAAACAAAGTAATTTCTGTTCTATTTGAAAAAAACTATACTTGACTGAGAACTTGGCTAAAGCAGACCATAGGTTATGCAATTTTTCTTTCCTGCAACTACGGGTTGCTGGAAAGAAAATCACTTGATTTCTCTTACGTTCACTGACAGACGCAGCCCTTCATTGACAAGTGGGTTTATGCACATCCTACTAGGAGTAGACTAGGCAAAATAGAAAAAAAGCAAGCTGACCCCTCCCAGGGGGCCGTCCTCACTCCAGCATATAACCCCCCTGCTCTGTATAGCATATCAGTTTTATTATGCCTAGTGCAAAGAGTTAGACCTGGTTCCCTGCTGGGACCTGCGGTTCCACAGATTGTTTCTTCTTTGGAAGCTATCTGATAGACTGCTATCAAGTAGCCGGCTGGGGCATAGAGGATATCCAGAATTCTGAACTATCCCCAGCACGGCCGACCGATGCGAGCTACCCTTAGCCCTGGCGGGGTCCGCCGCATCGTACCCGTTCCGTGCGGGAGGCCAGTGGGTGACCCCCACTTGCGCCCAGTGACCGGGCTCTGCTCACGTCCAGGGGCGCTTGGCCTGCAGCATCCCTCTCCACCAGATGGGAGGAAGGTCTGCAAACGGTGGCTACCCACTACGCCGTCGGATTGGTGAGTGACCACCCCTCCCTTCCCCCGCACCGCGCTCTAAAAGCCGCCATGCGGTGGATTGCTGCCATTTTGCCGTAGCCGTGGCCATTTTGGCCTCTTGTGACCGCTCGGCGGCCATTTTGCCGTAGTCGCGGCCTGTGTAATAGGCTTTGGCCTCTTGTGACCGCTCGGCGGCCATGTTTGATGTGCCTGTGCATGAAAACGTGCGGCTGACACCGCTTCTTCCTCTTTCACTCTGCGACATTGTGGATGGCACAGGGCGGCACAGGCTCCTGACTGGCGGCAAGCACTCCTACTGGGACGCAGCGCTAACTGGGCAATCACACACAGCAAGTATAACTGGGCTCTCCCTGGGGTGCTGGTAGTGGTGTGTGCAATCCTCCTGGGTGTCTCCCGGTTGATCTGTGGGACTGCATTGTGGGGGTGTCGGGGCCTTTTGGCCTGTCAGTGTCCGGTGGCGCAATGGCGGCTGAACCTGCGGGTCCTTCCAAGGAGGAGTCGGTTGAAGCGCAACCTGCGCTGGGGCCTCTGGTCCCCCTGGATCAGCTAAGATCCGTATTGAAGGAATTTTTTCCCTGGGAGGTGCCGTGCTAAGGGGGTGACTAAAAAGCGCCCACCTCCCCCTCCTTCATCGGGGGAGGATTCTGAACCGGAAGGGGCCTCAGTGGTCACGGGGACCCCCGTGGAGCTCTCAGATGGTGAACTGGAGCCCTCGGATGGCGAGGAAAACCAGGGGGCCTCGGTAGCGTGCGAGAGGGCGCTGGTGGCCTCCCTGATCGCCAATATCCGTGCTTCCTTGCGACTGGACCAAGCCGGGGAGTCGCAGGAGACTGCATACATTTGTGGGTCTTTTAAGCCACCTAGGGCTTATCCCTATGATCAATTCTTTGACCAGCTGGTCTATAAGGAATGGCAGCGTCTGCAGAATTCCTTTGCCTTGCCCAAATGTGAAGTGGGCATCCCCCGCAGTGGACCCTCTGGTGGCTCGCCTGAATAAGGCAACGACCATCCCATTGGAGGGGTCATTGGAGGGGTCACTGTTCTTGTTGACGGGGTCGGCCATGAGACCGGCCCTGGTGTCGGCCATGGTGGCGCAATCCCTTACCGAGTGTGCGACTGAGTTGCACAATGAGTTGAGCTGCGAGAGCTCGCTTGAGGCATCACAGCGAGCAGACCATCTGATACAGGGTCTTCAGTACCTGTGTAACACATCTTTGGACCTGCTTCCCATGCTGTCTAAGATGTCTGTTTTCGCAGTCATTATCAGACGGATGCTGTGGTTACGCTGTTGGTCGTGACCACGCGTCTAAGAAGGGCCTCGCGGATCTCCCCTTTCAGGGCGGTCGGCTCTTTGGGGCACAATTGGATGACATCATTAAGGATTTCACCGGAGGGAAGAGTACTTTTCTCCCAGAGCCCAGGCAGCGGGAGTTTCGCCATATACAGGGTCCTGCTTCTTGGGGTCAGAAGAGGTTTTTTCGTGCAGGGGGCAAGGGCTCAAGGCCCGGCAAGTCTGCCTTGGGATCCGGTAAACGGCCCTGGCAGCGCAAGAGCGAAAAGGCAGAGGCTAAGTCCTCCTCTGCATGATGGGTTGCCCCCACCCGATTCTCGGGTGGGGGCCGACTTCTGGGGTTCTCAAACAGGTGGACTGCCCGCATTTCCGACCGATGGGTGCAGGAAATGGTGTCCTCCAGAAACAGGATAGAGTTCAGCACTCTACCCCCAGACAGGCTCTTCCCATCGAACTTGAGACTCCCTCAGGGGAATCGAGAGGCTCTCCGAACAAGGGGTGATTGTGCCAGTTCCTCCGTTGGAAAGGTTCCGCGGCTTCTATTCAAACCTCTTTGTGGTGCCCAAAAAGGGTGGGGTCAGGCCAGTTCTGGACCTAAAAGCACTAAACCACTTTGTTAAGGCGCCAAAGTTCCGGACGGAATCTGTCCGATCGGTCGTGGCCACCCTGCACCAAGGGGATTTCATGGCGTCTCTGAATATCAGGGACGCGTATCTCCATGTTCCCATTTTGTCCCCGGCACCAGCGCTTTCTGCTCTTTGCGGTGGGGGATCTACATTATCAATTTGTGGCACTTCCCTTCAGTCTGGCCTCGGCTCCTCAGGTGTTCACCAAGCTGGTGGCTCCGGTGCTGGTGCTATTGAAGCAGAGAGGCATTGCGGTAGTAGCATACCCCGACGACTTACTCCTACGAGCGGAGTATGCTTCGGCTCTGGAGGAGAATGTGGCTATCACCATGGCCTCGTTGAAAGACTTCGGCTGGCTGATCAACCTGCAGAAGTCAACGTTGACCCCGTCCTGTCGACTGGAATATCTGGGTCTGATTCTGGACACGGAGCAGGCAAAAGTGTTCTTGCCTCCGGCCAAGTTACTAACGCTGCAAGCAGCGGTGCGAACCCTGCTGTCACGCCAGTGGTCCTCCTTGCGGTTCTGTATGCGGGTGTTGGGGCTTATGGTTTCAGCCTTCAAGGTGATACCTTACGCCCAGAATCACTCGGCTCCTGCAGCGAGCGATTCTGTCAAGGTGGGACAAGTCTCCGCTGTCCCTGGACCAGCTGATCAGATTGGATCATCAGACCAGAGGATTGTTGACCTGGTGGCTTCGGGCCCCAGCTCTAACGTTGGGGGAGTCTTTCCTCCCCCTGAATTGGTCGATAGGCTGGCGTCCGTTATGACTATCGGGCGGGGGGGGGGGTCCTGGGGCAGCTGTCTGCTCAAGGCCGTTGGTCAGCGCAGGAATCCCGCCTTCCGATAAATGTGCTGGAGCTGAATGAGGGCAATCAGGCTCTGCCTCTCCCACTGGGCGGTAAGGCTGCGCGGCCTCCCGGTTCGGGTTCAGCCGGACAACGCCACGGCTGTGGCGTATGTGAACCATCGGCGGAACGAGGAGCTCGGCAGCGGCTGCGGAAGCGGATCTCATTCTGCGATGGGCAGAACTTCACGTGCCGGCAATCTCCGCCATTTACATTCCGGCCATAGAAAATGGGCAGGTGGACTTTCTCAGTCGCCAGACGCTGGATCAGGGGGAATGTTCCCTACATCCAGAGGTGTTCCGCCAGATTTGTCACAAGTATGGCACGCCAGACATGGACCTCATGGCATCCAGGTTCAAACACAAGGTGCAGACCTTCGTGTGCAGAACAAGGGACCCGTTGGCGGCCGCCACTGACGCATCGGTAGTGCCTTGGGGGTCGGTATCAGCTCCTGTATGCCTTCCCTCCCATCAAGCTTCTACCACGGCTACTGCGCAGGGTAGAAGCTGAGAGAATCCCGACAATCCTGGTAGCTCCGGATTGGCCTCAGCGCCCTTGGTACGCCGACGCGGTGCGGATGGTGACGGATGTTCCCTGGCGTCTGCTGCTGCGAGAAGATCCGCTGTCACAGGGACCCATCCTGCACCCTGCTTTACCCTCGCTGGCTTTGACGGCTTGGCTATTGAGTCCCAGGTGCTGAGGGAGAAGATTTATCATCGCACCTGGAAGGCCTATATTGCCTGGTGCGAGGCAGGGGGTTGGAACCCCCGCTCTTGCGTTGTGTCCGGGGTGCTGGCTTTTTTGCAGCAGGGCCTGGATAACAAGTTGGCATTGAGTACTCTCAAGGGTCAGATTTCGGCTCTGGCGATTCTCTTTCAACGGCCTTTGGCGTCACATTCGTTGATACGTACATTTGTACAGGGTGTATGCCATGTGGCTCCTCAGATACGGTCGCCTTTGGCGCCGTGGGATTTGAATTTGATACTTTCTGTACTGCAGAAACCTCCATATGAGAAAATCGGGGATATTCCCCTACATTTGCTGTTGCAAAAAGTGGCTTTCTTGGTGGCCATTACATCCGCTAGGCGGGTGTCTAAGTTGGCAGCCTTGTCCTGTAAGGCTCTTTACTTGATCCTTCATAAGGACAAGGCAGTCTTGCGACCTTCCCCTTCGTTTCTACTGAAGGTGGTCTCCTCTTTTTACATTAGGATATTGTTCTCCCTTCATTATGTCCGAACCCGTCGCATCCCAAGGAATTTGAGTTACGTTCTTTGGATGTTGTGAGGGCTTTGCGGGTGTATTTGGCGGCTACATCTTCTTTTCGGAAGTCTGATGCGTAGTTTGCGCTGACAGAAGGACCGCGCAAAGGGTTGGCGGCCTCGTCGGCTACTCTTTCCCGTTGGATCAGGCAGACTGTGACTCATGCGTATACTGTTTGGGGCAAAGTCCCTCCTTTTTCAGTCACGGCTCATTCCACCAGGGCAGTTAGTACTTCCTGGGCTTTCAGACACCAAGCTTCTGTGTGCAAGGCGGCTACTTGGGCCTCAGTGATACTTTTTTGCTAAGTTTTACAAAGTTGATGTGTTGGCATCTGCGGATGCTGCTTTTGGCCGTAAAGTTTTACGGGCGGCGGTATATCCGCGGCTGTCGCCTCCTGAGAGGATTCTGTTGGGTACAGTTGTTTAACCACCCCTCTTGAATGACACTGCTTTGGGACATCCCCACTTGTCAATGAATGGCTGCGTCTGTCAGTGAACAGAAGAGAAAAAGGAATTTTATTAAGAACTTACTGTAAAATCCTTTTTCTCTGAGTTCACTGACAGACGCAGCACCCACCCCTCTGTGTTGCGTTTGTATGGCTTGTTACGAACTGATATGCTATACAGAGCAGTGGGGTTATATGCTGGAGTGAGGACGGGCCCCCTGGGAGGGGTCGGCTTGCTTTTTTTCTATTTTGCCTAGTCTACTCCTAGTGGGATGTGCATATAACCCACTTGTCAATGAAGGGCTGCGTCTGTCAGTGAACTCGGAGAAAAGGATTTTACGGTAAGTTCTTAATAAAATCCCTTTTTTGCCATCAACGCAGACCATGTTGATGGGGGAATCACTCTTGCGGATCTATTCTCCTCGTGGGGAAGCACGGGGAGCCATCCCTGCTGGGAGAACACTGTAATTACTGCTAGCAGCTATAGCCGCTGGCAAGCTCATGCTGGTTGCACCCCAATTGGTCTAATCAGCCTGCCCATAGATCGATCGAATCTCGGCTGATCCCTACTGAACCAGCCTAGATTTGATCCATCTATGACCAGCTTAAAATGTCACTAAACCCAGAACCTACATTCACTATACATGGTCTTCCAAAGTACACAGAACAGCAATTATTTTAGTGAATATAAACTGATACCTTTTTTTTTTTTTTTTCTCTTATCCGCTGTATAGAACAGTCATGCGACGTCTATCAGCTCCTAGTAAAGCTTGTAGGAGGAGTTTTCATTCCTCCCAATATTGTCCCATAAGGATTCAGGACCCCTGACCCTGTGTGTGGACAGTGCTGATTGGAAGAGTGCATGTGATCAGCACCGGGTCAAAGAAAAAAAAACTCTAGCAATACACACCAAACTGAGCATGTGCAGCTTGACCCTATAGGCTCTGTGAATATAAGGTTATTACTCTTTTGTTCATTGATGGACGCAGCCTCTATTCATGATGAGTGGGGTTATCCATCTTATCACTCGGAGTGGACTAGGCAGAACAAAGTTCAACTACAAGCAGACACAGCCCCTCCCAGGGGGCAGTCCTCACTTGGTATAACCCCTCCACCCTGCTCAGCACAAACATTTTTTTCTGCCTAGTGCAAGGAGCAGGACCTGGGATCTTCAGTTCCCCGTTTTTGTTTGTTTTTTTTTTTTTTTCCCTCTTCTTATTTTCAAGACTTCTGATGAAGACTGCAATCGAGCAGCCGGCTGGGTGACAGGCTGGATATCCTGGATCCCGGGAGTGTGCTAAGCGTGGCCAATGGACGCGAGCCGACCCTTAGCTGCACGCGGGGTCAGCTGCGTTGGGCCCCGTTCCGTGCAGGGGCGGGGACGGGTGAAACATCTCGCCAGGGCACTTAGGACCGGGTCCTCGGGCTCGCGCCACGGATGTCGCATGGCCGACAGCTCCCCCCGAAATGGCGGGGTGGCAGGTCTGTCTCGGGTGGGTGACCCGCTACGCCCATCAGGATGGGTAAGTATCTTACAAGTCGTCGTTCCCCCCCCCCCGGGGTGTTAGGCTGGCAGGCTGGTTCCCCCTTCCCTTTTTCTCAGTCAGATATTGCCATGGCATCTGTGGATCAGCAGGGCGGGACAAGACGCTCAGCAGCTGCTTCGACGGTGGCTCTCGTTCTGAGGTGGGCAGAACTTCACGTACTGGTGATGTGTCATTTACATTTCAGGCGTCGAGAGTTGGCTAGCGGAGTGCCTTGGTCGCCTGAGGTTGGCTCAGGGGGGATGGTCCCCGAATCCGTCTGTTCCGGCAGATCTGTCTGAGGTAGGGTACGCCAGTTGTGGTTCGACTGGCGCCCCAGCGGACTCGGAAGGTTCAGACCTTTGTGAGCTGAGCGACGGGGTGCCCTTGCGGCTCTGTGGACCAGTCTTCGGGCTCATCTGTTTTTTTCCCTTCTCAAGCCGCTCCCGTGCCTTTTGCGCAGGATAGAAGCAGAGAAAATACCGACCATTCTTGTAGCGCCGGATTGACCTCGGCGTCCCGGGTACTCCAACATGGTGCGGATGGTGGGGAATGCTCCCTGGCGTCTCCCGCTTCGCTAGGATCTGCTGTCCCAGTACCCTATCTTACACCTTGCTTTGCCCTCGCTGGTTTTAACGGCCTGGCTATTGGATCCCAGGTGTTAAGGGATGGGGGGGGGGGGGTGTCTCGGAATCAGCGATTTCCATCATGCTCAAGGCGCGTAAGTCCTCTTCACGCAAGATATATCACCGCACCTGGATGGCTTACATTGCCTGGTGCGAAGCGGGGGGGGGGGGGGGGG
>BLSH010341351.1:607210-622181 GCA_018402905.1 Glandirana rugosa | reverse complement strand
GGTCAAACCCCGTTCTTTTCAGTAGTTCGAGTGCTGGGCTTTATTCAACAAGGCCTAGATCACAAGCTGGCGTTGAGCACCCTCAAGGGGCAGGTTCTCCCCTGGCGATTCTTTTTCACCGTCCCTTGTCGTCGCATTCTTTGATCATACCTTGGGCTAGGGGGTTCGTCATGTCGTGCGCCCCCCCCTCCCCCGGTACAGTCGCTTTTGGCGCCATGGGACCTTAACTTGGTCCTCTCAGTGCTTCAGAAGATGCCGTACGAATATATTAGGGAAATTTCCTTGCAGCTGCTTTCGCAGAAGGTGGCTTTCCTGGTAGCCATTACATCCACTAGGTGGGTGTCTGAGCTGGCGGCTCTGTCATGTAGGTTTCCGTACTTGGTCCTACACAGGGATAGGGCAGTTTTGCCCCCGTCTCCTTCCTTCTTGCCAAAGGTGGTATCTTCTTTTCACATTAATGAGGTTGTCTCTGTATCCGCGCCCATCTCATCCTAAAGAGGTTGCTTTGCACTCTCTGGATGTGGTCAGGGCTGTGTGGGTGTATCAGGCGGCTACGGCCTCTTTTCGGAGGTCGGATGCGCTTTTTGTCGCAGTGGATGGCCCGCGCAAGGGGCTGGTGGCCTCGTCGGCCACTGTTTCCCGTTGGGTAAGACAAACTGTGACCCGTGCGTATGCTGTTCGGGGCCAGGAGCCCCCCTTTCCGGTCACCGCTCACTCTACCAGGGAGATAAGTACTTCCTGGGCTTTCCGACATCAGGCGTTGGTTTCTCAGGTGTGCAAGGCAGCTACTTGGACCTCTGCACACCTTTTCTACGTTTTGTAAAGTTGTTGTTGTGCATCCTCAGATGCTGCTTTTGGCTGCAAAGTTTTGCGGGCGGCGGTGTGAGGTGCGTCTGGCACCTCACGGAGGGCTCTCTGTTGGGTATAGTTTGTTGGGTTTCCCACCCCTGATTTTTGACACTGCTTTGGGACACTCATCGTGAATATAGACTGCATCCGTCAATGAACGAAAGCGAAAATAGGATTTTTTGACTTGCCGTAAAACCCTTTTCTCTGAGTTCATTGACGGACGCAGCGCCCGCCCCTCTTTTCTTGAGTTTGTACTGCTTGTTACGAACTGGTGGTGCTGAGCAGGGTGGAGGGGTTATACCAAGTGAGGACAGCCCCCTGGGAGGGGCAGTGTCTGCTTGTAGTTGAACTTTGTTCTGCCTAGTCCACTCTTGGTGTTAAAGTGGATAACCCCACTCGTCATGAATAGAGGCTGGGTCCGTCATTTAACTCAGAGAAAAGAATTTTACGGTAAGTCAAAAAATCCTATATTTTTGGAGTCCAGTGGAAGAAGATCAGAGAAGACCGGATCGAGCAGCCTTTTTACGCATTGCAGAGGATTAACCTCCTTAAGTCCACACTAAGGGGTATAACGACAAAAACAAGGGCCAGGGATAAATCCAAGGCAAATACCAAGCTCTACTTACCGGCCAGCTGCAACTAACCAAATTAACCTAACAGTATGCGCTTAAAAACAGGGGTTTAGTTGCACAAATTTGCAAATGCATGCGTAAGCTACAGGCCCCGCCAAGGCACCCTTTGATCTGTAGTTCCTATCTCTGACTTGTAAGAGACTCCACAGTGGAAGCACATGCAGGTTAATTTGGTTAGGCCCAGCTGGCCGGTAAGTAGAGCTTTGTATTTGCCTTGGATTTATCCTTGATCCTTGTTTTTGCTGTTTGTTGCCCTCCAATGCTCCTTCTTGCAAAGGCCAGTTATAGGTGTAGGCAGTGGTTATTGTTTAAGGGGTATAACAAGCATGCTTTACTGCATATACAGACTGATTTTACTGTTGTGGGTTTAGTAACACTTAAATCATTCACCTGGGGGGGCATGTTTATTAAAGCGGTTGTATACCCCTTTTACTGATTTTTACCTACAGGTAAGCCTATAATAAGGCTTACCTGTAGGTAAAATGAATATCTCCTAAACTTGTACGGTTTAGGAGATATTCGCTCTTCATGTAGCTACTGATGTCCCGGCGAAGGCCTGGCGCACAGCGCCGGACCTTCCGGAAAGGCTAGCTCCCGCTCGCATGCGCGGGAGTGACTTCTCACGGCTCCGGCCACTCGCCACGCCGGAGCCGCGAACCCGGAGGGATCCCCCGAGGGAAAATGGTCAGCTCCCTCTGTGGGGACAGAGCATACCCGTTGGAGCTTCGTTCTGAGGTAGGTATTTCATACTGAGCTAGTATGCGGCGCATATTTGCTCTTTATGCCTTTTGCCTTACAGGTGTTTTTTTTTTTTTTTTTTTAATCTTTGCAGGTATACAACTGCTTTAACGTCGTGTTCAATATGTCAATATGCCCCCATCCACAGACCACGTTACCCATCATGACACATTTATGGGGAAGAGACCCTTGTCCTCAACACTGCAATAAGCTGCTTTGTCAATGTAGTTGTTTGGAAGCTGGCAGTGGGTTATGGGGGGGGTGAGGATGCCAGGAGGGTAGGGTGTTGGCAAGGCTGCAGTGAGATGCCAGGTGTGAGGAGGATAAGCATTTAAGATGACCGGGACTAGAGTGTTAGCAAGGAGGCAGTGGGGTGTGCCAGGTGTAATGAGAATGACAGGAGGTGGGGTGCCAGGTGTGATGTGGATAACAGGAGGTAGGGTGTTAGCAAGGCAGCAGTGAGGTTCCAGGTGTGAGGAGGAGAAGGATTAAGATGACTGGGTAGGGTGTTTGCAAGGTGGCAGTGGGGTGCCAGGTGTGATGGGCCTCCATAGTTGGTTGCATGTGTAATATAGAACACTGCAGAAGCAAATACAGGAGTGTTCTCTTGTTTATGGGAATCCACTGCCTCTTGAAATCCACTATATATAGCCTGTGTCCTCATGCTTTAATGGGAGGCCGATCATCCACCAAGATGTGACATCCCACCCACTGTTTTGTTTGTTTTTTATTTGTTACTGGGCATGGTCGAGTAGGGAGGGACTAGGCTGTCATTTAGGTGTGATGTCAATACCATGTGACCTGACTAGCTCAGATGAAACCGGAAATGTTTTCTCCAGCAATAGAGACCAAACTGAGCATGTGCAGCCTGACTCCACTCTTATCCGGACTTGCCCAGGGGGACAAGCGCAGGAGGGGGTGGATCTGTGCATACACAATCAAACAGCCTTTTTACACAATGCTGAGGATTAATCCCTTAGGTTCCACAGTGAGTCTAACAAGCATGTTATTCTGCATATACAGACTGATTTTACTGTTGTGGGTTTAGTAACCCTTAAAGTCCTCCAGCTTGCACATTTTGTTAGTGATTCTGAAGGCAGACGTGTTTTTTTTTTTTTTTTTTCCATCTTCATGCATTAAGATAAAAAAGGTTCTATGTATAGCAGCCCCCCTAATGCATACCTTACCCTGATCTTCCTCCAGCGATGTGCACAAGTACCTGAGCCGCCTGGGACTCTTGAGTCACTGCAGCGATGCCATTGGCTCCTGCTGCTGTCAGTCAGCAGAGAGTGGGGGCGAGGCTGAACTGTGGCTGCGTGTCTGAATGGACACACGGAGCCTCAGCTTGGGTGCCCCCCATAGCAAGCTGCTTGCTGTGGGGGCCCTCAACAGGAGGGAGGGGCCAAGAGAGCCTGCAAGGGACTTGAAAAGATGAGGATTGGGGCTTCTCTGAGCAAAACCATTACACAGAGCAGGTAAGTATGACATGTTTATTTTTTAATGAAAAAAACAAAAACAAAGACTTTACAATCACTTTAAAGTTGCAGGGCTTGCTTAAGGGCATTCTTCACTTTCAAATGATGTTTTAAGTAGATATTCATGAATTTTATATTCCCTGTGTAGTTCTCACCTGCACAGCACTCGACTGAGATCTAAGGGGTTGTGGGATAAGTGGTTTCTTAACAAGAAATGTTATCACACTAGAGACAGAGGTCATGACATTAACCTGTGCCTCATGTTTGAATACAAACTGCTGACAGTATGTGAAGACTTGCTGTACTATAGACTGTGCATGCAGGGCTAGAAATGATATGATCAATACACCTTTTATGCAGACTGGATGATTTAGAATGCCTTTACAAAATTCTATACATAAAATCATTTATTTCTTAGATTCTAGATGACCCCTCTGGGAACAGTTTTCTTGAAAATCCTTTTGCTCCCCACAAAGATGAGGACCTCACAGTAACACATTACAGGAGAAGCAAAGAACAGGACTCCATACTAGGAATTGAGGTGAGCTAATCAATACTAAGTTATGTAAAGTGTACCTGTACTTGGACAAAAATTTCTGAACACGTTCTTCTAAAACAGGCATAGTAGGATGCTAGGGCATGCCTTTTCTTTATAGTGCATCTTTTCTAAGTAGACCTGTAGCTCACGCTTAAGATTCCTGCAGATACTAGCTTTAGCAACACCTACCTCACATTGCCGTGCCTTGTCCATAAGGGAGTTGGAAGGCAAACATCATTTTATAATTGTGGTGTTTTTGGTAGTGTGTTTTTTTTTTTTTTTATTTTTTTTTTTTTTTTTTTTTTTTTCTTCTTTATCCACCCCATCCCTACACAATTACCTGGTTCTTGTAACTGCTCCAACACTGTCTTGGTTGCAGTACTGTTCCCTTCCTGGTCTCACAAGAGACACTTACGGTAGTGGGAGCCATAGGCTTCTGCTGTCAGGCACCTGTGAGGAGAGAGCAGGGATGTGCCTCACTGTTGCTGTAGGTGCCTGTGGATGCACACAGTCTGGCTTTCGACCAACGTCCAGGACATGCAGTTCCGGGCACCGGTCAAGTTATTTATTTTTTCATTTAGCCCTGCTGGTGGGCAAGTTGATCTTGGGCACACTGTGATCTTGTAAAAATACATAATTAAAAAAATACATACATACATACATACATACATACATACATACATACATACATACATACATACATACATACACACACATATTTTTTTTTTTTTTTTTTTTTTTTACCACTTAAGGACCGGAAGAATTTCCCATGTTGGGACCAGAGAACTTTGCGATTCGGCACTGTCGCTTTAACTGACGGCCGTGCGACGTTGTACCCAAACAAAATTTGCATCCTTTTTTTTCCCCCACAAATAGAGCTTTCTTTTGGTGGTATTTGCGACAATTTTTTAAAAAAAATACAATATTTCTTACTTTTTGCTAAAATACAAATCCAAAAAAAAAAAAAAAAACATTTATTCATCAGTTTTGCCCGATTTTTGTATTCTTCATATTTGTGGTTTAAAAAAAAACAAAAAAAATGTGATATTGGGGCAGACACATCGGACATTTTTGACACTTTTTTTGGGACCAATGACATTTTATACAGCGATCAGAAATTTAAATATCCACTGATTTACTGTGTAAATGTCAATGGCATGGAAGGGATTAACCTGCAGGGGGCAGTGAGGGGTTGTAAGCCAGCGGTTCCCCGTTCTGGCTTACAGGGCATCTCGAGTCGCCGGCAGACATAGAGTCCATCCAACCCTCGGGCCTGCACAGGGAGCATGCGGCGGGCATGAGCGCTCGCCCCCTAGCCGCCGTGCACTACAGTGACAACTATGTCGCTGCTTAGTCGTACGGTGGTCTGGCAGTGGTTAAAGCACCCCCCGTTTCCACACAAAGGCAAATGCACACGTCGGTCCTGCATGTATACAAACAGAGATCGTTCTGTATATGTGAGGTATTGCCGCAAACGTCATATCATGGGCAGTAATCCTAAAGTGGTAACCTGTAAAGGCTTTTAGCCCTGGTTCATATTGGTGCCATTTGGCATGCGATTTGACATGCCAAATCTGCAGCAATTTCTGGCAATGGCACCGTCGAACCAAAACGCGCTGGTGTGAATTATGCCATTAAAAAACCACGTAGCCTACTTTCCATGCATTTTTGATGCAGGAAAAAAAACACACTGGAATGCATGTGTTCTGAACTGGCTCTTAAATCACTGTCTATGGATGGTAAAATGTACATCCATTGCCATTGCAAGGGCATGCACAATTTGTAAAGTGTGACATGTTTGGTATCTATTTACTTAGCCTAACATCCCCTTTTTATATTTTTACCAAAAAGTTTGTTATATATTGTGTGTTTTTTGCATTCGAATTAAAAAAAAAAAGGGATTTTATTATAACTTAAACGTTTAAACATTTTTTGGCAGAAATTTTTCTTAGAACCCCTAAACACAATATAGGTTTTGTTAAAGCAGAGGATAAGTGAGAGAGAGAGAGAATAAGTTGGAGGGTGTTGCAGGTTTTTTTGTCACACAGCATTTGCACAGTGTTTTTTTCAAATGCAATCTTTTGGCAAAAAATACACTTACTCTTCCGTTCACTGACAGACGCAGCCTTCTTATGACACGTGGGGTTATGCTCATATTACTAGGAGTAGACTAGGCAAAAATAAAACACAAGCATAGGTTGGCCCCTCCCAGGGGGCCGTCCTCACCTTGGCATATAATCCCCCTGCTCTGCATAGCACATCGGTTCGTAACAAGCCGTACAAACTCAACACAGAGGGGTGGGTGCTGCGTCTGTCAGTGAACTCAGAGAAAAGGATTTTACGGTAAGTTATAATAAAATCCCTTTTACTCTTCCGTTCACTGACAGACGCAGCCTTCTTATGACAGGTGGGGACATCCCAAAGCTGTGCCAATCAAGAGGGGTGGGCAAACTATAACAACTGTACCCAACAGAAAAAGCCCTCTCAGGCGGCGCTAATCGCGCCTACACTGCCGCTTGTAATACTTTGCGGCCAAAAGCCGCATCCAAAGATGCTGAAACATCAACTTTGTAAAACTTAGTAAACGTGTGCACTGAGGCCCAAGTAGCCACTTTAGACACCAGGCCTTGGTGTCTCAGGTGTGCAAACGCCTGGAAAGTACTAACTGCCCTGGTGGAATGAGCCGTGACTGGAAACGGGGGAACCTTGCCCCGAATCTCATATGCATGAGTCAGTCTTCCTGATCTAACGAGAAATGGTATCTGACGAGGCCGCCATGCCTTTGCGCGACCCTTCCGTCAGCACAAATAAAGAATCAGACTTCCGAAAAGAAGCTGTAAAAAACAAATACACCCGCAAAGCCCTCACCACATCCAAAGAATGCAGTTCAAATTCCTTGGGATGCGACGGGTGAGGGTGAGGGAAGAACAATATCCTCATTCAAATGGAAAGAAGAAACCACCTTCGGAAGAAACAAAGGGGAAGGTCGCAAAACCGCCTTGTCGTTGTGAAGGACCAAGTAAGGTGACTTGCAGGATAACGCTGCTAACTCAGACACCCGCCTAGCGGATGTGACAGCAACCAGAAAAGCCACTTTCTGCGACAACAGTCACAAGGGAATGTCCCTAATCTTTTCATATGGTGGTTTCTGCAGCACAGAAAGCACCAGGTTCAAATCCCTCGGTGCCAGAGGCGACCGTATCTGAGGAGCCACATGACGTACTCCCTGTACAAATGTAAGGATCAATGAATGAGACACCAAGGGCCCTTGGAAAAAGAACCGCCAGGGCCGAAATCTGACCCTTAAGAGTACTTAACGCCAGGTTCTTGTCCAGTCCCTGCTTGCAAAAAAGTCAGTACTCTGGACACTATATATAAGAGCGGGGGTTCCAACCCCCTGCCTCGCACCAGGTAATATAGGCCTTCCAGGTCCTATGATAAATGTTACGTGAGGTACCTTTTCTACGTGCTTCAATCATAGTAGGGATCACGGAGTCCGAGACACCCCTATCCCTCAACACCTGGGACTCAATAGCCAAGCCGTCAAAGCCAGCGAGGGTAAAGCAGGGTGCAAGATGGGCCCCTGAGACAGTAGGTCTTCGCGATAGTGGAAGACGCCACGGAACATCTGTCACCATCCGTACTACGTCGGCGTACCAAGGATGCCGAGGCCAATCTGGAGCTACCAGGATTGTTGGGATTCCCTCTGCTTCTATCCTGCGCAGAACCCGCGGTAGAACCTTTAGAGGAGGAAAGATGTACAGAAGCCGATACCGACCCCAGGGCACTACCAGTGCGTCCGAGGTGACTGCCAACGGATCTTTTGTTCTGCACACAAAGGTCTGTACCTTGTGATTGAACCTGGAGGCCATGAGGTCCACCTCTGGTGTGCCCCACTTGAGGCAAATCTGGCGGAACACTTCTGGATGTAGGGACCATTCCCCCTGATCCAGAGTCCGGCGGCTGAGAAAGTCCGCCTGCCAGTTTTTCACACCTGGGATGTAGATTGCAGACTGCCCACAGGAGGATCAGAGCTGCCTTCGCGGCTGCTGCCGTGCTTCTTGTTCCACCCTGATGGTTCACATATGCCACAGCCGTGGCATTGTCCGACTGAACCCGGACAGGGAGGCCCCGCAGCCTTTCTGACCAATGTGACAGACAAAGTCTGATCGCTCTCAGTTCCAGTACATTTTATTGGAAGGCAAGCTTCCTGCACTGACCAACGACCCTGGGCAGAGAACTGACCCAGGACCCCTCCCCAGCCCGATAGGCTGGCATCCGTCGTTTACTATCGACCATTGAGGGGGGAAAAAACATTTTCCCAACTTTAGGGCCGGAGCCCGAATCCACCAAATGAAGGATCCTCGGGACTGATGATCTAACCTAATCAGTCTGTCTAGGGATAGGGGAGATTTGTCCCATTGCGACAAAATCGCCTTCTGCAAGAGCCGAGTGTGACTCTGGGCGTAAGGTATCGCTTTGAAAGTCGACACCATGAGCCCCAACACTCTCATACAGAACCGTGAGGACCACTGGCGTGATAACAGGGTTCGCTGCTGTCTGAAGTGTCAGGAGCTTGTTTGGTGGTAAAAACACCCTTGCCTGCACCGTGTCCAGAATCAGACCCAGGTATTCCAGCTGGCAGGATGGAGTCAACAATGATTTCCGCAGGTTGATCAGCCAACTGAACTCTTTTAACGTGGACACCGTGATTGTCACGTTCTCCTCCAGAGCCGCAGCAGACTCTGCTCTCAGGAGTAAATCGTCGCGGTATGCTACTACTGTGATACCTCCTCTGTCTCAGCAGTACCAGCATCGGGGCCACCACCTTGGTGAACACTCGGGGAGATGAAGCCAGACCGAAGGGAAGTGCCACAAACTGGTAATGCAGGTCCCCCACTGCAAAGCGTAAAAAACCGCTGGTGACTGTGACAAACTGGAACATGGAGATACGCGTCCCTGATATCCAGGGACGCCGTGAATTCCCCTTGGTGCAGGGTGGCCATGACCGAGCGGATGGACTCAATCCTGAATCTCTTCGTCTTTATGAAGCGTTTTAATGCCTTCAGGTCCAGAACTGGCCTGACACCGCCCTTTTTGGGCACCACAAAGAGGTTTGAGTAAAGCCCGTGAAATCTTTGTACTGGTACCCATGGCGGAATCACCCCTTGTTTGGCAAGCGCCCGAACGGCGCCTAGAAGCGCCTCCCGACGCCCCTGAGGGAGTCTCAAGTTTGAAGGGAAGAACCTTTCTGGGGGCAGAGAGATGAATTCCATCCTGTACCCGGAGGACACCACCTCCAGTACCCACTGGTCGGTGATGCAGGCAGTCCATCTGTCTGCGAACCCCAGCAACCGGCCCCCCACCCGTGAGTCGGGCGGGGGCAACCCATCATGCGGAGGTTGATTTATCCTTTGCTCTTTCAGACTTATTTTGCCGGGGCCTTTTACTGGGCCCAGCGGAAGCCTTACTGCACTTGAAGCCCTTACCCACTGAGCCGGGTGCCCGAAAAACTTCTGACCTGAAGAAACAGGGCCCTGCCTACGGCAAAAATCTCTGGAAGGAAAGTACTCTTCTCTCCCGTGAAATCCTTAATGATTTCATCCAACTGTGGTCCAAACAGACGCCCTCCCTGAAAAGGAAGACCTGCAAGAGCTTTCTTTGAAGCCTGGTCGCCCGACCAAGAGCGGAGCCACAGCACCCGCCTGATAATTGCAAAAACAGACATTTTTGACAATATGGGAAGAAGGTCCAAAGCAGCATGGCATATGTAGCGGAGACCCTCTTCCAAATGTTGTGCCCGCTGCACCTCAGCCTGTGCACATTCACAAGTTAAACCAGTGTGCAGTGCGGCAGCGTGCTCGTGAAGAGATTGTGCCACCATCGCAGCTGCTAGAGCTGACCCAGCCAACAAGAACAGTGCCTTAGACACTGCTTCCGTGCGGCGATCGGCCGCCTCCTTAATAGATGGAGACCCCTCCAAGGGAATGGTTGTTGCCTTATTCAGATGGGCCACTGGGGGGTCCACCATTGGGGAAGCCCATCTCTTACTAAAACTATGCTCGAAGGGGTAGCGAACAGCAAAGCTTTTAGGAAAAGCAAAGGAATTTGGTGGCCGCAGCCATTCCTTGAACACCCCCTGTTCAAACACCTGATCATAAGGGTAAGCCCTAGGGGGTTTAAGTGATCCACAAATATATGTGGACTCATGCTACTCCCCTGCTTGGTCAAGCCGCATGGAGTCACGGATATCAGTGATCAGAGCGGCCACTATCGCTTTATCACGCGAAAAAGGAACCTCCTGATCACCTTTGCCTTCTGAGGGCAGTTCACCCTCTGATAGGTCCACAGGTGTGACCACTGAGGTGCTTTCTGGATCTGAATCCTCCCCTGAGGAAAGAGGGGGGGGGTGGGCATTTTTTGGGACCCCCCGGAACCCGGTCCCCCCCCCCCCCAGGGAAAGAACACCCCAAATACTGCCCTGAGCTGTTCCAGGGACACCAAGGTTCCCGGGGTGGATTGTTGATCCGCAGGTACACCTGCCATAGCCTTGCCGGCCTCTGACATCCCAGCCTTCTGGCACCCCCACTGTGTGACCACCACCTCTACCCCACCAATCAGCCAGGGAGACCCGGGAGGATTGCACCGACCGCTACCAGCACCCAGGGAGAGCCAGCTATACTTGCTGTTTTAAATGCCTCAGCGCTTGTGACCGGAATGAGCAATGCCCAAAAATCCACTGCACTTCAAGAGCCTGCACCACAGAGTGTCAGCCACTCTGTCCAAGTGAGACCGGAAGTACTAATTCCATTTATATCGCTTCCTGTAACACCAAAAACGACCACTGGGGGCCGCCAGAGGACAGGCTGAAAACCACATGTGGTTACCAAACAATAGATGCTGCCATTAACACAAGCAGAGCTTATAGCAAAATGGTGTGGTCGGCAGACGAACGAACGGTGATCCACACTGAATGGCGGCGAACTGCTTAATGCAGTGCTCCGAACGGTCGGTGCTAGGTGCGGTACTGCTGGAGTGGGGGGGGGGGGGGGAGGAGGGGGAACGGGAGATAATCCTCAAAGGGGTACCACCCAGTGTGTCCCCACTAATGGACCCCCACCGGCCGGCTACCACAGAAGCTGCCCAGGTGCCCACTCTCCGCGCCCCTAGGACGGAAGAGGGGTCCACTCACCAATCCGACGGGCGCAGCGGGTAGCCACCCGGAGCAGACTTGCCTCCCCATAGAGAGGCATGCTGCTGGCCAAGCCCCTGGACAGAAACAAAACCAGTCACTGGACTCTAGTGGGTTTTAGCCACAGGCCACCCGCACAGAACAGGCGCTATGCGGCGGGCCCCCGCTAAGGGTAGCTCGCATAGTGTCGGCCGGACTGGGGAAAGTTTTTGGATTCTAGATATCCTCTATACCACCAGCCAGCTTCTTGATAGCAGTCTTCATCAGAAAAAATCTTCAGGAGACCGCAGATCCCATAGGGAACCAGGTCTACTCTTTGCACTAGGCAATTTAAAACTGATGTGCTATGCAGAGCAGGGGGATTATATGCTAAGGTGAGGACGGCTCCCTGGGAGGGACCAACCTATGCTTGTGTTTTATTTTTGCCTAGTCTACTCCTAGTAATATGAGCATAACCCCACGAGTCATAAGAAGGCTGCGTCTGTCAGTGAACGGAAGAGTAAGTGTATTTTTTGCCAAAAGATTGCATTTGAAAAAAACACTGTGCAAATGCTGTGTGACAAAAAAAACACCCTCCAACTTATTCTCTCTCTCTCTCTTATCCTCTGCTTTAACAAAACCTATATTGTGTTTAGGGGTTCTAAGAAAATTTTCTTTTTTTGAAAAAATTCAGTTTTTTTAGTTAAAAAATAAGACAACAGTAAAGTTAGGTAAATTTTTTTTCCATATTGTGAAAGATAATGTTACGCCGAGTAAAATGATACCCAACATGTCATGCTTCAAAATTGCGTCCGCTCGCGGAATGGCGACAAACTTTGCAACATAAAAATCTCCATTGGCGACGTTTAAAAAATTCTACAGGTTAGCATTTTTGCGTTAGAGGAGGTCTAGGGCTAGAATTATTGCTCTCGCTCTAACGATCGCGGCGATACCTCATGTGTGGTTTGCACACCGTTTTCATATGTGGGCGGGACTTACGTATGCGTTCGCTTCTGGACGGTGCGCTTTAAAAAAATTTTTTTTTATGTATTTTACTTTTTAATTTTTATTTTTACAACTTTCTTTTTTAAAAAAAAAATTTTTGATCACTTTTTTTCCTATTACAAGAAATGTAAACATTCCTTGTAATAGAAAAAAGCATGCCAGGACCTCCAAAATATGAGATCTGGGGTCAAAAAGATTTTTAGACTTAAATGCATTAAAAAAAAAAAAAAAATGTCCCCTTTTAAGAGCATTGGGCGGAAGCTACTTGTGACGTAGCTTCCGCCCAGCCATGTTATGGAGCCGAGTGAGCGGCTTCAGCCGCTCAGTCGGCTCATGGACACTGGGGGGAGAGCATCGGATCATCTCCGCTGCTGCCGGCGGGTCCGGTAAGCGGCGGAGATGACCGGAAAGCGGTGGGAGGGGGGGGGCACCCCTCCCGCCACTGATAAAAAAAGTGATCTCGCGGCGAATCCACCGCTAAGATCACTTTTATCAGACGCAGAATCGCCTGCTGTAAAAAAAGGTACCGGGGTTATGGTAGCTATCTGCTACCATAACAACGGTATTCCACTTCAAAGTACCGCCGTCAAACGACGTACGGCGGTCCGGAAGTGGTTAACTTAGGCCGCATATACATGGGCATTCTGCAAAACGAGTTGTAACGTCCGTACTGACGCCAGGAAAAAAGCCACGTTAACGCGATTTAATCAGCGTTTTGCGTTGGCGTTTATTTGCGGTTTTCCATGCTAGCTTTAAGCAGCGTTTCTCTGCCTCTATTCAAAATCAATTATTACCTATGGGAGCCCATTGATTTGAAGTCGCACCTGCAGTCGGATCCGACTTGCGGTGCGACTTGTGTGCAGAGACTCTTGAAGGAGAACTCCCCGCTCCTTATGGCGTAACATTCTGGCATGGGGCTGTGATGTTATAAGGGGCGGGGCCTTTGCCCCATGCCAACATAACGCAAGGTGCAGTACGGACTTGGCATTCGAGTGGGCGAGAGAGACAAGTCAACCTCTCCAGAAGAGAGTCGAAAAGGACAGCAGAGGAGACTGCAGCAAAAGAGCAGAAGGTGCTCTACATCCGGGAGCCCAGTGCTGCGGCCATCAGCAGCCCGGCTCCCTCCTCCTCCGCTGCCGCCGCCAATGAGAAATCGCTGCGGCTCACGCATGCGCAGTAGGGGCCTAGCCATGAAGCCGAACAGCTACACTTCAGGGTTCCCATACCCTCAATGGCGGCGGTAGCACTCGTCCAGAGGATCTGGAGATCGGTGGGCAGTGCCGACATCGCTGGACTCCAGGACAGGTAAGTGTCCTAAAGTTAAGTCGGCAGCTACTGTATGTGTAGCTGCTGACTTAATTTTAAAGGAGCGGCGGACCTTTGCTTTAAGTCATGCACCCAGGTATGCAACTTAGGAGTATTGACTGACTGACTGTATTTGATGTATACTTGTCCTGGGTCCCTGACAGTCAGCCAGACACCGGCCATTTTCAGGAGATTAGTTATATTTTCTACACATCTTTAATTGAAATTTTATAAGGGAGGTCCATTTATTTATTTTTTTTTATTTTTTTTTACAGAGCCCAATTGACCAGCAGATTTCTGAAGAGAAAAGTGAGGGTGATGCTGAAGACCTCCGTGATGAGGTAAGGTATTTTATTGTTTGGGACAGGTTAGATCTGGCTGAACAGTTTCCCATTGGTTACTTCTAAAAGACACATTAACATTGCAAACTTTGGCGGCTTCTTATGAAGAACAGTGGAAGGGGTTGGGATGCACATTAGTGGGGGTCCATGAATGTAGAACAAGGTGCGGAAAGGACTGTTTGGCCTTGTTTCCCTCTCTAAAGCTGCTCTAACTTATTATTATTTATTATATTATTTTTTTTTTTTTTTTTTTTTTATCGGATTCTAGCAAAATCTAACTTTGGACATGACCACGAAAGAGCTGTTTTCATGTGCTGTTGCCTTCATTGGGTCCAACACTACATGTATGTCTCCAGAAATGGATAATGTGTCAACAGGTGTGAACTCGCACCATTTGAAAAAAAAAAAAAAACCCTAGTGTTTTTATTTCAAAAATTAAATCTGAATGGGCAAGCGTATACCAGACAGGTGAATTTTTACCTCTGTCTCAGGACTGGATTGTATTTTGGAAAAGAGAATAATCATTTATTGGTTAGTTTAAGCATGTTGATAAACTTCTAGGATGAATAGTAAACACTTCTAATGCTAGCATGTGCGCACTGTTGCTCATTCTGTCACCATCTCTCGGGTTAAACCTCTTCCTTACAAATATAGGTCCTTGTATAGATTGCCTTAGGAAGAGGTAGGTAGGTATAAGAGTTATGTATTCGGTCATACCATGTCTGAGCAACATGCAAGCATTTTCTTCTGCACACCATACATGTGTGGTGGAATGCAGAAATGCCCAACTCAACAGACATGGTACAAATAAGCTTAGAGACTAAAACCGTCTTCCCATTGCATAATACCTTGTATGTGTGATGTATGAAGTAACTTTTGTTAGGCACCTGCTTCCTCCTTTGAACTCCATTTATCAG
>BLSH010341351.1:581166-597687 GCA_018402905.1 Glandirana rugosa | reverse complement strand
GCCCCCCCCCCCCCCCCCACAAACAATTGCCAGGGTTTTTCAGGAAGAGGCCCTTGTTCTCCTCAACATGGGGACAAGGTGCTTTGGGGCCCTGCTCCAAGGCACCCATGCTCCCCATGTTGATGGCATGTGGCCTGGTATGGTCCAGGAGGGGGGGGTGGTGCTCGTCCCCACCCCCTTTCCTGGCTTGCCAGGCTGCGTGCTCGGATAAGGGTCTGGCATGGATTCCCCTCTTTTTTTTTTTTTTTTGCGGGAGCTGCCCTTCAAAGTCCTCTGCACACAAGTCGCATCGCAAGTCAGATCATCATGATCTTCTGGTACGACTTCTATTCAAAATCATTGGTTCCCTATGGGAGCCCATTGATTTGAATAGAGGCAGAGAAAAACCGCTGAAAGCTAGCGCAGAAAAACGTGCACTGACACCAATGCAAAACGCTGATGAAATTGTGCTTTTAACGTAGCTTTTTTCCCTAGCATCGGTACCTATGTTACAGTGGTGTGTGTGTTTGTGTTTTTTTTTTTTTTTACGCTCATGTGTGAAACCTAATGGTTCCAATCTTTCAAATCTTTTGGGAGAAGGCTTTAGTAAATGATTTCGATGCCTATTTATTTCAGGTCAAATCAGGAGGTGCTATTGAATCTCTTGGCACAAAAATTACCCTTCATATCACTGATCCATCTGACCTTACCAGGGATGTCTTAAAGGTATGTATGATCGTATTGGTAAAGTAGCATGAGGGCCGATTCACACCATCCTGCGCTGTGCATTTCTTTTTCATGTATCACGGGACACGGAGAGAGGCTATTATTCATTACTTCTGAGTCATACTTCATCTCCAGGTGAATGGACACTGGTAGTCCAAAGGTCTTTAGACAGGAAATGATCCCCTATATAACCCCACCCATCCAGGAAGTACTTCAATTTTTTACCAGTGTCTGCAAGGTGGATGGGCACATTTGTTTAAGCTCTCTCGAGCTCCAGGTCTTTAAGTCCCCGCACGGTTCTAAAATGAATTAAGGGATTGACCGATAGGATTCATTTGAAACAAGCTTATGTGTTAAGATAAATAGTACCCGAGCCTCGCAAAAAAGACACAAGGATCCTGCAAGGTTTTGCCTGTTGGACCCTGCATAGTGGAATCCTGGACACCACAGAGCTGAGGCATTCCTGCAGGTGCTGTAGAGTTCCAAGGGAGTGGGCCAAAAAACCTGAAAAGGGTACTCAGTCCTTGAAGGCCCTCAAGTGACAGGAACCCGCCATGGTGGGTGAAGGGGTTTTGTTTTTTTTTTTTTTTTTTTTTTTTAAGGCCAGTTTTCCTTTGATTTAAAGAGGGGGTGGGGGGGAGAGAATATCTAACAAGCCTAATTCTGTCCGGGAGGGTTGAAGGTATAATCCATCTGGATTCACAAAGTAGTTGTGGTAATATGTACAGGGTTTTTTTTTTTTTTTTTTTTTTTTAACTATCATGTCAAAGTTGCAGAATTGTGTTCAGGCATTAACATTTGGTTTACCCTCAGTCCCCAAATAGTTAACAGTAGTTGCAGTTATGTGTTTTAACATCCATGATTAAAGCGCTTGAAAATAATGTACTGCATTTTATCTCAACAGTCTGAAACCTGCGGTATTACTATCCCAGAGATAGAATTTGAAATGGGAATGGGAGCATTGGGAGGAAAATTCACAACTCTGGAGGGACTCTTGAAAGACATCCGAGACTTGGTACCAATTCATCATTCTTTACTTCTCAGATCTCTGATCCATGAAATCAGTATTGCATATTTTATGAATGTGTTTGGTCTGCAGGTGGTTGACAAGAACCCTTTCACCCTCGGTGACAGCTGTACATCGGATAGGATGCAGAAGTTGCAAGAATTTGGCAAGAAAATCGATCAGGTACTTTTTAGATTTAAAAAAAAAAAAAGATGTAAAGATTAGTAACAAAATGATAAGCTGCTTCTTGTCCAGAGGCAGATCGATTTTATTCTTTTAACCACTTCAAGACCAAGGCCTATTTCTGACACCTTGTTGCTTACAAGTTAAAATCATCCTTTTCTAGAAAATGACTTGGCAGCGCCAAACATTGCTAAAAAATATATATGAGACCCTAGAGAATAAAGTGGAGGTCGTTACAATATCAATATTTTATGTTGCACTGTATTTGCGCAGCTGTCTTTCAAACAATTTTTTTTTTTTTTTAATAAAAATACACTTCAATGTATTAAAAAAAAAAAATTAACTGTAAAGTTAGCACAATTTTTTTTTTTTTTGTATATTATGAAAGATGTTAGGCCGAGTATATACATACCGAACAACATGTCGCGCTTTAAAATTGCGCACACTCGTGGAATGGCGACAAACTACGTCACTTAATCTCCATAGGCAACGCTTTAAAACATTTTAATAGTTACCTGTTTAGAGTTGGAGGAGGGCTTGTACTAGAGATTTGGGACTAAAACGAAACTGAAATTTCCTGCCAAAGTTAACACTGCACCCTGTTACTTGAGCAAAATGACGTACAGCTACGTGATTTTGTGGCAAGGGGTTTAACCCCAGTGAACGTATTTAAAGCTGGATACACGCTATACAATTTTCTTTAGATTTACCAAAACCATATGAGGACAAACTTTAAGAGTTTCAATTTGTATGCAATCAGGCAGGCCCTTGCACTACATGGTTTTGGTAAATCTGACCACAAAAGTTGTATGGGGTCTTAGATGTTAGAGCCTACAACAAAAGAGTGTGTGTGTGTGTGTGTGTGTGTGTGTGTGTGTGTGTGTGCACACACTGAATGTTTGAAACTCATGGTAGAGCATTTTAGGGGCAACCCCATTAATTCTTTAAGATTTAGAAGTTTTGTTTTTTAAATCCTGTTACCTTATGAACACATGGTTTTCACCCCTGCCAGTATTGAATGGTCTGGTGATGGCTTTAGAGATCCTGCCACCATCCTATGAATGTGCGATTAAATCTGAATTCCAAGTAGTGTTCCTAATTGTACAGGACAAAGGTAAAGTATTTATAGACCCTGGGTTATAGGCTTGCACTTTCCAGTGATTAGACATTGGCAAGCTTTTAAGGGCACACCCACTGGGAGCCTCCCCTATAACCATACCCCACTATGTGAATCCTCTGATTTCTGCGAATGTCTTAAGGTAATGGATTTTGTCTCCTTCAGAGAATTCATGTGTAGCCTATCTAGCTACCAATTTTTAAATTCTTAAACTTCTCACTGTCTTCTAACACCATAAATATAAGCAGTGCATCTGGATTGGCGTAACCTTGTTAAAACCTTGGTGCCATACCTGGACCTCACACTGTAAGGATAGCCTGTAATGTTGCATCAGACACTGGATCCTGCACAAGTGCTCACCTTGATGGCCAAAGTATTAAGCATAGTAGTGGGGTAAATATTAGATTCTTACCAGAACTTAAGAATACAAGGATTAGAATTCTTAATATATCCCAAACAAGAGGAGGAACCCAGAGTCGGAGTAGACAGCGTTGCTGCAACGAAGGTTGGCATCAAGTACCTAAAGATACAATGCACTGGAACGCAAAAGTATCCTTAACCGTTTACCGACCGCTTTGCGTACCAATACTGCTGCACTGTGGCAGCCCCATGCTCTCATGCCCGCCGCACGTTGCGTGAGTGTGGCCACGGGTCGGGCGGACTCTATGTCCGCCGACGACCCGCGATCGACTAATAGAGGCAAAACGGGAACCGCCAATGTTAACACAGCGGTTTCCCTTTCTGTCAGGGGAACATGACAGTGATCTACTGATCCCTGTAATTGGGATCAGTCAGATCTGTTATGTCCCTGCTAGCCCAGCCCCCACACACACAACAGTTAACCCCTTGATTGCCCCTAGTGTTAACCCCTTCCCTGCCAGTGACATTTATACAATAATCGGTGGCTATTTAAAGCTCTGATCGCTGTATAAATATCATTGTTACAAATTGTGTCAAGTGTCCGATCTGTCCGCCGCAGTATCGCAGTCCCAATAAAAATCAGATCGCCATTGCCAGGAGAAAAAAAAAAAAACAATAATAAAAATGCCATAAATCAATTGTCAGTTTGTACACGGGATAACTTTTGCGCAAACTAATCAATATACTCTTATTGTGATTTTATTTACCAAAAATATGTAGAATACATTTTGGCCTAAACTGATATACATTTTTTTCAAAATTGTCGCACTGTTTATAGCGCAAAAAATAAAAAACGCAGAGTGATCAAATACCATCAAAAGCTCGATTTGTGGGAAAAAAAGGAAGGCAATTTTATTTGGGTACAATGTCGCACGACCGCGCAATTGTCAGTTAAAGCGACGTAGTGTAGAATCGCAAAAAGTGTTCTGGTCAGGCAGGTAGTGAATCATTCCGAGGCTGAAATGGTTAGGAAAAATGGGGTAAAAGTATAAAAGAGAGATGTCCAGGTACAAAAAGTATATGTGGAAGAACAAACCCCCAAAAACCGTTGGCTTACCCAACCCCAATAATGCACACTCCTCATCCAGCATAACCTGCGCTTAAGATGGCGGCTTGTAGCTCATCCAGCGGGGTGTTGTGTATGTGTAGTAGTGAATTCAAGGAGGAAAGGGTGTTCCTGAGGTCACCTCCAGCCCCCAGGGCTGTCCTATTTGGGGGGAGGTGGCGGAGTGGCGATGGGCTCCTCTCCCCAGTGCAAGGCCCAGCATTGCTCAGGATGGCACAGGGAGA
Organism: Glandirana rugosa; assembly: GCA_018402905.1. Lineage (NCBI taxonomy): Eukaryota > Metazoa > Chordata > Amphibia > Anura > Ranidae > Glandirana > Glandirana rugosa. The sequence continues at coordinate 592,966 of BLSH010341351.1, read as the reverse complement.
TGTAATCCCCTCCCAGGCAGCAATCTATTTCCAGCAGATCTCGTAATTCGGCCGACACATGTCACTTCCAGTGAGGCAGTGAGAGATTGTACTTGGATCTGATACCGGACGTGATGCAACAAGTTGCATCATTGTTGGTTATAGCAATAGGTGGTTTCACTGCCGAAACTCATTGTAGGGGGTGGAAGGGGATGGAATCAGGTCACCATTCAACATGGCAAAAGGAATGAACCAAAATTATACCGCCCTTCCACAGGAATGGACAAAAAAACGTACTGCCTCCCGCACTGGAGAGACACAGACCCCACAGGAACCAACCAACATATCGTTAAAAAATCTGTGATGAAAATATCAGACAAAACTTAAAAAAAAAAAAAAAAAACATTGTATGAACATATTGATAGTAAACATATCGTCCATCCATCCTATATTCAGTATAGTGGATTTACAATTCAAGCATACAAAAATAAATAACCAAATCAAAACTAATAGTTAATGTGTTCCCTAATCATATAAAAGAAGCAAGACTGGTTGCATAATTCTCTTATAGGCATGTCACCCTTAAAGTGGTTGTCAAGTTATAAAAAATAAAAACACCTACAAGAGAGGCATAATGAGCTAGTATGCATCGCATACTAGCTCATTATGAAATGCTTACCTTAGAACGACGCTGTAGCAGCGGTCCCTGAGCACCGCTGTGACCGGCGACATGCTGAGTCTGTTGTCTTCAGGGATCATGGGCGCCGGCCAATCACAGCGTGGACTCCAGCACTGTGATTGGCAGGAGCCACGCTTGCGTCACTCCCGTGCATGCGCACGGGAGCCGTCATTACGGTTGGGCCGTTTCTTCACTGCGCATGTGCCGATGACGTCGGCACATACAAATACAGGGAAAATCTCCTAAACGGTGCAAGTTTAGGAGATACAGTGGGGATCGAAAGTTTGGGCACCCCAGGTAAAAATTTGTGTTAATGTGCATAAAGAGGCCAGGGAATGATGGAAAAATCTCAAAGGCATCAAATTACAGATTAGACATTCTTATAATATGTCAACAAAAGTTAGGTTTTATTTCCATCATTTACACTTTCAAAATAACAGAAAGCAAAAAAACGGCGTCTGAAAAAGTTTGGGCACCCTGCAGGGTTAATATCTTGTACTGCCCCCTTTGGCAAGTATCACAGCTTGTAAACACTTTTTGTAGCCAGCCAAGTGTCTTTCAATTCTTGTTTGAGGTATCTTTGCCCATTCTTCCTTACAAACGTCTTCCAGTTCTTTGAAATTTCTGGGCTGTTTGTCGCGCACTGATCTTTTAAGGTCTATCCATAGATTTTCAATTATGTTGAGGTCAGGAGATTGTGAAGGCCATGGCAAAACCTTCAGTTTACGCCTCTTGTTGTAATCCCCCGTGGATTTCAAGGTGTGTTTATGATCATTATCCATTTGTAGAAGCCATCCTCTCTTGAACTTCAGCTTTTTCACAGATGGCATCAAGTTACCATCCAAAATTTGCTGAAATTTTATTGAATCCATTTTTCCTTCTACTCGTGAGATGTTCCCTGTGCCACTGGCTGCAATACAACCCCAAAGCTTAATTGATCCACCCCCATGCTTAACAGTTGGACAGAGGTTCTTTTCATTAAATTCTGTGCCCATTCTCCAAACGTACCTTTTCTCATTCTGGCCAAAAAGTTCAGTTTTAACCTCATCGGTCCACAGAACTTGTTTCCAAAATGCATCAGGCTTGTCTATATGTTCATTTGCAAAGTTCAAACGCTGATTTTTGTGATGAGGACATAGAAGAGGTTTTCTTCTGATGACTCTTCCATGAAGACCATATTTGTACAAGTATCTCTTTATAGTGGAATAGTGTACCACGACTCTAGTGTCTGCCAGATCTTTCTGGAGGGATCGTGCTGTCAAACGTGGGTTTTGAATTGTTTTTCTCACAATCCTGCAAGCTGTTCTGTCTGATATTTTTCTTGGTCTTCCAGATCTTGCTTTAACTTCCACTGTTCCTGATGACTGCTTGGGGCAAGGTCAGATGAGTCTGGGCATTTAAAACCTTTGAGATTGACATCACCTGGTCTTCCCAGACAATGATTGAGAACAATCCATGAACTGGCAGGTCTCAGCCTTGAAAAGGGGGCAGTGCATGCTATAAATTCTGCAGGGTGCCCAAACTTTTGAAGACGCCATTTTTTTGTTTTCTGTAATTTTGAAAGTGTCAATGATGGAAATCTAACTTTTGATGACATAAGAATGTCTAATCTGTAATTTGATGCCTTTTGTAGATTTTTCCATCTTTCCTTGGCTTCTTTATGCACATTAATACAAATTTTTACCTGGGGTTCCCAAACTTTCGATCCCCACTGTATTCCCGGGACTTACTGGTAAGCCTGAATATAGGCTTACCTGTAGTTTTAAAGTGGTTATCATGTCTTGACAGCCACTTTAATGAATTAATTTGGCTTATTTTTGTAAAATCTTTATCAAAATCCCCCTCCCTTTCTGAGGGGTGAATCCTTGCCAATGCTTGAAAGGGTTAGGTGTGTGTTTTGTAATCATGGTGTTTAGTGAAGTGTCTAGTCACAGGTTTTTCTGTGTCTCCACCATGTATCTCAGATACATGATCTCTAATCCTTTTCCAGAAGTTGCGTTTCATTTTCCCTACATAGTATCTGCCAAATCAACTATGGCTATTGTTTGCCAGTTCACAAAGTGACTTGCCTCCAATCTCTCTACAGTTCGGAGTACCACTGACCTACATTGTTTAACCACTTCAGTCCCGGAAGGATTCACCCACTCCCTGACCAGGCCATTTTTTGCGATACAGTACTGTTGCTTTAAGTGACAATTGCGCGTGCAATGCTGTACCCAAACAAAATTGCTGTCTTTTTTTCCCCACAAATGGAGCTTTCTTTTGGTGGTGTTTTGATCACCACTGCGTTTTTTTATTTTTTTGTGCTATAAAAAAAAAAGAGCGACAGTTTTGAAAAAAAATGTTTACTTTTTTGCTATAATATCCCAAAAAAAAAAAATTAAAACAAATTTCTTCATTAGTTTAGGCCAATAGGTATGAATATGCATGAGATGTGGGTGTGTTTATAGTGTATTTTAGGTGTGATGATCGTAAAACTTAGTCCAATCAGTGTCCGTATCTTCTTATTAGCAATTAACTTGTTTAAGTGGGTGGTTTTGCCACGTGACCTATAGAAAGTGAACCAAAACATAGAAGTTGCCATTAAAATCCAGCTTAAACTGGTTTTAGATAAGGAGTCCATTCTTGAAGCCAAATGAGTAGTTCATGTCATCAACATATCCAAGAGTTTGTTTTCTCAGGAATAGAAACAAAAACGCCTAAGGAAAGTAAGAAACAAGCATTTTATTCTTAAAGTGAGCGTCTCTATCAACATTATCAGACCCTTTATAAATCATTCATTTTTTTTTTTTTTTTTTTTTTTTTAAAATTCAAATCTTTGAGCCTCCAATGGGCATATAAGAAAATAACAGGTACATACATCCAACATAAAAGGGTGTCATTCTTTGATGAAACCCTTATGACAATGACCAGTCCGATTTCATGTTATGCAAGACCAGGTTTTAGCGGTAGATAGGTTTAGACAGTAGTTGTTTTTGTTGTCTTCTGTGTTTTCTGTAAGTATTAGTGAGGTAAACAAATAGGGCCTGTATATGCCCACCATATTTTCCTTTTAACTTAAAATGGAAAAAAGAGCAGAAAAGAGGAAAAAGAAGAGAGGTGCGAGGCTAGAAAGAAGGAGAAAGAAGTCCAGAGAGTACAGGAGGGGCAGACAAGGTATGAGTGGAAGGAGGAAGTGGGGGGGGGGGCGAGGGGGGAATGAGAAGGAGGCGGGGGAGGAATAAGGGCGAGTTGGATCCAGATTGCTTGGTTGTGTTAATATCGAGGGTCGGTTGGGCTGTGATATTTCTAGCAGGGTTTTTCATTCTTCAGAAAGGATGAGTTTTTTTCCAAAACTTCCATGTCTTGGAATGTTTCTCCTGTTTGATGGTGTGCCGTGAGCACTAAATCTTCTAATCTATTGATATCCTCTACTCTGACACCATTCGGCTCGAGCCGGGGGTGTTTGTTTCTTCCAATGGAGAGGAATGCACGATTTTGCTACGTTTAAGAGGTGAAGGGCTACAGAATTTTGGCTGAAACTGTTACATTGTGAAGGAGGAAGAAGACCGGGTCGTCAGGGACTCTTGTGTTACACTCTTAACAGTGGCCCAATAATGATTGAGCTTTGGGCAGGACCAAAAGATATGCAATAATGTTCCTCTGTCTCCCAGACATCGCCAGCAAAGGTCAGATGTGGTCGGAAAGATCTTCTTGAGTCGGTCAGGCGTGAGGTCCATTGTGTTAGTAATTTATAGTTGGTCTCTCCTATTCTTGTACAGATGGATGATTTCAGTGAGAGTTTAAGAATGAGTTGCTAGTTGCGTTTGCGTGGGGGTAAAGGAACGATTTTAGATCAGATTCCCATTTCTGTATAAACGCGAGGGTCGGTTGTGTGGGCGGGTTTTAGGAGCCTGTACATTTTGATAAGACTTTTGTGTAAGCTCGCCATCACTTCAGCAGTATTTTTCAAATCTAGTGAGTGGACGTTCAAAACGTTGTGGACAAGGTAGGGAGTTTAAAAAAAAGTCTTAGTTTGAGTGCTGACCAGAAAGGGAGCCAGAAGGGCCCTACAGTGTTGCTCAAGGTCACGATGGAGGGCCATTTCCCAGCGTAGTGCTGCAACTTGTGCCGACTGAATCAAAGCTTTTGCGGTCTGGGGGTTCAGCCCGGGGGGAACTGCAGATTGCCTATTATAGGAAAGAGGGGGATTCCGGTGGGGAGAGAGACCCCCTTGTGCATCTCTGCGAACAGATACGGAGCGTTGTTCCAAACAGTGGGTGACTTAAATGGGAGGAGTGCATAACACCATAGTGCTCCTTCTAATGGGATGGCCATCTGAGCCTTTTTTCTAGGGTAACCCATAATTTTGAATGGTTATATCGGTACCGGTCGGCCTAGGTGAGTGGCATGGTAGCAGTTCTTCATATCTGGCATTGCTAAACCACCATATATTTTAGAGAGAGATGTCTTGGAAGAGGTGGTTTATTTGCCCAAATTAATTTAACAAAAAGAGCGTGTACTTGTTTAAAATAGGAGGCTGGAATTTTAAATGCGAGGGCCTGAAATAGAGAAGTTTTGGTAGTATACACATTTTGATTAAGTTGCACCATCCGAACCAGGAATGTTATCCCTTGTGCCAGGTGTCCAGTAGGAGACGGATTCTGGTCAACAGAGGTGGGAAATTAAGAGCAAAGGTACGGTTTCAGTTTTGCTGGGACAATGGTACCCAAATATTTCAGAGCCGATTTTGTCCACTTAAAGTGAAAATTTGACTGTAGTGGCGATTGAAGAGTGGGAGACAGTTCAACTCCCATTGCTTCAGATTTGCCAAAATTTATAAGTTTGAGAGTGCTCAATAGTTTTCAAATTCTCTCATCCGATTTGGTAGTGACACAATGGAATTCGTAAGGGAGAAGAATAAATCGTCGGCGTACACTGAAATTTTACACTGGGTATTGCCAATGGGGAAACTGTTAATGTCAGGGTTGCATCTTGTGGTGCATAAGAAGGGCTCCAACATTAGAGCAGAGAGTAGCGGGGAGAGTGGACAGCCTTGTCTTGTCCCATTCGTGATCGAGAATGATTCTGATAAAATCCCGTTGGCTTTAGCCTGAGCTGAGGGGTTTGAGTATATTCTGGTTATCCAGTTGATTATAGTCTTCCCCCAATCTGATGTATCTGAGAACTGGAAACCTTAATTGCCAATTGAACTGATCAAATGCCTTTTCAGCATCTGTGCTGAGAAAGACACTTGGGGGGTGTGTATGACGTATTGGCTATGTGTATCAAATTGAGGACTTTTGTAGTGTTATCCCTCACTTCTCTATTGGGGATAAAACCGACTTGGTCCAGGTGGACCAAGTCTTGTAAATGTCGTGCCAGGCGGGTTTCGAGGATCTTGGAGAAGAGTTTGAGATTGGTATTCAAGAGGGAAATGGGCCTGTAGCTTCCACAAAGAGCAGGATCTTTACCTTCCTTGGGTATGACCGAGACGTGTGCTCGTAAAGTGTCTTTAGGGAAATTTCGCTTCAGATCCCAGCTCGTTGAAAAGGGTCACCATGTGAGGGCATAAGGTTGGGAATAGGGTTTTGTAATATTGAAGGGTGAACCCGTTCGGGCCTGGTGCTTTACCTGGTTTAGTTGATGTAACGGCCAGTTCTAATTCCTCAAGTGTAATAGGGTTGTCTAGTTCTTCCCTACTTTCGGCTGCGAGTGAGGGAAGTTGTGAAGATGCTAGGTAGTCGTCTGTGTGACTGGGGGATGGGCAAGGTGGATAAGTTATAAAGGGTGTCATAAAATTCTTTACATGCCTGGGTTATCTGCATCGGTAGGACTGATTTGTGTCCCATGGGTGACGCAATATGGGGAATGTAGGTCTGAAATTTATGATCTCATATTTGGCTAATACTCTCCCACCTTTATCTCCGGCTTCCTAATTTATCTTATGGCATATTTGTAATGCTTTGTACTAATATGTCTTAGCTCTGTACAGTAGGAGATAGTTAATTTGGCTACGTAGAGTTGATGGTTCAGTTTCCAGAGACTGGGATGGGTTAAGTTTGTTGGGATTCTGCTTCATATAGTTTGGCAACAAGGTCCAGTTGGGCCCTCTGTTCTCTCCTTCTTTTTTTTTTTTTTTTTTTTTTTTTTTTTTTTTTTTTTTAATGCGAGAGCCGTGTTTTATAAGGATTTCAGATCACCGTCTTGTGTGCCTCCCACACCATTCCCCCAGTCACCGCCCATGGTAGCATTTGCGTGGAAATCAAATTCAAGCTGCTTTGTAACTTCTATTTACAAACAAATGTGCTGCGCTACTATCAACCATAAATCATAGTAACAATATGTGCAAAAGAAAAGTTTATTCATAAAGTGCGAAGTGCCAATATACAACAATCAATATTTCAAATATCCCACCCTGAATAGCATAATATAGTGCAAATGTTAAATGTTGCAAAAAAGTATAATATTGCAAAAAAGTATAAAAACAAAGTCCCAGTAAGAGATCTATCTTCTGCTTGTAAAACCAAACAATCCGCACTATGGATGTGATAACCAAAAGTACATAAATCAAGAACCTCATTAAAAAATATATATATAACATAAATGTGAAAAATAACTTTTTTGATGAGGGGGGCTGCTGCAATGCACGCAGGACACTATTATCCGGATAGAGTGAAATGGCAGAAAACAGGTGAAGCAGCGCAAGCCCCTCTAAACACTCATATAAACGTCCATACAAACATATGTGCAAAAATTGTCTAATAAAAAGTGAAGAGCACTTATAAAGTGTCAAAACAGTCCAAACAAATATCACAGCGTGGCCAGATACATTAATCCAAACAAAGTGACTTCAGTGCTATTAAAGTGATGAGGTGCTCCAAACGTAAACGGTGCCAAACCCTTCATGTGACCCTACTCACTAGAACCAATGGACCCCCAGCTTTTCAGTCTGAGGGTCAAACAAGCCAAATTCTGGTGATGGTAGATCCTGGCTGGGATCCTCTGGTTGGATTGAGGTAGGTAGCGTGTGTCAAGATATCCAAAATGCCCACTCACCAATGCGCAGATACCGCCTGCAATACCAGGCAGTGAGAATAATAGAAAAGGTGAGAAATTGAAATGTCTTTCTTTAAGAGTTGCACTTTTTTCCCCCAATCTCTTCAGCTTTGAACTCCAATTCTTAGATGTGATGGCTGCATTAGTTCTTTCCTTTTTCTCCGTGCGATCCTGCTTTTCAACAGAACAAGCTGTTCTGATGAATGTTCTCCAAACTTCCAGGTGCAACACAGGTTTGCTCATTAGTAACACAAGCAAAAGTTCTAATTATGTCACCTGTTGTAAGCATTGCAGCTGAAAATCTCTGATTATTGGGACATTCTCACCATTATGACAGCTTGTCTGAAAAATCCACCACCGGTCTCTTATACTGCTCACCTTATCTCAGATAATAAACGGCATTCATCCCCACCATGGGATATGAAAAGACCGGCCAGATTCCACACTAACGATCGACTCCTTTCCAGTTGGGAACTCACCATTTGGGTAGGGGAGCTGAATCCTCTCAAGTGTTTATGTATATGTGTGTGTGTATGTATGTATGTATATATATATATATATATATATATATATATATATATATGTGTGTCAGGTCCATAAATATTGGGCCATCGACACAATTCTAATCTTTTTGGCTCTTTACACCACCACAATGGATTTGAAATGAAACGGACAAGATGTGCTTTAACTGCAGACTTTCAGCTTTAATTTGAGGGTATTTACATCCAAATCAGGTGAATGGTGTAGGAATTACAACAGTTTGTATATGTGCCTCCCACTTTTTTAGGGACCAAAAGTAATGGGACAGATTAACCATCCTAAATCAAACTTTCACTTTTTAATACTTTGTTGCAAATCCTTTGCAGTCAATTACAGCCTGAAGTCTGGAACGCATAGACATCACCAGACTCTGGGTTTCATCCCTGGTGATGCTCTGCCAGGCCTCTACTGCAATTGTCTTCAGTTCCTGCTTGTTCTTGGGGCATTTTCCCTTCAGTTTTGTCTTCAGCAAGTGAAATGCATGCTCAATCGGATTCAGGTCAGGTGATTGACTTGGCCATTGCATAACATTCCACTTCTTTCCCTTAAACTCTTTGGTTGCTTTCGCAGTATGCTTCGGGTCATTATCCATCTGCACTGTGAAGCGCCGTCCAATGAGTTCTGAAGCATTTGGCTGAATATGAGCACATAATATTGCCCGAAACACTTCAGAATTCATCCTGCTGCTTTTGTCAGCAGTCACATCAATAAATACAAGAGAACCAGTTCCATTGGCAGCCATACATGCCTGCGCCTTGACACTAGCACCACCATGCTTCACTGATGAGGTGGTATGCTTTGTATCACGAGCAGTTCCTTTCCTTCTCCATATTCTTCTCTTCCCATCACTCTGGTAAGTTGATCTTGGTCTCATCTGTCTATAGGATGTTCCAGAACTGTGAAGGCTTTTTTATGTTTCAATGTTTTTATTAGTTTTTAGAAGTTTATAATACATTTCCATACAACACATCAGGTGTAAATAACGATCTTACAGGTATGAATATGTTAATAGTAAGCTAAACTTCACAGACAAAAAATGTTATCGTACCTGAGCATAACTTCAAATTGAAGGTTTAACGTCAAACAGTGAATGTATAATATCAAACAGTAATCTATTGCCAGCAACGACTTTTCTGTGTAGAGGGTGGCGAATGAGTTAGGCTGAATTCCTGTGTGGTTTGGTACAGGGTCGCCATCCCCACGGGACACCCCGTGTGGGATCGCATTTGTGTCCCGGGGGGCTGGCCCCCCATTTTTGCTACCTTTTGTCGCCCCTTATGAGTTATATTACATTATCGACACTTCTTTATATATTGATGTAATCGTGTATTTATCCAGGAGTACCATGTGTGCCAAGAGTTTACGGTTTTTCCCAGTTTGCCTTGGCTAGATGCATTCATTAGCTCATAACTGTAGTGTGTATTTATTAGGTCTATTGTATCTACTATCTTTGAGGTTTGAGTAGTTTCCCACAATCTCGTGATACTCAGCCTGGCAGCTAGTAGAACGTGTGTTACATGTCTATACTGGTAGTGGATGTTTTCTATTTTTAAGTTCAGGAGACCCATTTCTGGTGAGGCCTCTTGGGGGGTGCCTGTTTCATGTATTTGGAATATTTCCTTCCAGAATTTGTGTAGTATAGTGCATTTCCATAATATGTATGGATGTTTCCTATCTCCATGTTACATCTCCAGCAAGTGTTATTTTTATTGTTGAATGAGGCTAGTTTCGCTGGTGTTGGGTACCATCTTAGGGATATTGTGTAGGTGAGTTCCCAGAGATTCAAGCACTGAGTTGCTTTGAAAATTGACCTCATTGCTGAGTGCCATTGTGTTTCTGTAAAGCTGTATCCTAGCTCCTGTTCCCATTGTAGGTGTGTCTTATTTTTAGAGAATTCTTGTTTTTGATATATGCTATTGTAAAGCACAGATATACCTTTCTTTGCTTAATGGGGAATTGAAAAGTGCCCAGATTTTTTGGGGTATTGAGTATAGGCTGGGTTCTACTGCTTTGAGGCAGTTGTGCACTCTCTGTGGTATGTAAATATTTCTGTGTGGTAATTTATAGTCTATTTGGAAGCTCTTAAATGGTTTTATTTGTTTGCCATCCCTGAGGTCAGCAATATGCATGATACCCACAGACCTCCAGTTTTTAAGACTCAAATCAGTAGTTATCTGTTCAAGGTCCCCTATTGGTAACATGGGTATACTGTTTCCCGAGTGAAGTTGTAATTTCCCTATCACTTTCCTCCATGCATATCTGGTGGCTTTGATAGTTGGCGGGGCTGCAGTTGGGATTTTTACTTTTAGTGGCATACTTAACCACTTCAGCCCTGGAAGGATTTCCCACTTTAGGACCAGAGCCCTTTTTGCGATTCGGCGCTGCGTCGCTTTAACTGACTGCGCGGTCGTGCGACGTTGTATCCAAACGAAATTTGCGTCCTTTTTTTTTTCCCCCACAAACAGAGCTTTCTTTTGGTGGTATTTGATCATCGCTGCGTCATTTCTGATCGCCGCTATAAACAAAAGAGTGACAATTTTGCAAAAAAACCCAAATTTCTTACTTTTTGCTAAAATACAAATCCAAAAAAAAAAAAAATACAAAACATTTTTTTTTTCACCGTTTTTGGCCGATTTTATATTCTTCCTCATATTTGCGATAAAAAAATTGCAATCTGCGTTTATTGATTGGTTTGCGCAAAAGTGTCCGCGTTTACAGATGATCAATTTTGGGGTTTTTATTTTTTATTAGTAATGGCGGCGATCTGCGATTTTTAGCGGTACTGCGATATTGGGGCGGACATGTCTGGCCATTTTGACACTTTTTTGGGACCATTGGCATTTATACAGCGATCAGTGCTATAAAAATGCACTGATTACTGTGTAAATGCCATTGGCAGTGAAGGGGTTAACCTGCAGGGGGCGCTCTAAGGGTTAACTGTGTTCCCTGGGCGTGTTCTAACTGTGGGGGGATTGCCCTAGCAGGGGAAGGGAAGCGATCACAGCTTCCGTGTAGAGGAAGGCTGTGATCACAGCCCTTCCCCCTCTCACAGAACGGAGGTCTATGTTTACTTACACGGACCTCCGTTCTTTCACTCCGGGGGGGGGGGGCATCGCGGGTAGCCGGCGGCAATCGAAGCCACCGCACCCGCTCCCTGGCCCTCCCCGAACACAGTGAGCGCGCGGGCGTGCCTCAGGTGGCGCGCGCGCTCACAGTGCGCGATCTTGCAGCCGCCGTCATATGACGGCGATTTGCGATATCGCACCACTTTGTCGCAGTCAAACTGCGGTTGGCGGTCGGCAAGTGGTTAATAACTAGTCTCTCAACTGTGATTGGGGTATGTATGATGCTTCCATTTTTCTCCATATTTTGATGGGTTGTGTTAGAAACCAATCTGGGATTGGTGCTAGTGTGGCTGCTATGTAGTAATCCTCAATCTATTGAACTTGCTCCTCCTGCGTGTTTGTTTAATTAGTGTTTGTGCGCTTCTCGTTTTTTTTTTTTCCCCCTCCAAATGCACTGATTAAGGATAGTCTGGAGAGATTTAAAGTATAAGTTCAGTAG
>BLSH010341351.1:570531-581156 GCA_018402905.1 Glandirana rugosa | reverse complement strand
CCTCCGTTCTTTCACTCCAGGGGGGGGCATCGCGGGTAGCCGGCGGCAATCGAAGCCACCGCACCCGCTCCCTGGCCCTCCCCGAACACAGTGAGCGCGCGGGCGTGCCTCAGGTGGCGCGCGCGCTCACAGTGCGCGATCTTGCAGCCGCCGTCATATGACGGCGATTTGCGATATCGCACCACTTTGTCGCAGTCAAACTGCGGTTGGCGGTCGGCAAGTGGTTAATAACTAGTCTCTCAACTGTGATTGGGGTATGTATGATGCTTCCATTTTTCTCCATATTTTGATGGGTTGTGTTAGAAACCAATCTGGGATTGGTGCTAGTGTGGCTGCTATGTAGTAATCCTCAATCTATTGAACTTGCTCCTCCTGCGTGTTTGTTTAATTAGTGTTTGTGCGCTTCTCGTTTTTTTTTTTTCCCCCTCCAAATGCACTGATTAAGGATAGTCTGGAGAGATTTAAAGTATAAGTTCAGTAGTTGAACTGGAATGGTTCTAAAAAGGTACAATATCTGGGGTAAGTGTAGCATCTTAAAAGCCGCCAGCCTGCCGCTCCATGTTCATGTTTGGTCAGGATTTTTGAGTCGGATTTGAGCTTCTCTAAGGCTGGTACGAAATTGGTGGCATATAGTTTTTTTTTTACCGATTTGGGTAATTGTATTCCCAAGTATTTAATACTGTCTCTAGCCCAAATAAATGGATGTTGTGCTTGTAGGAGATTGCTCGTAGTTGCGTTGATGCCTATTTCTAAAACTTATGATTTAGTTACGATAGCTTTATAATAAGATACTTTGCTGAAAAGGTCTAAGATCTTTCGCACTTCCACCAGTGAGGGAGCCGGGTTTGACATTAAGATCACATTGTCTGCAAATAGGCTGATTTTGTGAGTCGTTTTGGCAATGTCAATTCCTGATATTAACGGGTTATTCCTGATTAATTCTGCTAGGGGTTCTAGAGCCAAATTGAAAATTAGTGGAGATAGGGGCAGCCCTGCCTAGTGCCGTTCGTTATGTGGCATGGTTGTGAGAGCATGCCTGTTGAAAATACTTGGGCTTGGTATAAAGTGCTGATATTGCTGTTCATATGTGTCCTGAGAAACCAAATTTTTGAAGGACTTGTCGTAGGTAAGTCCAATGGACTGTCAAACGCCTTCTCTGCATCCAGTGAGAGGAGCAGAGAAGGCATCCCGCTGAGCTCCGTGTGGTGGATCATGTTGATCACTCTTCTAGTGGCATCAGCCGCTTGTCGACCTTTAGTGAAGCCAGTTTTATTGGAGTGTATCAGGAGGGGCATTATGTTTAGTCTGGTGGCTATGGTCTTGGTGTAAATTTTGGTATCCAAGTTCAGTAAAGAGATTGGCGGAAGTTTTGTCTCATTGTCTCCCTGGTTTCGGTAGTGCGATTTATGAGAGCTTGTAAGTTTTTTTTTTTTTTTTTTTGTTTTTTTTCTGATGGAAATTTTGAAGAGGAGGCAACATCATTATACATTGTAGTCATACATTTTAGTAGGTGTGGATAAAGTTGTTTGTAGTATTCTCCAGTCAGACCGTCAGGGCCTGGGGCTTTGTTGGAAGGGAGCGATTTTATGGTATAGTGGATTTTGTGTTCTGTGAAGGGAGCCTTTAGGATGTCAAGTTGTTTGCTATTAAGCTTAGGAAGATTGACCAGATCTAGGAATCTGTTTGTCATTTAGAGATAGTTGTGTAGTTGTGGAGTCTCGGTTTTAATTATAGCGGTTGCCGTAATACGTGCTGAAGGCGTCGGCGATATCTTGGGGGTTTGTGAGTCTGTTTGGTGTGTGGGTGATGTATGTACTCCTGTTTGATTTGAGTCTATGTCCTTTCAGTCGGTTGGCAAGTGTTTTCCCTGCCTTGTTGGACATGGAGTAGAATGTTGCTTTAAGCCTCCTTTGTATTTTCTCATAGGACTGAAGCAGTAAGTTTCTCAATTCTAGTCTTGGATTTAGGTGTTGTGCAGTGTGGTGTGCTGTTTGTTTTGTGTTTCAAGTTTATCTATTTGATCAGTAAGATCTTTTATATGCTACGTCCTCCCCCTTTTTTTTTTTGTTCTAGATGCTAATTGTATCGGCACCCCTCGTATCGAGGCTTTGTGGGCATTCCACACCATGGCCGTGTGTCATCCACCGTGCCTATGTTGGCATCGAAGAAGACTTTTAAATGATTTTCTATATCTGGAGCGAATTCTGTGTTTTGCCGTATGTAGTTGTTGGCTCTCCAGATAGGGTTTCTACAATGATGTGATGTGTCCCTTATCGTGATGGAAATTGGTGCATGGTCCGACCATGTCATGGTGTGGATCGCAGAAGCTGATATGTTCTGTAAAAGCCATTTATCAGCAAGAAACATATGTATACGAGAGTACATTCTGTGTGATGGTGAGAAGTAAGTGTAGTCCTTCTCCGATCCATGGTGGCAACGCCACACATCGAACAGATCATGGAATTGCAAGAAGCTCTTTAAGGGGGATCCCCTTCTCTTGGCAGCGCTGGTGGAGTCCAGATGTACAGTGGGTACGGAAAGTATTCAGACCCCCTTAAATTTTTCACTTTGTTATATTGCAGCCATTTGCTAAAATATTTAAGTTAATTTTTTTTCCCCCTCAATGTACACACAGCACCCCATATTGACAGAAAAACACAGAATTGTTGACATTTTTGCAGATTTATTAAAAAAGTAAAACTGAAATATCACATGGTCCCAAGTATTCAGACCCTTTGCTCAGTATTTAGTTGAAGCACCCTTTTGATTTAATACAGCCATGAGTCTTTTTGGGAAAGATGCAACAAGTGGGCATCTATATATTTATTATAAAAAGGGTATATCTAGTGCTCTCTATTTAAAAGGTAATTTATTTTCCAAGAAGATCAAGCACACTTACAAGGCAGGCTTCAAAGCCATGCAAGCTGGTAAAGCCTCATACATAGATCATTCAGATGGCTGCAACCGTGGTGTCCAGACACAAACTCCTACCCCCTAGATGCATATCTTCAGGGTATGACTTCATCAGTAGGGGTGGAGCTATAGCACCTTATGGACGCTTAATATACTGCTGAATAGTAATCCCTATGCAACGGAACCAAACTTTCACACCAGGGCTAACTGTACTAAGAGGGAGACACAGCCCACAACAGGCAGCAACTTCAAACTTTGTCTAATCATCCCAGCGCTCACAGCTGCCAAACAGGAAGGGGACACAGTCCGAATTCAGCAAGGGGACACCATCAGCTCTTGCAATGTTCAGCTACCAAAATATTTATTTATTTATTTATTTCAGGTACTTATATAGCGCCGTCAATTTACGCAGCGCTTTACATATACATTGTACATTCACATCAGTCCCTGCCCTCAAGGAGCTTACAATCTAAGGTCCCTAACTCACATTCATACATATACTAGGGCCAATTTAGACAGGATCTAATTAACCTCCCGGCATGTCTTTGGAGTGTGGGAGGAAACCTGAGTACCTCTTCCGTTCACTGACAGACGCAGCATTCTTATGACACATGGGGTTATGCTCATCCTACTAGGAGTAGACTAGGCAAAAACAAACAAAAGCGTAGGTTGGCCCCTCCCAGGGGGCCGTCCTCACCTCCGCATATAATCCCCCTGCTCTGCATAGCAGATCAGTTTTCTTTTGCCTAGTGCAAGGAGTAGACCTGGTTCCCTTTGGGATCTGCGGTCTCCTGAAGATTCATCTGATGAAGACTGCTATCAAGAAGCTGGCTGGTGGTATAGAGGATATCTAGAATCCAAATCTTTCCCCAGTCCGGCCGACACTATGCGAACGCCCTTCGGGGTGCCCACCGCATAGCGCCCGTTCCGTGCGGGCGGCCAGTGGCTAAAACCCACTAGAGCCCAGTGACTAGGTACGCCTGTCCAAGGGCCTGGCCAGCAGCATGCCTCCCCTAGGGGATGGTAAGTCTGCTCCGGTGGCTACTGCTGCGCCCGTCGAGGATTGGTGAGTGGACCCCTCTGCTGCCTTAGGGCGTGGAGAGTGGGCATCTGGGCAGCTTTGGTGGTAAGCCGGCCGGTGGGGGCTCAGAGGGACATTTTTGGGGTAATACCCTTGTGAGGTTAAGCCTCCGTTTTACCCCCCCCCCCCACTCCCCCCAGCCGCAGTATGGCACTGTTGCACTGACCGTTCGACTCTGCACCGACCTTTCGGAGCGCTGTGTTCGGCGGGGCACTGCCATTGAAAGATAGAGCACCGCTCGTTCGTGGCCGACCGCGCGGGTGTAATGGCAGCGTCCATTTGTTTGTGAAACCATGCGGTTCTCAGCCTGCGGTCTGGCGGCCTCCGGTGGTAGCTCAAGGAAGTGCAGCCTGGATACAGGAAGTGCTTAAAAGCAGGAAGTGGCTTCCAGTTTTCGCTTATACAGCGTGGCTGATACACAGCAGCAGGCTCCTGGCGTGCAGTAGTGTTTGGGCAGTTGCTCTTCCGATCGGAGTGCTGAGGCATCAAAACAGCAAGTATAGCTGGCCCTTCCTGGGTGCTGGTAGCGGTGTGGGTAATCCTCCCGGGCCCCCCTGGTTGATTGGTGGAGTTGAGGTGGTGGTTACACAGTGGGGGTGCCAGAAGCCTGTAATGTCAGAGGCCGGCAATACTATGGCAGGAGTACCTGCGGATCTACAATCCACCCCAGGAACGCTAGTGTCTTTGGAACAGCTGAGGGCAGTGTTTGGGGAGTTCTTTCCCAGGGCAGAGGTACCCGTGCCAAGGGTTCCTCAAAAACGCCCACCACCCCATCTTTCCTCCGGGGAGGATTCAGATCTGGAAAGCACATCAGTGGTCACACCTGTGGATCTCTCAGAGGGTGAACCACCCTCAGAGCATGAGGAGAGTCAAGAAGCTCTGTCTTCGCGTGATAAGGCGATAGTGGAAGCACTGATCACTGATATCCGCAAGTCCATGCGTCTTGATCCAGCTGGAGAGTCGCATGAGTCCGCTTATGTTTGTGGCCCACTTAAACCGCCTAGGGCCCCTAGGGCTTACCCTTATGACCCATTATTTGAGCAGGCGGTGTTTAAAGAGTGGCGTAAGCCACCAAGTTCTTTTACTTTGCCTAAGAGCTGTGGTGCGCTACCCCTTTGAGGAAAGCTTTACTAAGAGATGGGCCTCTCCGGTGCTGGACCCCGCAGTGGCGCGGGTAAATAAAGCAACCACCATTCCCTTGGAGGGGTCTCCTTCCTTTAAGGAAGCGGCCGATCGCTGCACAGACAGTGTCCAAGGCACTATTCTTGTTGGCTGGATCAGCCATGCGGCCGGCACTAGCAACTGCAATGGCGGCACAGTCGCTGCGGGTGCAGACTACTGCTCTATGCACGAATTTGACTTGTGATTGTGCACAGGCTGGGCTACAGGGTGCACAACATTTGGAGGAGGGGCTCCGCTACATATGTCAAGCTGCTTTGGACCTCCTTCCTATATTGTCAAAAATGTCTGTTTTTTCAATCGTTATCAGACGGGTGCTATGGCTCCGTTCTTGGTCGGGCGATCAGGCTTCAAAGAAAGCACTGGCGGACCTTCCCTTTCAGGGAGAGCGTCGGTTTGGCCCATGGTTGGATGAAATCATTAAGGATTTCACGGGAGGTAAAAGTACTTTTCTTCCAGAGCCTAAACGGCGGGAGTGGCGGCGCAGGCAGGAACCTGTCGCGTCAAATCAGAAGTTTTTTTTCGGGCATCCGGCTCAGCAGGGAAAAGCTGCAAGACCGGAAAAGCTTTCGCAGGACGCAGTAAAGGATCCTGGCAGAATAAGTCCGAAAAAGCGAAGGATAAATCCGCCTCTGCATGATGGGCCGGTTACTGGGGTCCGCAGACAGATGGGCTGCCCGCATCACCGATCGGTGGGTCCTGGAGGTGGTGTCTTCCGGGTACAGGATAGAATTCGGCTCTCTGCCCCCAGAAAGATTCTTCCCCTCAAATCTGAGGCTCACGCGGGAACGCCACCAGGCGCTTCTAAGCGCTGTCCGAGCTCTCGCCGAACAGGGGGTGATCATACCGGTACCCGGGATGGAGAGATTTCACGGATTTTATTCAAACCTTTTTGTGGTACCCAAGAAGGGCGAGGTCAGACAGTTCTGGATCTAAGAGCATTGAATCGCTTCGTGGAGACGAAGAGGTTCAGGATGGAATCCATCCGCTCGGTCGTGGTCGCCCTACGCCAAGGAGAATTTCTGGCGTCCCTGGACATCGGACGCATATCTCCATGTTCCGATTTGTCTGTCATCAGCGTTTTCTGCGTTTCGCAGTGGGGGATCTGCATTACCAGTTTGTGGCACTTCCCTTCGGGTTGGCCTCGTCTCCCCGGGTGTTCACCAAGGTAGCGTACCTCGACGATTTACTGCTGAGGGCAGAGTCGGCTACAGCTCTGGAGGAGAACGTGACAATCACGGTAGCCACGTTAGAGGAGTTCGGTTGGCTGATCAACCTACAAAAGTCATCGTTGACTCCGAGTTGCAGGCTGGAGTACCTGGGTCTGATTCTGGACACGGTACAAGCAAGGGTGTTTCTAACACCAGGCAAGCTACTGACTCTTCAGACAGCAGTGCGAACCCTGTTGTCACGCCAGTGGTTCTCCTTACGGTTCTGTATGCGAGTATTGGGTCTCATGGTGTCGACGTTCGAGGCGGTGCCTTATGCCCAGAGTCATATCCGACTCCTACAGAAGATAATTCTGTCTCAGTGGGACAAGTCTCCCCTATCCCTAGACAGACGGATCCGGTTGGATCAGCAGTCTCGAAGTTCTCTGATTTGGTGGATTCGGTCTCCGGCCATAAGGTTGGGGAAGAGTTTTCCTCCCCTCAATTGGTGGATAGTGACAACGGATGCCAGCCTGTCAGGGTGGGGAGGAGTCCTGGGACAATCCTCCGTCCAGGGTCATTGGTCAGTACGGGAAGCTCGTCTTCAGATAAATGTACTGGAACTGAGAGCGATCAGGCTTTGCCTGTCTCATTGGACAGAAAGGCTGCGAGGCCGCCCTGTTTGGGTCCAGTCGGACAATGCCACAGCGGTGGCGTATGTGAACAATCAGGGCGGAACAAGAAGCGCAGCAGCAGCTGCGGAGGCAGCTCTGATCCTTCGGTGGGCAGAGCTTCACGTGCCAGCTCTCTCTGCAATCTACATCCCGGGCGTGGAAAATTGTCAGGCGGATTTTCTCAGCCGCCAGACTCTGGATCAGGGGGAGTGGTCCCTAAATCCAGAGGTGTTCCACCAGATTTGCTGCAAATGGGGCACCCCAGAAGTGGACCTGATGGCCTCCAGGTACAATCAGAAGGTACAGGCCTTTGTGTGCAGAACAAGGGATCCGTTGGCGGTTGCCTCGGACGCACTGGTAACGCCTTGGGGTCGGTATCGGCTACTGTACATCTTTCCTCCTCTGAAGATTCTACCGCGCGTTTTGCGCAGGATAGAAGCAGAGGGAATCCCGACAATCCTGGTAGCTCCGGATTGGCCGCGGGGTCCGTGGTACACCGATATAGTACGGATGGTGACAGATGTCCCATGGCGTCTTCCACTTTGCGAAGACCTACTGTTTCAGGGACCCATTTTGCACCCTGCTTTACCCTCGCTGGCTTTGACGGCTTGGCTATTGAGGCCCAGGTATTGAGGGATAGGGGTGTTTCAGACTCTGTGATCCCTACTATGGTGAAAGCACGTAAGAGCACCTCACATAAGATCTATCATAGGACCTGGAAGGCCTATATTACCTGGTGCGAGGCGGGAGGATGGAATCCCCGCTCTTATAGAGTATGCAGAGTGCTGTCATTTTTGCAGCAAGGACTGGACAAGAACCTGGCGTTAAGTACGCTTAAGGGGCAGATTTCGGCCCTGGCGGTTCTTTTTCAACGACCATTGGCGTCTCACTCATTGATCCGTACATTTTGTACAGGGAGTACGTCATGTCGCCCCTCGGATACGGTCGCCCTTGGCACCGTGGGATTTGAATTTGGTGCTTTCTGTGTTACAGAAACCGCCATATGAAAAGATCAGGGACATTCCCTTACGCTTATTGTCGCAGAAGGTGGCTTTTCTGGTGGCTATCACATCCGCCAGGCGGGTGTCGGAGCTGGCAGCTTTGTCCTGCAGGTCACCCTACTTGGTCCTCCATAAGGACAAGGTAGTTCTGCGGCCTTCACCTTCATTTCTTCCGAAGGTGGTTTCTTCTTTTCATTTAACTGAGGATATTGTTCTTTCCTCATTATGTCCGCACCCGTCACATCCTAAAGAGGTCGAGCTGCATTCTTTGGATATGGTGAGGGTTTTGCGGGTATATTTAAGTTCTACAGCTTCTTTTAGGAAGTCTGATTCTTTATTTTTGCTGACAGAAGGGTCGCGCAAAGGTTTGGCGGCCTCGTCGGCTACCGTATCACGTTTGGTACGGAGGACCGTGACTCATGCATATGAGATTCGGGGTAAGGTTCCCCCGTTTCCAGTCATGGTTCATTCCACCAGGGCAGTTAGTACGTCCTGGGTGTTTAGACGCCAAGCTTCGGTGTCCCAGGTGTGCAAGGCAGCTACTTGGGCCTCAGTGCACACGTTTACTAAGTTTTACAAGGTTGATGTTTTAGCATCCTCGGATGCCGCCTTTTGCACGCAAAGAATTACAAGTGGCAGTTTAGGCGCGGTTAGCACCGCCTGAGAGGGCGTCTTTCTGTTGGGTACATTTGTTATGGTTTTTGCCCACCCCTCTTGATTGGCACAGCTTTGGGACGTCCCCATGTGTCATAAGAAGGCTGCGTCTGTCATTGAACGGAAGAGAAAAATAGATTTTTTTGTATAACTTACCGTAAAATCCTTTTCTCTGAGTTCATCGACAGACGCAGCACCCACCCCTCTGCGTTGGTTTTGTACGGCTTGTTACGAACTGATGTGCTGTACAGGGCAGGGGGATTATATGCTGAGGTGAGGACGCCCCCTGGGAGGGGCCAACCTACGCTTTTGTTTGTTTTTGCCTAGTCTACTCCTAGTAGGATGAGCATAACCCCATGTGTCATAAGAAGGCTGCGTCTGTCAGTGAACTCAGAGAAAAGGATTTTACGGTAAGTTATACAAAAAATCCATTTTTTCTTATACCCCTAATATGCTCTTCAATACGTATATGTAATGCACGAGAGGTGCGACCTATATATTGCAAGCCGCAACCACATTCTAAACCATACACTACCCCAGTGGTAGAGCATGTAACCAGATCAGGGATCTCATTCTCTTTTCCTGTGCTAGTTGCTATAGAGTGTTTTTCTCTTTTTGGGGTTATTTCTGGCATGCCAGACATCTCCCACAAGCAGAAAATCCCTTTAGAAAACCAATAAGGGCATTCTTTTTTGTACCGATGGGTCTACTACTCCTAGAGCCAAAAAGTCTTTCAAGGTAGGTGCTTTCCTATAGATAAACCCTGGTTTGTCTGGGAGCTGAGGTCCCAGAACCTTATCTTTTTTAAGAACATGCCAATGCCTACCAATAATATTTTCAATCTGTTTATATTGCATGTTATAATTGAAAATTAGTTTATATTCAATACCTGGATTCAATCTTTTACTACAACTCGCTACATAGAGCATTGCGATCCATATTTAATACTGCTCTTATTTTTTTCTATGGCTTGGGGGGCATAACCTTTTTGAGTAAATCTTTGGGTAATGATTTCATAATTGGCCAGATAGTCAATGTTTTTGGAACAGTTCCTACGCAAATGCACAAATTGTCCCTTAGGTATGTTGGCCAACCATAGGGGATGACAACTATCGAGCGGTAAGTAAGAATTTCTATGAGTAACCTTGAAGTGATTTGCTAGTGAGCAGTTGACTTTGCTCTTTGAAAATTTCTAAGTCCAGGAACACCATTCTTTCAGTATGTACTGTCCAAGTTAATTTGATGTTGCTGGTGTTAGAATTCATTCTGGTCTTTAAAACTATCAAATTCAGACTGATCTCCTTTCTATATAATCAGCAGATCATCTATGAACCTCTTGTATCACAAGAGTTCCCCTGGATGATCATGAAGAATCTCTCCAGCCTCCCAACATGCCATAGACAGATTCGCTATTGACGATGCGAACCTGGCTCCCATCGCAACACCACATATTTGTAAATAGTCGTTCTTATACCAAAAATAATTGTGACTCAAACAAAATTTTAAACATTTAATAATGAACTTCTGATGTTCTACAGTCAGATCAGAGCTGGCCAATGCCAATCTGACTGCTCGCACTGCATCTCTATGCCCTATAATCGTGTACAATGACCTGACATCAGCCATGGTCAAGATGTATGTTTGCGCTTCCTCTAATGACTCCATGTATTGAATAACATGTTTAGTGTCCTTGATGTATGCTTCAGTTTTAATCACTAATGGATGCAAAAAATAATCTATATACTGACCCAGCCTGGCACACAGTCTATGCCATTAATAATTGGTCTTCCGGGTGGTCTGACTGGGTCCTTATGCAGTTTAGGCAAAAAATAAATGATTGGCGTCCTACATGCAGTGGGATTAAGATATAATGCTTCCTTTTTATTTAATGGACCTTTTTTCTCTTCCTTAAAGAGGTTGTCAAGTCGCCCCCCCCCAAAAAAAAAAAACCCTGCAAGAGTAAGGCGTAATGATT
>BLSH010341351.1:556306-570521 GCA_018402905.1 Glandirana rugosa | reverse complement strand
CCACGGGACGTGTAGAGAGTTTGGACGTGCCAAGTCCTCTATACGTCACATGACGACTACGTCTGCAGTAAAGCGGTGTACGCGTCACTTCTTTGTCGGAGGCACGGTAAATAAGTGACACTAGCACGGCACTGACCACCGAGGGCGCACGTACGCGTCCTGACTGCAGTCGCGCCGAGGCGGACACCTCGGGCGCGACGGTAACCGTCCTCGGCGCCTGGTCCTTCACCGTATAGCGGCCAGTGTCGCCACACGGCTCTGGCGACGACGTCGTCGAAGCAAAGTTCCATTCATAAGGTATTACTCGATCATACGTTGCGTATGATTGAGTAATGCGGAAAGAGAACGTCCCAAAAAAAAAAACCCCCCCCCCCCCACTGAACTGTTGGAGAAATTCCCCCCCCCCCCCAAAAAAAAAAACCCTGCAAGAGAAAGGCGTAATGAGTTAGTATGCGTTGCATACTAGCTCATTATGGAATACTTACCTTGAAACGAAGCTGCTGCAGCAGCGGTCTCGGCACACCGCTGTGACCGGCGATATGCCACTTCCTGGTCCGCGGCTCCTGCCAATGGCAGCGCGGGCTCCACAGGCGGAGCCGCGCTGACGTCAGTCCTGCGCATGCACGCGGGAGCCACCAGTCACGGCACGATCACAGTGAATAAATGGCACGGAGGCTGTTTCTTCACTGCGCATGTGGCGAAATGACGTCTGCATCAGCAGTACACTGCATATCTCCTGAACCGTGCAGGTTTGAGAGATGTGCAGGGCACCTACAGGTAAGCCTTATAGACTTACCTGTAGGTTAAAGTGGTGGTCACAAGTCTACTCAGTTTCTTTGTATTCGCAAACTGGACTCTTATTTAAAAGTTGATTGGTGTCTTTTATCCATCAACTGCCTCTCCAGTTCTTCCCTATAATATTCTTTATTCATAATAACCAACCCGCCCCCCCTTATCGGCAGGACGAATAACCACATTGTTTTTTGACTCAAGATCTTGAATAACCTTCTTGATCCACTGTGGATAGTGTGGTTTTTTTTTTTTTTTTTTTTGAGTAGAGAAACAACCATTAATTACCTGAGGAGGTATAGGAAATATTTTTTCAAATTCAAAGTCCTTATATATTTGTTAATCTGAACAAACGTGTCAAATTTATTCAGATTATTGGCAGTGGCATATTTCAAGCCCTTGTCAAGCAACTTAATTTCATCATTTGTTGAGTACCCGATCACTAATATTAATGTTCCCTTCTCCCGGCTCTCCTCCTTCTTTCTGTTTTTTTTTTCTTTTTTCCCCCTATATGGACTTCCAGCCAGTGGACAATTCTGCCGGGAGTCCACAGGGTTCCCTAAAAAAACATTCCTGGCATGATCACCAGTTTGATCATATAAAGGGGTATATCTACAGTATTATCTACTGGTACATTGTATTGATTAGAGAAATTTAGGTGAGATGCATTGCGGGCCCCTGGGTGTATATACTGAGCTCCTTCCTGATTATATTAATTGCCTCTCGTATCATATTGTCCCGAGTGAGGATACTGACGGGGTGTCCCACAACCACCCCTCCCATATCCTTCTCCTCCTCCTCCTCCTTGGTGTAGCTCCTCTAAATGGTCTCTGACGTCTACCACCGCCTCTGAAGGGGGTGGGGGACCTGCTCCCCATTCCTATTGGTTCACACGGGGTCCACACGATCCCGGGGTACAGCCTGATTGTTCCGTGGAGTATTAACCGACCTTGGATCACCATCTATGACTGGGGAATTGATCCTTTTTTTTTTTTTTCCCCAATTCTCCCAATAGTTAAACTCTGGTGTGTCTTTAAAAGCTTCAATTTTACCTTTTAATATCATTAATCTGTTCATCTAAAATCTTAACTTTATTTTTTTTCCTAACCAATAAAAACTCCCTTAATTCCTTCCCTTTACCATTGAAGAACAGAAACCAATTTTTCATGGACTCTGTATCTTCAAGCCCATCATTCGGGGGGACATCCCATCGGAGACGTCTAGGGATGAGGTCATTAGCAATATATTGCTTAAATTACTCTACATCCCACCATGCCCTAGTCTTTTTATCCATTTAAATGACCAAGTTTAAAAAAAAAAAAAAAATGCATGAGATCCTCTTCATTACGTGTGGGTTTATGCTTGTCCAACTAGGAGTTAACTAGGCAGGGAAAAGAAACAGCTGGCCCCTCCCATGGGGCGGTCCTCTCTTCCTACATAAACCCCCTCCATAGCATAGCTCAGCAGTTTCAATACCTAGTTTGCAAGGAGTTGACCTGGCTTCCCTTTAGGGGAATTGCGGTCCTGTTTGTGACCATGTTTTCTTTATTCTTTCTTTACTTTTATTTTATTTGACTTCTATCAAGCATTGATCTGCTATCAAGAAGCTGGCCGGGGCATAGAGAGTCCATGGGCTCTGTACTTTCCCCGGCCTGGCCGACCGATGCGAGCCAGTCCCGCCGTATGGGGACCCGCCGCATAGTGCCCGTTCCGTGCGGGTGGCCTGGGGTGATCACCACTTACGCCCAGCCCCGGATGCGATTCGGGTAGGGTGATTTTCTGGCCTGCAGCATACCGTCCAGGCAGGGGCGGAAGGTCTGCGATTGGGTGGCTACCCACGGCGGTCATCCGGAGTGGTGAGTGAGAGTTCCTTCCCCCCCCCCCCTTTTCAGGGGGCCGAAGGGGGACCGACTACCCTTGGAAAATAAAAAATTCTGGGTAGCCTCCAGTGAGGGCGCGTGGAGCCCATTTTCAACCCCTCCCCATCCCCCCCCCCCCCCCCGCGCCGCACCCGATCGTCTGGCGACCGTCCGTTGATTTTTCGCCGCCATTTTACCATAGCTGTGGACATGCTGAGCCTATGGAGCTTTCCCTCTAGCGCTCAGAGCGGCTGTTTGCGATACTGCATGTTCCCTGCAGGTGGTTTTCGGCCTCTAGTGTTCAACGACGGCCATATTGGAGTCCCCTGCTTATGCAAAAAATGTGTGGTAAACGTTTTTCTTTTCTCTTGGAACGGTGTGTGTGCTCCGGACGGCGCGGCTCTTCTGACGATCCTCAAAGGTTACAGGCAGCAAACAGCAAGTATGGCTGGGCTCTCCTGTGGGTGCTGGTGGCGGCGGGTGCAGTCCTCTGGGGTTTCCTGGTGCACTGTGGGGCGGTGGTGTGCGGCTGTGTGGGGGTGCCCTCAACTTTTAGTATACACCTGTGTGTTACTAAGGGGGATTTGGGGGGAGAACGATGGCAGACTATACTGCTGCACCTGCTTGCTTGCTGACTCAGACGCATCTGCGCAACTTTTTTGGACCAGCTGTGGCGGTCTTTAGTGAATGCTCCCTGGGTGGATGTCGCCCAACAGGCCCCCCAAGAATCGTCCCTCGGAGAAAGGGATCAGGGGACGGCGGATTTCCGCCATTATCGCTGGAATTTTTACTACACTGCGACTTAGCCAGGATGACAAATCGCAGACTTCTGCACATGTGGTGGGGTCCTCCAGGCCCCATAGGGCCCCCAAGGCTTACCCTTATGATCAATTTTTCTTGATCACTTTAATTATCGTGAATGATTTTCGAATTATAACCTCATGCTTTTAGCTTTTTTCAAAAAGTCCAGGTTATTGCTACAATTCCATTTAGTTCTAAGATATTGACCCTTTTGATATGAATGTAATCAAATGTGGTGGATGGGCGCTTTTGAAATGAAGTAGGGAATTGCCTGCTGTGCATTTGCAAAAAAAGGTCCTTAAAGATCAACCCATCTGGTCCTTTCCGGAATTGAAGATCCAGAAAACGTAAAATATCCACTTGCCAGTTTAGGGTAAAGGATTAAACTCCTTTTGGTTCAGAGCTTTAACAAATAAAACCAGAGATTCAATCAGTCCTTTCCAGAAAATGAGTGTCTATACACCTGCACCATAGAAGTGCGTGGCGCAGTTCTGACATGCACTCAGACGCGAACACCTCCCGACTCCCACCCCCCTTCCCCTGGGTACAGATTGGCATGAATGGACGTGTACTATCTATAGTATGTTTTATACAATTTTGTCTGATATTTTGTCATAGGATTTAGCATTTTGTCTGAGAATTTTGAATCTTTGCCTAGGATATGTTTGGTTCCGGCTGGGTCCGTGTCTCCCCAGTGCGGCGTGGTGGTATAATTTTGGTGCACATCTTTTGTCATCTATGTTGAATGGTGACCTGATTCCATACTCTTCTGTCCCCTACAATGCGTTTCGGCAGTGCCATCCCAAGCAATGCTGGGCCTTGCACTGGGGAGCCCTGCAACCAGCTCTGCATTTTCATTATTTCCAACTGCAAATTTGACCAGGACAATGAATGCCCAACATGACCCTATATTCCAGGATTGTTTCTTTAACAGCATTTACTGCAATTGACTCTGGTCTGCTTTTTTGTCCTAAGACAAAATTCCAGAACCGCTCTAATTTCCTTTCACGTGCAGAACCTTGTGATTTAAAAGCCTTGACAGCTGAAGCCACCTTTAAAGATTTCTCACATATATGCCCTTTCAAGGAAAACTTCTGTTTGGAAGGACACATGACTGATTCATAAAATAGGTCACAGGAGGGAAGGTTTCAACTTCCAAACTTAAGTTTAGCCCTTCCTTTTGGTGCAAGACTTGGGCCACTAATCCTTCTTCCCAATGAGGAGGTACACTTAGTGGGAGATATGTGTTATAGTTTG
Organism: Glandirana rugosa; assembly: GCA_018402905.1. Lineage (NCBI taxonomy): Eukaryota > Metazoa > Chordata > Amphibia > Anura > Ranidae > Glandirana > Glandirana rugosa. The sequence continues at coordinate 565,815 of BLSH010341351.1, read as the reverse complement.
CGCTAGGTCACACCGACATCCAGTTTGTCACACTGACGTTTTGCCTATCCCCTGTGCAGAGAGTATTCATAAATGTCTTGGCATATCATCTTGCCTGTAGAACTCAGGTCATACAGGTTATCTGGATGGCCTTCTCCTGAAGTACTCCCCTCCCTCCCAGCTATCAGAAAAACTTTTACAGGACAATCCAGATGCTACAGTTCTTCATTTTGCTGGTCCATTTTCAAAAACCTGCTCTCTACCCTTTTTGCATCTGGAATGCTTTGGTCTGGTCCTGGGCACATCCCCAGCAGGGTTTTTCCCTTCAAAAATCCCCTCTCTGAGCCCATGCTCAAGAACTAAAGTAGAAGTCCAGCCAATACTATCCAAGCTTAAACCTGCTTCAACCCTCATTCAAATCAAGCCCTATACTAACTACCCTGTAAAGGAAATATGTCTATACTTTTGAAGGCACTCTGGTCCAGTCGCATAAATGGGTCCCAGCTCCGGCTTCAGTGTAGAGGAGATATATCCAACAATGGATGCCCTGTAGTAAGTATGCGTGACATGAACCAAATAGGCATTGCAGCCGTTGTTGGCGAGCTCTCCGCCTCTGGGGAGATCATGTGACTGGACCGGAGTGCCTTTAGAAGAGGTAAGTAAAGATATCTTTTCTTTACAGTGTAGTTTAGAATGGGGGTGGGAGCAGGTTTAAGCTTTGGGGGGCAGTGTAGAGGTTAACTTAATCCTTGCATGCAGTGGTAACAGGGTCTCTGAGCAAGAAATGCGTGTGTGTGTATATATAACTTGCTGTCATTTGTTCAAACTGAAGTTTGTCTTTTTTGCCTGCAGATCCTAGAAGGCCAGATGAAAGTTCATTTAATACTGGACGATCCAGCTGGAAACAGCTACCTTCAGGTAAACTTCCGAACGCTATGAAATGGAAAGACTGTTGCGTCACCTACCCATAAACGGATTGATAGCATCTGACTCTGTTATGGTTACGCTTTTTTTTTTTTCATCCATGACTTACAATTATGCACATTAGAAGTACAGATTTTATCTTCTGCTCCAAGACGGTCACCATGTTACCTGTTGAAAGATTTTTGTGATTCAGACAAAAAAATTCCAAAATAGTTTAGTAGAAGGCAGATTTATAACTAAAAGTGCATCCATGTCTTTATGGACCTTGCTTTGTGCACTGTTGCGCAGTCATGTTGAAACCGGAAGGGGCCATCCCCAAACTGTTACCACAATGTTGGGAGTATGAAATTGTCCAAAATGTCTTGGTATGCTGACACCTTAAGAGTGCCCTTCACTGGAACGAAGGGGCCAAGCCCAACCCTTGAAGAACAACTCCACACCATAATCCCTCTCCATCCAAGTGATTTGGACCAGTGCACAAAGCAAGGTCCATAAAGACATGGATGAGTGAGTTTGGGGTGGCCTGCACAGTGTCTTGACCTCAACCCGATAAAACACCTTTGGGATGAATTAGAGCAGAGACTACGAGCCAGGCCTTCTCATCTAACATCAGTGCCTAACCTCACAAATGCGCTTCTGGAAGAATGGTCAAACCTTCCCATAGACACATTCCTAAACCTTGTGGACAGCCTTCCCAGAAGAGTTGAAGCGGTTGTAGCTGCAAATGGTGGGCCAACTCGATATTGAACCCTACGGACTAAGACACCATTTAAAGTTCATGTGCGTGTAAATGCAGGCGTGACAATACTTTTGATAATAGTGTGTGTGTGTGTGTGTGTATGTATGAGTGTACAGCTTGTATAACCGTGTAAATTTGCTGTCCCCTCAAAATAACTCCACACACAGCCACAATGTTTAAACTGTTGGCAACAAAAGTGAGTACTCCCCTAAGTGAAAATGTCCACATTCGGCCCAGTTAGCCATTTTCCCTTCCTGGTATCGGGTGACTCGTTAGTATTACAAGGTCTCAGGTGTGTTAAATTTGGTGTTATCACTCTCTCATACTGGTCACTGGAAGTTCAACATGGCAAAGAACTCTGAGGATCTGAAAAAAATAGTTTGCTCTACATAAAGATGGCCTAGGCTATAAGATGTTTGCGAAGACCCTGAAACTGAGCTGCAGTAATTTGGCCAAGACCATACAGTGGTTTAACAGGACAGGTTCCACTCAGAACAGGCCTCGTCATGGTCTACCAAAGAGGTTGAGTGCGCATGTTCAGCGTCATATCCAGAGGTTGTCTTTGGGAAATAGACATATGAGTATTGCCAGCATTTCTGCAGAGGTCGAAAGGGGGGGGGGGGTCAGCCTGTCAGTGCTCAGCCCATACGCTGCACACTGCATCAAATTGGTCTGCATGGCTGTCCTCCCAGAAGGAAGCCTCTTCTAAAGATGATGCACAAGAAAGCCCGCAAACCGTTTGCTGAAGACAAGCAGACTAAGGATATGGATTACTGGAACCATATTCTGTGGTCTGATGAGACCAAGATAGACGTATTTGGTTCAGATGGTGTCAAGCGTGTGGGGCGGCAGCCAGGTGAGGAGTACAAAGACAAGTGTGTCTTGCCTACAGTCAAGCATGGTGGTGGGAGTGTCATGGTCTGGGGTTACATGGGTACTGCTGGCACTGGGGAGCTACAGTTCATTGAGGGAACCATGAATGCCAACATGTACTGTGACATACTGAATCAGAGCATGATCCCCTCCCTTTGGAGACTGGGTCGCAGGGCAGTATTACAACATAACGACCCCAAACACACCTCCAAGACTACCGCTGCCTTGCTAAAGAAGCAGAGGGTAAAGGTGATGGACTGGTTCTACAATCTCTGGATATGACGCTGATCATGCCCACTTAACTTCTTTGGTCGTCCATGGCGAGGCCTGTTCTGAGTAGAACCTGTCCTGTTAAACCGCTCTATGGTCTTGGCCACCGTGCTGCGGCTCAGTTTCAGGGTCTTGGCAATCTTCTTATAGCCTAGGCCAGCCATCTTTATGTAGCGAAGCAATTCTTTTTTTCAAATCCACAGAGTTCTTTGCCATGAGGTGCCATGTTAAACTTTCAGTGACCAGTATGAGAGAGTGAGCAATAACACCAAATTTAACACACCTGCTGCCCATTCACACCTGAGACCACTAATGAGTCACATGACACCGGAGAGGGAAAATGGCTAATTTGTCCCAATTTGGACATTTTCAATTAGGGGTGTACTACCTTTTTATTGCCAGCGGTTTAGACATTAATGGTTGTGAGTTATTTTGAGGGGACAGCAAATTTCCAGTAATACAAGCTGTACACTCACTACTTTACATTGTAGCAAGTGTCATTTCTTCAGTGTTGTCACATGAAAAGAAAATAAATAAGTGTGTGATAGAGAGAGAGAGAGATATTTATTATATATATATATATATATATATATATATATATATATATATATATATATATATATATATATATATATTTAAAAATTTCTAGAACTGCTTCAATTTGAAATAAAAATCATTACTCCTCTTAAGCAATTAAAGCGACTTGTCATGCGGCTTGAGAGTTCATAATGGAACCGTTCTAATTTGTGTGACTCGTGTCGCTCCCACTTAGAAAAAGGTTCCTGCACTACTTTGGGATGACTTCAACATGACTTGAATTGACTTCTGTTAAAGAAATAATGCAGGGATGTCAGATTCAAAGTCACAACAGTGTGAACAAGGCTTAGTCCTCTTGTTTTAAATGTGTAACTCTTGGATTGTGTGTCCATAAACTGCAGCATTGTTACTTGCAATGCCATCATGGACCGGTAATACTGCAAAGCCCCCTTCATCTAAGATGTGTTTGGGAAGGATTCGTCATTTAGAAGTTGCTTGGTATGCCATTTGAGTAACCATATACAAAAGTGCATTACATTAAAATGCATTGTTGTGTTGACTTTTAAAGCGGAGTTCCACCCAAAAATGGAACTTCCGCTTTAAGCACTCTTCACCCCCTTACATGCCACATTTGGCATGTCATATTTTTTTTTTTTTTTGGGGGGGGGGGGGTAATGTCCCCAGGTTTCAGAGGGACTTCCTGTCCCTCTTCCGCCTCTGGGCCGCCCAGGTCCCAGAAGATTGCCTGGCTACTAGGAATGTGCAGCGCGACTCACGCATGCGCAATCGGGGCCGGGTCGGGTGCCCACACTAGGAATGGCAGGGACTTAAAGCGGAGTTCCACTCGTTTTTTTGTTTAAAAGTCAGCAGCTACAAAAAGTGTAGCTGCTGACTTTTAATAAACAGTAACTTACCTGTCTCCCGGTCCAGCGATGGCTGCGCCCAAAGCCTCGCTCGTCTCCCCCCTCCTCCCGACGGCCCCACCATTCCTAGTGTGGGCACCCGAAGTTTGGAGCAGACAGGTGCAAAACCTCTCTCAAAAATCATAAATCTGTGTCAGCATATGAGATGCCTGTTTCTGTCTATACCTTTTTTTTTTTTTTTTTTTCCCCTCACTGCTGTGATCTTCTGCTAGAGCCCCCAGATGTTTGGTACTTTGGAAATAGGGCTGAAATGTACAGTGCCCCCCCCCCCCCTTTATAGCCATGTCCTCACCAGGGCCACTATATTTCCTCATGTGGATTGGGTATTTTCTTCTTCTCTTGCAGAATGTCTATGCACCAGAGCAAGATCCAGAAATGACTGTGGAAAAGTATAAACGATCATTTGAACAGAATGAAGATCTTGGCCTCAATGATATGAAAACAGAAGGCTATGAAGAGAATGTGACAAGTTGCAGCTAGTAGATGTCCTCTGCACAATACCCAAACCCAGGAGGGGGGGAAATCTGTAGTATCTAAAGGACATTTAATACAATGACCTTTCCAATTGGACTAGATGTGTACCAGTCTCTACCTCCTGTGTCCAAATGTACAGCAGGTGTCCATGGAGAAGACCAAGAAAGAAATGGCTAGGACACCTAAAATGTTATGTAAAGACATAAGAGATTTAGCAGTGGCTCCTACAGCCCAACATGCAGCAGGATGTATTTATACCATTTATTTGCTGAAAAATCATCCTTTTAATTTGTGTGCTCTTAGAATGTAGAACTCGTTAACATTTATTTTAAACCATGGTTTCTCCTTACTGAAGAAAATTTAAAATGTAATAAATTTGGTAATAATTTTTCTCATATTTATGAAACCCAACACATATGGGCTTGTTTTGAGTTCTAAAAGGCCAGTATTGGCTATTTAAAGTTGAGGTTTGGAACCATATGGTTGTACGGAATTTCTTTTTAATTCTTTTTAATGCTGTGGTTGAAAATAACAGTTGTAGACATGTATGGTCTTACCTTGAAGTTTAAAGGAAAATTTGTATACTTTACTGTCACGCAAAGCAACTCAGCATTTCTGAAGAAAGGCGTACATTGGAGTAAACTAGCAAAATTGATGCAGATATTGAATAATTTCAGTGCCATTTAGGACATCTGTTGCAGCTCCTGGTACCTGTAATAGCCATATGTCTTTCCAATTTATACATTTTGTTTGTGCAATTCAAGCCAAGCTGAACTTTCAGTTTCAATTTAAAATACATTTCAGCTGCATCAAAACAAAGGCTATGCAAAATCCAAACAGCCACAGCCTGAGCATAAAAGCCTATCCTCTGCCAGCATGTGGAAGGCAGGGGTCATTCCCACTGTTGAGTGAGACCTTAGACTGCAATCAGCAAAACTCTTGCTGCTTGGTGGAGAGTTTAGCTTCACTTAGGAGGTACATTACCTCTGCAGTGACACCACAGGAACAGGCTATTCAATCCAGGCTAAATCTGCCTTCTAAATAAAACAAAATATAAGACTTTGTACACCTTTTTTTTTTTGACATACCTGGAATATGTTTAGTGGATTTTTACTGAAAGTTCAGTTTGGGCTTTTAAAGCTTTCCAGAAAGGAATATCAACTAAGTAACCTTTTTAAACTGTCAGTTTATTATTATACACAGCAGTGTGATGCAGGATTATCATAGCTATTTGGCATAAGCTTGTGCACTCAGACTTTTTTTTTTTTTTTAATAAAAATTGTTTGACAGAGCTGTGATGCTTTAAAATGTAAATTTATTTACTTTTCCCAATTACTTCATTTGGCTTGGCCTGTACTGTCAGGCAACACACCTAGTTTCCTAGTTTTTGCTATATATAAATTCCTGACTGTCTCCCCCTCGCTCATCTCTGATAATCATGGCCAAACAGTTGCAGGTGATATAGCTTCAAGCATTGCTTTTATTGACTGGGCAGTGTAGGGGTTAAATAGGAGATGCCGCTTTATGAGAAGTTGCCACACTCTAATGTTCCCAGCAGATCCTTCTCTCCCCCCAGCACGGTTTAGGAGATATTCACCCTGCATGCAGCCACTGACGTCTGCGGTGCATGCTCTCTGAAGGTCTGGTGTATCGTGCTGGAATTTTAGAGCTCCTTGCTGGAACGGAGGGCTCCCGTGCATCAAAAGCATAGGTTGGCCCCTCCCAGGGGGCCGTCCTCACCTTAGCATATAACCCCCTGCTAGACAATAGCATATCAGTTTTTATTGCCTAGCAAGGAGTCAAACCTGTTTCTCTATGGGATCTGCGTTCATCTGAGTTTTTTCTGATGAAGACTGCTATCAAGAAGCCGGCTGGTGGTATAGAGGATATCTAGAATCCAAAAACTTTCCCCAGTCCAGCCAACGTCTGTGCGAGCTACCCTTAGCCTTGGCGGGGACACGCCGCATAGGGCCCGTTCCGTGCGGGCTGCCAGTGGCTGATCCCACTTGTGCCCAGTCACTGGTTTGTTCCTGGCCAGCAGCATCCCTCTCCGGAGGAAAGTCTGCTCCAGGTGGCTACCCGCTGCGCCCGTCTGATCGGTGAGTGGACCCCTCTTCCGTCCTAGGGGCGCGGAGAGGGTCACCTGGGCAGCTCCTGAGGTAGCCAGCCGGTGGGGACGCATCTGGGGTTGTAATCTCCCGTTCCACTTCCGCGGTACCACACCCCGCACTGACCGTTTTGAGCACTGTATTCAGGTGATTCACCGCCATTTCGTGGTGGATCACCGTTCGTTCGCCGCCATTTTGCCGTAGCTCGGCATGTTTTCATGGCAGCAGCCATTTTTCTGTAGCCCATGTGGTTTTCAGCCTGTCCTCTGGCGGCCCCCAGTGGCTTTTCGCGGTATTACGGGGAAGTGATAAAAACGGCAGAGGCACTTCCGTTTTCGCTTGGACAGCGTGGCTGACAGACGCGGCGGTGCAGGCTCTTGAAGTGGAGTGTTCTTTCATTGCTCATTCCGGTCACAGCGCTGAGGCATCAAAAGACAGCAAGTATAGCTGGCTCTCCCTGGGTACTGGTACCGGTGCGTGCAATACTTCCGGGTCTCCCTGGCTGATTGGTGGGGTAGAGGTGGTGGTCACACAGTGGGGGTGCCGGAAGTCTGGGATGTCAGAGGCCGGCAGTGCTATGGCAGAGGTACCTGCGGAGCAACAATCCACGCCGGGGTCCCTGGTGTCCTTGGAACAGCTGAGGGCAGTATTTGGTGAATTCTTTCCCCGGGCGGGGGACCCGATTCCGGGGGGGCCCCAAAAAACGCCCGCCCCCCCCCCCCCGTCATTCTTCGGGGGAGGATTCGGAACCAGAGAGCGCCTCGGTGGTCACGGGAATCCCCGGGGAGCTATCAGAGGGTGAACTGATATCCTCAGACGGTGAAGATGATCAGGGGGCTTCATCTTCGCGCGACAAAGCGATAGTGACTGCCCCGATCACTGATATTGGCGAGTCCATGCGGCTTGACCAAGCAGGGGTCGCATGAGTCCGCATATATTTGTGGGTCGCTTAAGCCCCCTAGGTCCCCCAGGGCCTACCCTTACGATACAGGCGGTGTTCAAGGAATGGCTGCGGCCGCAAAATTCATTTGCTTTACCCAAAAACTTTGCTGTTCGCTACCCCTTTGAGGATAGTTTTACTAAGAGATGGGCTTCCCCAGCAGTGGACCCACCGGTGGCCCGTCTGAATAAGGCAACGACCATTCCCTTGGAGGGGTCTCCGTCTTTTAAAGAGGCGGCCTATCGCCGCACGGAGGCAGTGTCTAAGGCACTGTTCTTGTTGGCTGGGTCAGCCATGCGGCCAGCTCTGGTGGCTGCAATGGCGGCGCAATCTCTTTTCGAGTGCGCGACCACATTACACTCCGGTTTGACTTGTGAGTGTGCGCAGGCTGAGGTGCAACGGGAACAACACTTGGAAGAGGGTCTCCTCTACCTATGCGATACTGCATTGGACCTGCTTCCCATACTGTCAAAAATGTCTGTTTTTGCAATTGTTATCAGGCGGGTGCTGTGACTCTTGGTCAGGCGACCAGGCGTCGAAGAAAGCTCTTACAGATCTTCCCTTTCAGGGAGGGCGTCTGTTTGGCCCACAATTGGATGAAATCATTAAGGATTTCACGGGAGGGAAAAACAAAGGATAAGTCAACCTCCGCATGATGGGTTGCCCCCGCCCGACTCTCGAATGGGGGGGCGGTTACTGGGGTTCGCAGACAGATGGACTACCCGCACCATCGATCGGTGGGTGCTGGAGGTGGTGTCCTCCGGGTACAGGATAGAATTCAGCTCTCTACCCCAGAAAGGTTCTTCCCTTCGAACTTTAGACTCCCTCAGGGGCGTCGGGAGGCGCTTCTAGGCCCCGTTCGGGCGCTTGCCAAACAGGGGGTGATTGTACCGGTACCCACGGTGGAAAGATTTCACGGGTTTTACTCAGACCTCTTTGTGATGCCCAAAAAGGGCGGTGTCAGGCCAGTTCTGGACCTGAAGGCACTAAACTGCTTTGTAAAGACAAAAAGATTCAGGATGGAGTCCATCCGCTCGGTCGTGGCCGCCCTGCACCAAGGGGAATTCATGGTTGAGGCTGTTGAGGCAGAGAGGTATCGCGGTGGTAGCATACCTCGACGATTTACTCCTGAGAGCTGAGTCGGCCGCAGCTCTGGAGGAGAATGTGATAATCGCGGTGTCCACGTTAAGATTTCGGTTGGCTGATCAACCTGCAGAAGTCATCGTTGACTACATCCTGCCGTCTGGAATACCTGGGTCTGATTCTTGACACTGGTGGAAAAAACACCCTTGCCTGCACAAACAAGCTCCTGACACTTCAGGCAGCAGTGTGAACCCTGTTATCGCACCAGTGGTCCTCCTTACGGTTCTGTATGTGAGTGTTGGGGCTCATGGTGTCGGCTTTCGAAGCGATACCTTACGCCCAGAGTCACACTCGGCTCCTGCAGAAGGCGATTTTGTCGCAATGGGACAAATCTCCCCTATCCCTAGACAGACTGATCAGGTTGGATCATCAGTCCCGGGGATCCTTGGTTTGGTGGATTCGGGCTCCAGCCCTAAAATTAGGAAAATGTTTCCTCCCCCTCAATTGGTCGATAGGCTGGCATCCATTGTTACCATCAGGCTGGGGAGGGGTCCTGGGTCAGTTTTCTGCCCAGGGCCGTTGGTCATATAGTTATATAGTTAGTCAGGTTGAAAAAAGACACAAGTCCATCCAGTTCAACCAAAAAAAAAAAAAACATT
>BLSH010341351.1:533640-556191 GCA_018402905.1 Glandirana rugosa | reverse complement strand
CCTTACATCTAACGCCTCTCACGACCGTGCACTGCAAGACGGGTAGCGTCCTAGTCTCGGCGAAGGCGTCGACGACGGCTCGAAGAACAAGGTGGGACTACCAAGTGTATACGGTGTCGGCACCGTAACAGACTGACTTGGGCCTGTCCCTCCGGAACGTCTGATTGCCCTATCTGTTTCAGACTAGCGAGGGTCGAGGTCATGTAAATAGCCTTCTGTTCGAAGGACTCAACTGGTGAGGATCACCGAAACCACACGATCTCATCGGCTGGAGTTACGTGACAGATTAACCCGCTGATACACCGTTTACTCCTAGCATGTACGATGCATGCATATTCTTAGCCCCCAAGTGCATAACTTTACATTTATCAACATTAAACCTCATTTGCCACATAGTCGCCCAATTAGACAGTGCATTGAGGTCGGCTACTCTAGCACACCAAAGCCACTAGGAGTGGTCAACTCAGGAAGCTTGTCTTCCGATAAATGTACTGGAGCTGGGAGCGATCAGACTTTGTCTATCCCGTTAGTCTGCAAGGCCTCCCTGTCCGGGTTCAGTCAGACAATGCCACGGCTGTGGCATATGTGAACCATCAGGGTGGAACAAGAAGCTCGGCAGCAGCTGCGGAAGCGGCTCTGATCCTGCGATGGGCAGAACGTCACGTGCCAGCACTCTCCGCAATCTACATTCCAGGCGTAGAAAACTGGCAGGCGGACTTTCTCAGCCGCAGGACTCTGGATCAGGGGGAATGGTCCCTACATCCAGAAGTGTTCTGCCAGATTTACCTCAAGTGGGGCACGCCAGAGGTGGACCTCATGGCCTCCAGATTCAATCACAAGGTACAGACCTTTTGTGTGCAGATCAAGAGATCAGTTGGCGGTTGCCACGGACGCACTGGTAGCACCCTGGGGTCGGTATCGGCTGCTGTACGTCTTTCCTCCTTCGAAGCTTCTGCCGCGGGTTCTGCGCAGGATAGAAGCAGAGGGAATCCCGACAATCCTGGTAGCTCCAGATTGGCCTCGGCGTCCTTGGTACGCCGATGTGGTACGGATGGTGGCAGGTGTCCCGTGGTGTCTTCCACTTCGTGAAGACCTACTGTCTCAGGGACCCATTTTGCACCCTGCTTTACCCTCGCTGGCTTTGACGGCTTGGCTATTGAGTCCCAGGTGTTGAGGGATAGGGGTGTCTGACTCCGTGATCCCTACTGTGATTGAAGCATGCAAGTGTACTTCACATAAGATTTATCATAGGGCCTGGAAGGCCTATATTGCCTGGTGTGAGGCGGGTGGTTGGAATGCCTGCTCTTATGTAGTGTCCAGGGTGCTGACTTTTTTTTGCAGCAGGGACTGGACAAGAATCTGGCGTTAAGTATGCTTAAGGGTCCGATTTTCGGCTCTGACTGTTCTTTTTCAATGACCCTTGGCGTCACATTCGTTGATCTGTACATTTTGTACAGGGTGTACGTCATGTGGCTCCTCGGATACGGTCGCCTTTGGCACTGTGGGATTTGAATCTGGTTCTCTCTGTGCTTCAGAAGCCACCATATGAGAAGATTAGGGACATTCCCTTGCAATTGTTGTCGCAGAAGGTGGCTTTCTTGGTGGCTGTTACATCCGCTAGGCGGGTGTCTGAGTTGGCAGTGTTATGAAGGACCAAGTAAGATGACTTGGAGGATAAGGACAAGGTGGCTTTGCGACCGTCATCATCTTTCCTTCCGAAGGTGGTTTTCTTTTCATTTGAATGAGGATATTGTTCTTCCCTCGTGCCCGCCCCTGTCGCATCCCAAAGAATTTGAACTACATTCTTTGGATGTGGTTAGGGCCTTGTGGGTGTATTTGATTTCTACAGCTTCCTTTTGGAAGTCTGATTCTTTATTTGTGCTGATGGAAGGTTCGCGCAAAGGCATGGCTGCCTCGTCAGCTACCATTTCTCGTTGGATTAGGAAGACCGTGACTCATGCATATGAGGTTCGGGGCAAGGTTTCCCCTTTTCCAGTCACGGCTCATTCCACCAGGGTAGTTAGTACTTCCTGGGCCTTTAGACACCAGGCCTCGGTGTCTCAGGTGTGCAAAGCGGCTACTTGGGCCTCCGTGCACACGTTTACAAAGTTTTACAAAGTTGATGTTTCAGCACCGGCGGATGCTGCTTTTGGCCGCAAAGTTTTGCAAGCTGCAGTGTAGGCGCGACTGGTGCCGCCTGAGAGGCTTTTTTTTTTTTTTTTGGGTACAGTTATAGTTGCCCGCCCCTCTTGATTGACACAGCTTTGGGACATCCCCACGTGCAGCCCTTCATTAGACATCTGTCAGTGAACGTAAGAGTAAAAGGGATTTTATTAAAACTTACCGTAAAATCCTTTTCTCTGAGTTCACTGACAGATGCAGCACCCACCCCTCTGTTGAGTTTGTACGGCTTGTTACGAACTGATATGCTATTGTCTAGCAGGGGGTTATATGCTAAGTTGAGGATGGCCCCCTGGGAGGGGCCAACCTATGCTTTTGTTTTATTTTGCCTAGTCTACTCCTAGTGATATGAGCATAAACCACACTTGTCTAATGAAGGGCTGTGTCTGTCGGTGAACTCAGAGAAAAGTATTTTACAGGCATCCTGTGCCACCTTCTTAAAAATGTTATGGAAAATAGTAAAAACTGGTACTCACAAAATTTACAAACTTTGCTTTTCATATAAAATAATCCAGTAAGAGACCTGCTCGAGCCCACCCTGCAGCGATGAAATGTCTGAGTTTAGTGAAATTTTACTTGGCAAAGATAACCCAATTATCTATTAGGGGGGAAAAAAAAAAAGCTGTATTTTTTTTTTTTTTGCACATTATTGGATGAAGGAAGTCAGCAGAGCTTCATCCCATTTATTAAGCTGTAAGGAAAATTCTCTTTACAAAGTGCAACTTCCCTTGCAAAATGAACTGTTGCTTTTCAGTAAAAAAAAAAAAAAAAAAAAAAAAAAAGACACTGGCTCTAGCATGCATTACTGCTGCCTAGTTTCATGGGGGTGACTCTCTTCATCAGCACTCAATTAAGCATATAACTCAATGCACCAACTGGTGTGGGACTGATAGTTACTTAATGTAGCTTACATCACAAGCAAGTCCTTAGTTTTGGTTGTTTGAGCCATACTCAGTGGGTGGGTTTTTTTTTTATTATATGCACAAAGATGACAGTTATAAGTAAGCGGCAGAAGTGCCAAGAAACAAAGCAGTTATATGTAAGGTGCTAATATTCACTGTATATACCAGAGTCCAATAGTACTTTTAAACAGTGCTGGAAAAGATTGGCATGTAAAGTCAATAAAGATTGTGATACATCACTCCTAATACATTCTGATAACCAATTACTGGGCCCTGCACTAGACCGTGTCTATGTGCATGAATTTTTCATCTTAAAAATAGATTATAAAAGAGGAGAGGGAAAAAAAAAAAAGGGGGGGGGTGTGGTTGTGGACAGTTAGAGAGGCTGCAGATATTACCAGGCAGCCACATGCCATTTGATCTAGGTTTGACAAGCTAGATCATAAGTATTGAGAGTATTCACCAGAGAAACAAAACCAATCTCAATAAAACCATCTGGTCTTGTGTTCTTCTGCTTTGACCCTGAAGGCAGGGGTCAGATGCTCCATGCTTTTTTTTATATAGTTCACTCTGGTGAACCATTGTGCAAGCGTAGGGGGAGATTGTTTCCACATGGCTGAAATGCATGCTCTAGCTGCATTAAGCAAGCGTTTGAGTAAAGATTTATGGTACTTTTTCCAGGAAAGGGAGGTCAGGTTGAGAAGAACTGCTGCGGGGGTCATCGGTCAATGAAATATCTGAATTTATGAGTAAATTGGAGGTCTTGTTGCCAGAATGGATGGATGGCAGGATACTCTCAAAAAATATGTAAAAGTGTGCCTTGGACGATTGCTGAAGATGCAATTCTCAAATTGCGGAAAACAGTTTGGCCAGTACAGATGGGGTTCTGTACCATCGTGTCATGATTTTGCAGGCAGTTTCCTGGTACTTACTGCATAACAATCATTTGTGGGCAAAGAAGAGTATCCTATCTTTTTGCTCTGTAATAGTGACCCAGAGGTCTTGTTCCCATTTGGCAAGAAAGGGGGGTTCTGATTGCGCATAAAGATCTGTAGGAAAGCGACAGAGCTTTCCATATTGGACCGTTTCCCAGACAGAGTTCCTCAAATGTGTTGAGGGGCCTCTGAAAGAGATGTGGCTTGGGTAATGTGCTCAGGAAATGTGACAGCTGGAAAGCTCACCAGTGGTCCAGGAACTGTGACCCCGAGCCCATGAGCAGAGCCTTGCTCGATATCCAGCCATTTGTCTGAAGAAAATAGTATGCTCGTAATAGCTTCTGGGGTGAGTGTGCAGTAAATGCTGGGTCTGTAAGCCCTGGACTAAACATAGGATGACCTATTAAAGGTGTCATAGGAGAAGGAAAACTGTTGATAGAGGAGTGTTTGTAAAACCTTTCAAATTCTGTCAAAGTGGGTCTCCTTAAGGGGTGATGGAGAGGTGAGAATTATATAGTTTACCTGCCCAAGGAAGGCCTGAGATGGGTGCCTGTGCAGCGTCCTGTTCCAAAGATACCCATAACTTATTGGTGTTATGCCTACACCAGTCCACCACTCTATTCATGTGGACTGTGATGTAATAAATGGCTGCATCTGGAAACCCTATGCCTCCCTTGAGTTTAGGGGGGAGCAAAAGTACTCTGGCAAGTCGGGATGTTTACCCCGCCAGATAAAGGTAAGAAAGGCGGATCTGACCGCATGAAAGTAAGTTTGGGGGATCTTAAAAGGCAAGGTCTGCAGTAGGTATAGGAGTCTGGGCATCGCATTCATTTTCAGCACATTACAGCGTCCGAACCATGATAAGGCCAAACCATTCCACCTGTCCAAATTGGCAGACAAGGAGGTCAAGAAGGGCTGCAATTAAGCTTAAATATGGATTGTAGATTTGCAGGGATTTTCATCCACAAGTATTGGATACAGTGAGTGACCCATCTAAAAGGAAAATTAGGTTGCAGGCCTGTGAGAGTGAAATCGGGGAGATATATGTTAAGAGCCTCTGATTTTTGAAGATTTACCTTAAAGTTGGAAAGGGAACTGTACTTTTTCAATTCCCGTAATCGGGAGGCTATAGGTTCCCTGATATAAAAGAGAAGGTCGTCTGCATAAGCCACTTTATGATAAGTAGTGGTTTGGACTCCCTGCACATCTTGGTTATTTCTTTTGTGTTGAAGAAATGGTTCTAGAGTGAATATAAAAAGGAGTGGTGATAGGGGCAACCATGCCTGGTGCTGTTAGAGACCACAAAGGGGTCAGAGTCAAAGCCATTGACTCTTAACGGCAGCAGTCAGGCTAGTATGATGAAAGAGATTGATACTGCGCAGCCTAATAAACTTATACCTCTAGTGTAAACATCATTACATAAAGTGCAAAAAATGGCAGTGGTAGCAAACACTATGAGTGCTACTTATATAACATGTGTAAAGCAATAAATTATTAAAAGTGCTTAATATAAAACAGTGCCATATAATGATGAATGTCCTTCAAATATATCACCAATGATGACTGTAGTGTGATTCCACTGGTAATATTGACAATTAATGTCACCAAAGATACAGTCTCTGAAAACAAGTGACTAAGTGCAATCTGTGCTTCCAAAAATGTAAAAACTAAAGTGCTTCACTCGTGCAGTTCCAGCCAGTTTTGGGGGGAGTCTGTAGCACACTGCCAAAAGGACTGTTGGGAAGGTGTTGTGGTCCCCGTCCCGTGCTCACAGAACTCTCACCTCCAGATGGTGGGAAAATTGCCCATATATAATTACTCCTCTCTTATTAGGGTGACTTCTCCTTTAAGACCCGTCCTCCTCTCCTCCTTTTTCCCTTGCTTTATATGGGTAGCTTCCACCAATATTCCGTTCAATCATACAAAGGACCAGTAGAGATAAAAATACAGATTCCCATAGTGTAGTATGTAAAGGTCAAATTGAGTGGTTTATTCTGGCCAAATGCCTACTTACATCAATAGATAATAATCAATGTAGTGAAAGAACACAGCTGCTGTATGCCTCTTACTCTGCTTCACACTGTGTATCCAGTAACGTTCGTCCTCCGGTCACTTCCGCCTACGCGTTACATTACGTCACATCACGTGACTTCATCAGGGTAACCGGATTGGATGTCATAAACGTCAATGTATATGGAAAAAAACGGAAATCGTCGAGCGGCCATTTTGTTGAAGGCCGTGTACCGCGCATGCGCCGCGGCCATTTTCCTGTTGCCACACTGTGCATATATTGCGTACACCGATTGGGTCTACTGGGCGGAGCTATGAAAGGAACGCCATACCGATATATTCTATTTATAATAGATTGTATTCTAAGTAAATGGAAGGACATGGTGTATATAGCGCTTAGACTGAATAGACCTGGTGCTTGGTTTATACGCAAGGTTACTAATAAGATTGCTTCAGTGGGCTGACTATCCCATCATGTCCTCCGTGCCTTGCTTGTTCCGAAAAATTCTTAATGGGGCCAAGTCTGTCAAGTAGAAGAGTGCCTAGGCACTAGACTATATTGGTCTGTACCTTCAATAACTTCTTTTCTCATCTTACATATTGCAGCACTGTACTGATACTATGCTGTCAGTTGTTATGCGTCTCACGTCTCAACATACACGGCATATAGTGCAAAGAGACATATATATATATATATATATATATATATATATATATATATATATATATATATATATATATATATATATATAGAGGTGCATTGGGGGATGGCATTAGCCAATAGTAAACTGATACTAGTGATCCTCCATATATAAAGGTACAAACAAAAAATATGCATGAGAAAAAACCACTGATGTGTATAAAGCGCCTCCACAGCGCTATACATGATTAATAAAATATATGGAATAAACATAAAATATAAAAATAAAACTATCCTTTAATCAAAAATAGAGTAAAAGTAAAAATTGGATAAAATGTAATAGAGATAGGAATAAAAATAAACATAAGAATACAAATAAAAAAATAAATAAATAATAGAAATAAAAAGGAATAAAAATGAAAAATAAAGAGTAAAAGCATTGACTGACAAAGAAAAATAATCGAACTCTGGCCATGGTCAGGCCTGGAAGTTGATATGTAAAATCAGTTGGTTCCAGCAAAAAGACCAGAGGTAAAAATATTTTTCTATCCCTTAAAATAGTATCAGTACAGTGCTGCAATATGTAATACGAGTTATTGAAGGTACAGACCAATATAGTCTAGTGCCTAGGCACTCTTCTACTTGACAGACTTGGCCCCACTAAGAATTATTCGGAACGAGCAAGGCACGGAGGACATGATGGGATAGTCAGCCCACTGAGGCAATCTTATTAGTAACCTTGCGTACAAACCAAGCACCAGGTATATTCAATCTAAACGCTATATACACCATGTCCTTCCATTTACTTAGAATACCATCTATTATAATTAGAATATATCGGTACGGCGTGTCTTTCATAGCTCCGCCCAGTAGACTCAAGCGGTGTACGCAATATATTCACAGTGTGGCAACAGGAAAATGGCTGCGGCGCATGCGCGGTACACGGCCTTCAACAAAATGGCCGCTCGACGATTTCCGTTTTTTCCATATATATTGACGTTTATGACATCCAATCCGGTTACCCTGATGAAGTCACGTGACGTGACGTAACGCGTAGGCGGAAGTGACCGGAGGACGAACGTTACTGGATACACAGTGTGAAGCAGAGTAAGAGGCATACAGCCGCTGTGTTCTTTCACTACATTGATTATTTATTGATGTAGGCATTTGGCCAGAATAAAGTTTATTAGGCTGCGCAGTATCAATCTCTTTCACCATTGTTGATATATTGTGATATATATCAGATATTGCAGGAACCCCTTGGTCACATACGTACAAATATTTCTTTTGGGAATCACTTTTTATACACTTAGTATAGCACTTATTTAGCAGTCACAGAGAGTGGCGCGAGGTTCATCCAAGTAATATTTCTGTTTTCTTTTCACACACACATCTTTGCAGCCGCCATGTAGATTTTTTCTTTCCTGGACCAGAGACAGGTTAATATAGAAGAGGTATTTAATACACAAACCAAGACAACTAATAATGACATTGAGAGTCTCATGCGTAAACTTGGACATAGTATGGAAAAGAAAGTAAACTGGTGGTGGGACACTCGCACGTTTGAACAATACCTTAAAGAAAATATGGTCCCTAGGAGACTAAGATGGGAGTTGCCACCCAATGATGGACTCTCGGATAGAGAGTCATTACAAGAATGGTTTGAATTTTTCAACAATAAGAGTTTAGAAGCTCTAAGATTCTTACTTAAAAGAAAACAAAGAAAACTAATAGACCAACAAACTGCAGAATTGAAAATTGAACTAGACCCGTATAAAGAAACAACCGATTTCAAAAAATTTTCTACCCAACTGAATAACAGAAAATTGTATCATACCGTAATTTTCTTTTCCTGGTGCCTATCCGTGGCAACAAACCTGTGACAAGCTCTGCCTTGGCTCCTCCCTCAGGACGAGTGAATAGTATAAAAGAAAAGGGCTAGTGCCCTCCCAGCATTCTACGTAATATAGCATACCGAGGGTGGGATTGTATGCTGCCATGGATAGGCACCCGGAAAAGAAAATTATGGTAAGTATGATAAAATTTTTTGTTTTCCTGGTGCCTCCATGGCATCATACCTGTGACAAAATAACTAGCTGAAATGGGTGGGATGATACATAGTACAAGATTTATTTGAGAAAAGGATTTGACATAAGCTAATGCCAGCCTGGTTAGCCTGTGTGCCAGTTTCTACAGATGAGAAAGCTGCCGGGTTTACTCTGTAACATCTCATAAGCGCATGTTGAGAAGAGCATGAGGCTACCCTTTAGATTGCTTTGATGGATACGTTTGCTTTGACTGTCCAAGAAGCAGAAAACAAGTGGGTGGCATACAGCCCAATTGAAGAGGGGTTCTAGGCCCCTTGATCTGTACACCTTCTTAAACAATTTGATTATCCATGGAACTATTGTACTGGAGCAGGGATCTGCAATCTATCCCCAGCTGCCGCAGAACCACATGTCCCATGAGGTATTTGTAAAGCTCTGATATCCACAGACATGACTAAGCATGATGGATACTGTAGTTCCAGAATGGCCGGAGGGCCACATTCCGGAGGTCTCCGCTCCAAATGATGCGTCTCTGCTCCTGTTTTTTTTTTTTGGAGTATTACAAATGAGTTAGATGAAAAGTCTGAAGGGAGTTGTGGTTTGAAAACAATGTCTTAGTACAAAAGTAATGATGTTTTAATGAAGAGGATCGAGATTGGATCTCAAAGAATTGGCAGGGCTCAAGGCTCACAGATAGTAGAGGAAGAGGAGAACTTAGGGATGAATCCATGTACCGTTCTAAGTCCAATCTTATCCAAGCGCAAATATTATTGTCTTCCAATCCCAGAGCCTGAAGCTCTGATATTCCCCAGCCCGATGTCATCGCCACAAGGACAAAATAGTTTCCAAGTGAGGTTCCACAAGGATGATGAATCAGATTGGGCAGAAGGCCATTGGATAAGGGTTCCATGGTGATAGAGAAGTCCCAAGTGGGAAAGATTTGTTTTAACAGATGGGCTTATCTTCTTGCCTGCCTTGAAGAATTTGATTATTAAAAGGAACTTGGCCCATGTCTTGTCATAGCTGAGATTACCACCAGCTGTACCCTTAAGATGCTTAATCCTGATCCTAAGTCGTGGTCTGCTTGCAGGAAGTCAAGGAGTCGGGAGGAAGAGGGTACCTCAGGATTGAGGAAGTTTTGCTGTTAGCGAAAGATCTAAACTTATTCTAAACCTTGTCATTCATATTGTTCGCTGAAGGCTCCTGAGGTTTGAGCAGAATTGAAACAACTCTAGAGGAGCATCCTAATGATTAAGATCCTAATGTGGAGGCTCAATCTGTGAGGATTCTGATGGGTGTGATGCTTTGAGTCAGAAGAAAGGGTATCGGAGGAATATTTACCAGAGGCCCTAGGGAAACATGGGTTTTCCTGTAAATATGGCAGGGCTGTTATCACCGTTATTGTGGATATTGCAAGTCTCAAGAGAATTTTTGAGGTAGGAGGCCTACATTAGATTGCATGCCCAAGGACTTGACAGGGTATTTATTGCTTCTGCCCAAGGGCAAGATAGATGTTGGTTGGTAATGCTTGCTGTAGCAAAAGGATGCAGTTTGTGAAAGACCCACTATCCCACAATTCAACTGAATAACTTCAGTTGTAGGGACTACCCGTTGGGATCCAAGAATCCTTGGGATAGGTGATTGGCCTCTGTGTTTTAAAGTGGGCTGGAAGATACACTACTCTTAGGTCCTTCAGATTCCCCTCTGCCCAAATGAAGATGGGTTCCACTTCCCCCAGTAAGGAACTGTTGTGGGTTCCGCCTTGGTGATCTATATACGATATTGCGGCTCTATAGTCTATCCATATCAGATGACTTGTCCTTGATCTGAGAGAGTAACGCTGTCAATGTGAGATAAGCGGCCTGGGTGTCCAGGATATTTGGGATGATGTCTGCTGTATTGAATGCTCATCTCTCTTGAACCAATGTCTGGTTGCAATGTGCCTCCTAGCCTATTGCATTGGCGCCTGTAGTAACTGTGGACCATAAGACATGCCTTAATGGATGTGGCTTTACAAGTATCTCCCTCTTTGTCCACTTGTGCAGACCCCTGTGCATCAAGCTTGTTTGATATATGGACTGTGATAGATAGGTTGCTTGATTGCTTCAGGAATTCTAGATAAAGGTGCCTGCGGTATCCATGTGTCCATGGGACCCTCTGGATATAGGTAGACAAAAGAAAACCCTATTACATTGCATTAGCTTGAGGCTGTTATGTAAGACCGTGTCCTCACTCTCCTTATTTTCTGAATGATCGCCCACAACTTCTGAGATGGCAGGGACATCGTCCCATTTGCGGTATTGAAGAAGACATCTAAACTGGAGAAAAGAGGACTCCCTTGATGATTTACCATCCAGCCGTATCTTGATAGTGTAGGCCACAGCCTCCACCTGTGCTCCACTAGCTGGGCTGGATCTTTGATAAGAGGTGGATATCATCTTGTTCGTGATAAGAACTGCAACCCAGTTCTTGTAGAGAAGCTTGGATAGTGATCCGAGCCCCTGTGAGGGCTCTGAAGGAAGTGCAAGGTCTGAAGGGGAGGCTCTGGAATTGTAGAAGGACCTATTTGAGGCAATCGGATTGATCAGATTTGGTACATCTGTAACATTTACAGTATGGGTGCATGCAAGTAAGCATTCCTGAAACCTCGGGTATGTCTAATTCTGTTGTTCTGGGAGATTAAGTCTGACTTTTTTTCCTGTGACAGAAATAGCTTTCTGTAACCTTTCTTCAAAGAGTGCTTTACCATCAAAAGTTTCCACTATTGCAACCCCAAAGTCGCACGATTTAGAGTGCGACTGATGCGACCCTGAGTGCAGCCCCGACCCAACATTACACTCTCTAGATCAAAGATTGCAGCAAAGGTCGGAACAAAGCAGTGCAAAAACCTTTTTTGGAGTCGCTGCGACTTGATTCACACCAATTAGAACGGGGACCATTGGAATACATAGACTTTGTTTTGACGCAGTGTCAGCTGCCCATAGTTCTAACCACAAGGCATGTATTGCTATTACAAGTAGTGGCATGGATCCTGCGAACTATTGAAATGTATCCATTGCCGTCTCACCAGTGAAGTCTGCTGCGAGCTATAATTCGCCCCGAGTCTTTCATATAATTTCTCTAGGGACATTGCAGAATCGCTGTTTCCCGCATGGCTTTGGATACAGGTAAGGCAATTGCTGGCTTCCAGGCGTTTGTCCGCCATTTGGTAAGCTCCTTTCAGTCAGGGTCTGTTCGTCTACCTAAACCTCCATTGAGGCTACATCATCAATTGGTGAGATGAAATTCTTTGCCACTGCTGCGACCTCTGGTGGACCGTCTTGGTATTGCGGAATCTTGTTCAGTGGATACATTTTCCTAGGTAAATGAGAGAAAAAAATGTTTTGTTTTGTTTTTGTTTTTTTCTAATGACATCTCTGATATCCCTCAGAGGAAAGAAGGAAACCTGCTCCCTAAGAAATGGGAGGTACATCTTTGACTTCTCATATGTAGTGTTTCCAGCCAATATCTGGCCTTACAGCCTGGACATAGGGCTGAACTAAGGAAGAGTTGATGTCCGAGGGTCAAGCTCCTCTGAGCTATCCTTAAATGGCCACCATCATCCCGATGTCTAGGAGGGATACTGGCTGCATGGTGAGAGGATACTCCCTAAAATGGGCTAGGAAGAGTTAACTTCTCTGGAGGAGGTTGAGCTAATTGCTGCCCTGGAACTGCTGAGCTCATTCTGATATGCAACCTTTGCACAACTTTGAGCAGGTTGGTTACCTGTTAACCAGCTGACTCTTTGCTGGATAGAGTCTAAGCCTCGGCTTCCACCATTGCGACCCCCACAGTCACACGATCTGGAGTGCGACCTCGATGTGACTTTACACCTTCTGGACCAAAGTCGCATTAAACAATGGAACAAAGCCATGTAGGAGTCTTCCCAATGTCGCTGACCTTCAAAGTCGCATATATGGGAACAGGCGCCACTAAACACTATGGGCTATGATTTGTCATGTGACCCATACAGTAAGTTGCACCAGTGGAAATGTAGCCCATAGCAACTTTTGCCGACCAATTCAGTTGGCAGTGGGATGGCCCCACATGCTCGGCATTTTCAGGAATTGATGAACATGAAGCACTGTGACTTTCCACAGATGCACTTTTGCCGCTTGCATGATATCCTGATCTGGATGGTCTGCTGGTTGGGGCATTTATATGTTGCCTTGATGTCCACTTGGACTTCTTTTGGCGTACATGGCTGAAATACATAAACGTACCAGCATAAGTGCTCTCGTTTTTTTTTTTTTTTTCCTTACTTGGACGATGGTCCTTACCATAAATGTTGGAGAGGGTCTTGGTTGGGTGGCGTACAGCTCCTGATAGGCAGCAGACAGAAAAAAGCAGCTATAGGAAATGAGGAAGATAGCGACAGTTATATCAATGGGAGCAGGGAAGGTCAGACCGCGCAGGCGTGGTCACGGGCACCAGGGACCCGTCCGATTCAGCCCTACCCGCTGAGCCAGCTCCTGACATCCGCACATGCACAGAGCGGCCAGGAGACACTGAAGGACTCATAAAAGCCGCCGCAAGGCGACCATTAAGTGCCAGGGAAATGAAGATACAAACTATGGGGGGGAGACGGAGAATGTAGATTGAAAAGGAAAGCAGGATGAGAGGAAGGAAAGGTGAGATGTAATGAATGACAGGCGGGAAAGAAGGATAAGCTAAAAATAAAATATTGCTACTTTCTCTGCACAAAAACAAAAGGGATCATACAATCCTATACCAACAGTAGATCCAGAGGAAGGCGAAAAACCCCAGCAAAGCATGATCCAATTTGCTATAGTGAGGAAAAAAATTCCTTCCTGACCCCCCAAGAGGCAATCGGATATTCCCTGGATCAACTTACCTATAAATGTTAACATTCAGTTATATTCTGTACCTTAACGAAAGGAAGTGAGAGGGAATGGATGACAGGAGAGAGACCTGGAAGGGTAAGGCAAAGTGAAAATTAGATACAGCTGCTTTCTTTGCTGCAAGCCTGAGCAAATGCCAGTATATAAATGCAGATAGGCGCTCTTACTTAAGAGACAACGGCTGTCCCAAAAGACCCACAGAAGGGACTCCCTTGCTATTTAGCGCTAATAGCTGCCCGAGACAAGGGACTGCATTTCGGGAGAGGCTGAACCCAAATGGAAGCTACCAACTGCAGAGGTAAGGACGTTCAACCACCATTCACTGACCATGAGGTATGAGGAAAAAAAGGAGAATGCTGGGAGGGCACTAGCCCTTTTCTTTTATATTATTCACTCGTCCTGAGGGAGGAGCCAAGGCAGAGCTTGTCACAGGTATGCTGCCATGGAGGCAGCATACCTTATTGCCAAGGATGTAGAAGTACATCAAAGGAAAACCAAGAAATACCATAGAGATCTAGGACATTATAAATCGGATCAGGTATTTAAATGGCAAAGCAAAGTAGAGGATCTACAGTCTATATCTGTTCAATCCACACCGGTAAGAGAGGTAAGAGTTCAACCAGAAACACCTTACTCCCCACAAGATGGAGCAACTTCTGGAAAAGGAAGGAGGAACCCCTTCCCTGCCACACCAAGAAGGAACGCCGAGAGGGGTATTCGCCCCCCTTATACACTGCACACACAGTATGAACAACAGCAATGGTCATGCACTCCAAGGAACAACTTTATGGAACCATGGAAAAAACAATATAGAAGACCTCAATCAAATTGGAACCACAATGGGGGACAGCCAAGAGATTCATGGGGGTACCATCAACAAAGAAATTATTATGAATACAGAGGAAGATGCCCTGTACCAACACATAATAGATATGATCCTATTAGGAATTATGAAGAACCAACTTACTATCAACAACCACATGACGATTATCGGCAGAACTCCTCCACTTTTTTAGACAGAGACAGGAGAGAATTCTCACCCAGGAGAGAGCCTCAGGAGCAATATCGGTCACCAAGAAGGAGACCCCAAGAGGCCCCTTATTCAACAAGAAGAAATGCTCAGGAAGAACCATCAAGAAGAGAGGACGTAAGAGAGGATGCAGAGCGGGTAATAGAATCCAAGAGAAAAAGAGACCAATAGGTGAAGGCATCTTTAACCTTAGTGGACAAACCCTTACCACAGAAGAAATAGCAGTATTGGATAAAGGCCTAAAACATGCAGCAACCAAGAACTTGAACAAATTTGACACGTATATCAACATTCAGAAATACGTAAGGAAAGTGACCATTAAAAAATATCTGCTGAGTAACCCACGAGCCCTCCCACAAATGACTGTGTCCGATAACCCAGAAGTAATCCATAGCACATTAAGAAACCAGTCAGTTTTCAACCCGCAAGTACAAGACAACCAACACATAGAATTTTTTAAGAGACTGGTGTGTCAGGATCTGAAAAAGTTAAAAATAAGAAGTTTCAGATCCTATACACATAAAAAAGGTATTCAATCCCTAATGAGAAGGAAAGACTTAGTGATCCGACCGGCGGATAAAGGAGGTGGGGTGGTCCTACTGTCTTAAGACAAATATATGACAGAAATTAGTTGACAACTAGAGGATTCTAACACCTACCAAAGACTAAGGGGGAACCCCACTATTGCATACAAAAAAGAGCTTGAAAAACTCGTACATTTGGGCACTAAAAAAAGACATATTAAACAAAAAGGAAGCAAAATATTTAGTTCCGGAAGTATGTAGGATACTGGTACTATATATCATCCCTAAAATACATAAAGACAATCCTCCAGGGAGACCAATAGTCAATGGTATAGACTCCCTAACAGCAAGAATGGGACAGTATATTGATTTGTTCCTGCAGCCAGCGGTCCCATCCACGAAAGCCTTCTTAAAGGATAAAAAGCATTTGCTACAGATATTGCAAACCATACCAGTAATGGAGGGACGGAGCCTATTCGCCATGGCGGACCTCTCCTCCCTCTACACAATTATCAGGGGTGCGAAGCGACCAAATGGGTCCTAAGACAATTTAGTCCGTTACAATGCTCTCAAAGAAAGTTCCTGGTGAAATGTATAGATTTTTGCTTAAAGAATAATTACTTTTGGCATAACCAAGCCTATTATAAGCAACTAACCGGGGTAGCTATGGGGGCAAAATTTGCACCCAGCGTAGCCAATTCTTTCATGGCACAATGGGAAGAGACCAACATATATGCAGATATGCCCCCAGAATTGACATTATACAAAAGATATATTGACGATCTGATCATCGTATGGAATGGCAATAAGGATTCATTGGTCAATTTTTTAAATCAACTCAATATGAATGATAGGAACATCGAATTACAGTGGACTATTCATGATAAACAGATTGTTTTTTTGGATCTCAACATCCGAGTAGAAGGAAGTAAGATACTAACGAAAACACATTTCAAGGATGTTGATAGAAACAGCTACTAGTCCACTAAAAGCTGCCACCATAAACCGTGGTTGTACAATATACCTAAAGGACAACTGATAAGGATCAAGAGAAATTGTATAACAGAAGAGGATTATACTACCCAAGCACAGATGCTGAAAAGAAGGTTTTTGGATAAAGGCTACTCAGAGGGAACGTTAGAGAAACAGATAGAGCAAGTTAAAGAAATGGATCGCGAACAAATGTTGCAGGACGGTATACGACAACAAGCCACTCTCCCAGAAGCACCTCCCATCATATTAGACTATAACATCCAGTTTAAAGAGGTGGAAAAATTAGTCACAAGACATTGGCACATGCTTAAGGGTGACAAACATCTTAGAACCATTCTGCCACAGAAGCCCAAGTTCGTGTATAAGCGAGCCCCTACCATCAGAGATAAACTGGTAAAAAGTGTGATAGTTCCCCCACCAAAAAATACATTCTCTTTCTTCAATGGTACGGGGTTTTATCCTTGCAAACGTTGCTTTGCATGTAAACACTCGTACAAGCAGAAAATGACTGAGTTCAAGTCGACTACAACAGGACATGTATTTCCGATTAAGGATTTCATTGGATGTAATACAGAGGGGGTAGTCTATGTGTTACGTACCTGACGGTGGAGTCTGTCTTGTGCAGGGAACAACCGCTCTTGCGCACCCAATTCAAGGACCCCTGGTAGTGTAGACAGAGGCCCGAGAGTGCGGGATGGCACGAGGGCTGGATGGTCACAGATGTTGTAGTGAGATTCCAGCAGGTCGTGCAAACAGGAGAATGGTCGTACAAGCAGGGTTGGCAACGTGCAGGCAGAAAGGTACAAAAAGGGTTAGGCAAGCGGATCGTCAAGTTCAGGCAAGGTTCGTTAACGGAGCGGGCAGCGGAGGTACAGAGGAGTAGACAAGCGGATGGTCGTGGATAGCCGGGGTCGATGCAGGTAGCGGACAACAGGTCAAAGCAAGCCGGGTTAACAGGAAACAGGTGAAACACAGGAACAGGTAGGGAGCTGAGGCCCACAGGTCTGGAACGCTGTAGAACAAGCAGCAACTCAGTGCAGGATGTCCAGGGTTCAAATAGACACCATTTGGCGCCGTTTCCGGCACGGGAGCGCGCGAACGCGCACGGAGGCGCGCGCACCACCCGGAAATGGCCAGGAACACTGGCAAAGTCCCTTTTACTAACACTATGTGTTACAATGTTCTTGTAACCTGCAATATGTGGGTAGAACAAAGAGGGCCCTAAGAGTGAGAGTGAAAGAACACATACAGAACATCATTAAGGGCTTTCCAAAGCACAATGTGTCAAAACATTTTCTAACAGCACACAACAGAGATCCCTCTCAGCTACAGTCTGGGCCATAGAGAAGTACAACAAACCATGGAGGGGGGACCATAAAATTAGAACCCTCAGCCAGAAAGAATCAAGATGGATCTATACCCTGGGCACTCTGACCCCCAGAGGTATGAATGTAGAATTTGATTTAAACTGTTTTTTAAGTAATTATTGATGCTGGACAACACAAATGGCACAATTTATATGTCTATTCATGTGGTAAGATAAGTGGTGCATATGTGTAAGCTTTCCGCTCTGTGTCCAGTAAGAATGTCCAAAGTATAATAATTTTAAGGGATAGAAAAATATTTTTACCTCTGGTCTTTTTGCTGGAACCAACTGATTTTACATATCAACTTCCAGGCCTGACCATGGCCGGAGTTCGTTTATTTTTCTTCATCAGTCAATGCTTTTACTCTTTTTATTTTTCATTTTTATAATTTTTTTTTTTTTATTTGTATTTTTATGTTTATTTTTATTCCTATCTCTATTACATTTTATCCAATTTCTACTTTTACTCTATTTTTGAATAAAGGATAGTTTTATTTTTATATTTTATGTTTATTCCATATATTTTATTAATCATGTATGGTTCTGTGGAGGCGCTTTATACACATCGGTGTTTTTTTCTCCTGCATATTTTTTGTTCGTACCTTTATATATGGAGGATCACTAGTATCAGTTTACTATTGGCTAATGCCATCCCCCGATGCACCTCTATATATATATATATATATATATATATATATCTCTTCGCACTATATGCTGTGTATGTTGAGACGCATAACAACTGACAGCATAGTATCAGTACAGTGCTGCAATATGTAATACGAGAAAATAAGTTATTGAAGGTACAGACCAATATAGTCTAGTGCCTAGGCACTCTTCTACTTGACAGACTTGGCCCCATTAAGAATTTTTCGGAACGAGCAAGGCACGGAGGACATGATGGGATAGTCAGCCCACTGAGGCAATCTTATTAGTAACCTTGCGTATAAACCAAGCACCAGGTATATTCAATCTAAGCGCTATATACACCATGTCCTTCCATTTACTTAGAATACCATCTATTATAATTAGAATATATTGGTATGGTGTGTCTTTTGTAGCTCCGCCCAGTAGACTCAAGCGGTGTAAGCAATATATGCACAGTGTGGCAACAGGAAAATGGCCGCGGCGCATGCACGGTACATGGCCTTCAACAAAATGGCCGCTCGACGATTTCCGTTTTTTTCCATATATATTGACGTTTATGACATCCAATCCGGTTACCCTGATGAAGTCACGTGACGTAACGCGTAGGCGGAAGTGACCGGAGGACGAACGTTACTGGATACACAGTGTGAGGCAGAGTAAGAGGCATACAGCAGCTGTGTTCTTTCACTACATTGATTATTATCTATTGATGTAAGTAGGCATTTGGCCAGAATAAACCACTCAATTTGACCTTTACATACTACACTATGGGAGTCTGTATTTTTATCTCTACCGGTCCTTTGTATGATTGAACGGAATATTGGTGGAAGCTACCCATATAAAGCAATGGAAAAAGGAGGAGAGAGGAGGACGGGTCTTAAAGAAGAAGTCACCCGAATAAGAGAGGAATAATTATATATGGGCGATTTTCCCACCATCTGGAGGTGAGAGTTCTGTGAGCACGGGACGGGGACCACAACACCTTCCCAACAGTCCTTTTGGCGGTGTGCTACAGACTCCCCCAAAACTGGCTGGAACTGCACGAGTGAAGCACTTTCGTTTTTAAATTTTTGGAAGCACAGATTGCACAGATTGCACTTAGTCACTTGTTTTCAGAGACTGTATCTTTGGTGACATTAATTGTCAATATTACCAGTGGAATCACACTACAGTCATCATTGGTGATATATTTGAAGGACATTCATTGTTATATGGCACTGTTTTATATTAAGCACTTTTAATAATTTATTGCTTTACACATGTTATATAAGTAGCACTCATAGTGTTTGCTACCACTGCCATTTTTTGCACTTTATGTTATGATGTTTACACTAGAGGTATAAGTCCATTAGGCTGCGCAGTATCAATCTCTTTCATCATTGTTTATATATTGTGATATATATCAGATATTGCAGCAACGCCTTGGTCACATATGTACAAATATTTATTTTGGGAATCACTTTTTATACACTTAGTATAGCACTTATTTAGCAGTCACAGAGAGTGGCGCGAGGTTCATCCAAGTTATATTTCAGTCAGGCTAGTATAAATGGCAGACACCCATGACAAGATTGGTGTTGGCAAACCCACACATTTGAGGGTTTCAAAGTGAAAGATTGAGTCGACTCTGTCAAAGGTCTTTTCGGCATCTGTAGACAGAAGCATCAGAGGGATGTAATAATTGGCAGATGCAATAATATTTAGAGTTCTAATGGTGTCCCTTGCCTCTCTGGATTGGATAAACCCTGCCTGGTCTAAGGGAATAATGCATTGCATGATGGTGTTCAATCTGGTCGCGATCATTTTTGTGAAGAGCTTAACATCACAATTCAAAAGTGAAATGGGACGGTAGCTGGCACAATGTAGCGGGTCCTTGCCTGGTTTTGGGATAACAGAAATGCTAGCCCTCAATAGCTCAGCGAGGACATTGTGGCCATCTGTGAAGTAAGGCGTGATCTGCGATTGGAAGGCCCTATAATATGTAAGTGTAAAGCCATCTGGGCTGGGGCTTTCCCGAGCTGGGTAGCAGCTATGGCCGCTGCAAATTCTTTGGCCGAGAGTGATTGGGAAAAAGATTCCTGTTCGTCTTGCGCAAGCATTAGGAGTTGACCTTCCTGTAAATAAGCTGTTATTTCAGAAAGCGTAGTAGTGCATTGAGGGGCCGACTGGGTAGGTCTCAAGTTATATAAATCTGAATAAAACTTTGGGAAGGTCTCAGCCAGCTCTGGGGTGGAATGTATTTCTTTCTCGGACATCACGGGACACAGAGCAGGCCATATAAACATTACATACTGAGTTATGTGCCACCTATAGGTGAATGGATACTGGTAATTTCATTTAGCCAGGAAGTCCTGCCCCTATATAACCCCTCCCCACTGGGAGCACATCAGTTTTTTCGCCAGAGTCTTAACCACTTACAACCGTCCTATAGACAAAAGATGTCTACAGGGCTGTTGCTTAATTCTGGGAGGACATACTATGACGTCCTCCCATTAATGCGATTCCCCCCGCGCCACCTGGGGTGCACACACGGGAACATCCAGGTCCGCATCACAAATCGCAGTGAATGTCCGCTGTGAGCAGCCTTTTACCACGTGATTGCTCCGTCAAATGACGGCACAATCACGTGTAAACAAGCCGGCTGAGGGGCCAGCTTTTCCCTCTCCTCACCGATCAGTGTATTGTGAGAGGAGAGGGGGGAGAGGACATCTGCAGCGCTGTGGGCGATGTGTAGTGCCCACAGTGCTGCTAAGTGACAGGCTGCAACCCCCACCATCCATCCACCCACCCAGCCATCTTCACCCCATCCATGCTCACCCATCCATCCATGCATGCTCACCCATCCATCCATGCTCACCCAGCCATCCATCCATCCATGCTCACCCAGCCATCCATCCATGCTCACCCACCCAGCCATGCTCACCCATCCATCCATGTTCACCCACCCATCCATGCTCAGTCATCCCCATCAATATCCATCCGTGCTCAGTCATCCTCATCCATGCTCATCCATCCCCATCCGTGCTCAGTCATTCTCTTCTGTGTTCAGTCATCCCCATCCGTGCTCATCCATCCTCATTCGTGCTCAGTCATCCCCATCCATGCTCATCCACCCCCATCCGTGCTCAGTCATCCCCATCCGTGCTCATCCATCCCCATCCATGGCTCATCCATCCCTATCCATGGCTCATTTGTGCCTCATTCATGCTCATCCATACCACATCAGTTCTCATCCGTGACACATCCATGCCACCACAGTGCCTCACAATAGTGTACAAGGTAGTCAAATTAGATTTGAAATGTATGCCCCTAGAACACCTGATGGTGCTCCCTGAATGTTGGGCCTCTCTATGTGACCAGGCTGTGTAAAAGTGTCACACGTGGTATTGCGATGCTTGAGAGGAGTAGCAGAATATTTTGTGGGGTGTAATTTTTGCTAGGTACGTGCTGTGTGTTAGAAATATTGTATAAATGGATAACTTTGTGTAAAAAAAAAAAATGCGGTTTCATTTTCTTTCCACATTTTCCAAAAACTTGTGGAAAAAACAACATGTTCAAAAGACTCATTATGCCTCCTAGAATATACATTGGGGTGTTTTCTTTCCAAAATGGGGTCATTTTTGGGCGTTTCAATTGTCCTGGTGCTCCAGGACCTTCAAAAGTGCAAGAGGTGGTTAAGAAATTATATGTGTAATTTATCCTTCTAGAACGCCTAATGGTTCTCCCTGCATGTTGGGCCTCTGTATGTGGCCGGGCTGTGTAAAAGTCTCACACATGTGGTATTGCCATACTCAGGAGGAGTAGTAGAATGTGTTTTGGGGAGTAATTTGTGGTATGCATATGCTGGGTGTGAGAAATAACCTGTTAACATATGACAATTTTGTGAAAAAAAAAAGAAAATAAAATCTTCATTTTGCAAAGAATTGTGGGAAAAAATACAACTTCAAAAAATTCACGATGCCTCTTACTAAATACCTTTGAATGTCTACTTTCCAAAAAGGGGTCATTTGGGGGGTATTTGTACTTTCCTGGCTTGTTAGGGTCTCAAGAAATTAGATAGGCCGTCAGTACATCAGGTGTGATCAATATTCAGTGATTGGCACCATAGCTTGTAGACTCTATACCTTCAAAAGACCAAATAATATACACTACCATATATACTCGAGTATAAGCCGAGTTTTTCAGCACATTTTTTGTGCTGAAAAAGACCCCCCTCGGCTTATACTCCAATCAGTGTCTGTGGGTGATGAGTAGATTCACATTAAGCAGAGCTGTGCTGCTTCTAAGAGCCGTTCTGTGCTTTGTAAGTGTGATTAAACACATTGGAATGCAGAGAATGCTGAGAGAGGTGTCAGATTCTCAGCTTGATGTCCGGA
>BLSH010341351.1:370333-382134 GCA_018402905.1 Glandirana rugosa | reverse complement strand
TCTTTGTCCACCAAATCCATGCCAATTCTCTCAAAAGGCACTGCAATTATGGGGAGGGGAACATGCGGACTGTGAAAATGGGGTGATGGTGCAGACATTTGACACTCGGGGCATGATTCACAGTATTCCCCGACATCTGCATACAATCACTGCCAGAAGAATCTATGGGTTATTCTGTCCCTGGTCTTCTCCATACCCAGACGTCCCCCCATTATATGACCATGGGCCAAATCTAGCACCATTCTGCTCCACCTTGTCCTCACCGTGTTTTACCACCTGATACAACAAATTGTTTTTAAGAGCCATGTAGGGAAAAGACACCCCCCCCCAATTAGGATCCACAGGTTCCCCATCCATCATCTTAACGTTTTCTCTGGCTCTGAGGTTGACATCTCGTGATTGCTCTGTACAACAATCCTCTCTCCTGACCTCTAAGTCAGGTTCCACGTTCTGTCCACTCACTGTTCTCTTGTTCGTTGACCTCGAGCTGAGAGTTATCTTTCAGCTTCCCTGCCATTACAGGAAAAGGAAGAGGGTCTCCTCCGTTCTCGGTCCTGCCAACAGTCTCCCCTTCCATTTGGCAAAAAGGGTCTGGTGAGAGTTCCTGTGCTTCCCCAGCAGGGGGAGCTCTATCCTCCAGACTCCCCGTGCCTTCCCATAACCTCCAAAAATGGGGAAAATCTCTCCCCACTAGGGCTTCATGAAGCAGTGAAGGTACCACCCCCGCTGAATGTGTCACACTGCTCCAAGGGGTGTCAATCTCAACCACCGCTGTTTGGTAGTCCCGAGTGTCCCCATGGATGCAAATGAACCAGATCGTGCTAGGGTGTAATTTTTGCAGGATTTACACAATGGCCTTTTACTAACGTCACAACACTACCAGAATCAAGCAGTGCAGTGACTGGCTTTCCATCAACAGAAATCTGCACACATTTGCTTTTCCATGCGACCCTGACGTGATGCAGTACATGCGACCTGTGCAAAAAGAGATCTGCGTCTTTTCATAAAAGCATTCTCAAACTGCATTGGTTCAACATTTAGGGGGCAGTTTGCAGCAATATGACCTAACGCATGGCAACGATAGCCTGTGTATGTGTTCGATGCCCAGTCCTCTCAAGGGTCTCAAAGACCTTCCTTACTACTTTGGCCAGTCTCCAGGTCTAGAGTCCATTGTTCTCATTAGCCGTAACAGCAGTGTTATCAATCTTCCCCATGCCTTTGAACTCTGGAACGGTCTTACCGGATCCGCCGGGCAATCTTTCACCTCTAGATACATTGGAGTGGGACGCAGACGGGGTTAGCTCCACAGGGTCCACAAGTTGGGTTGCAGTTTTGGGTTCCCCATGACTTACCCACTTCCTCAGAGCAGCAGGGAGTGCACGCAGGTACCTGTCCATTACCACACGCTCCACAATCTGAGGGCCTGGCAAGGTCTCTGGCTGTAACCACCTCCTCATGAGATGGGCTAGGTCAAACATTTGGGAGCGGGGTGGCTTGTCCATACGGTAGGTCCACTGATGCACCTGTTGGGCCTGAACGGCCTTGATGACCCCCAGACGTGTGAGTATCACTGCTTTTAAATACTTCTAGTCCTGGGCCTTATCGGGCCCAAATCAAAATAGGCCTTTTGGGGCTCGCCTGTCAGAAAAGGTGCTAACAGTCCTGACAATTGTCCTTTTTGCCATCCTTCCCGCGCAGTGACTCTCTCAAAAGTGGTGAGGTGTGCCTCCACATCATCCGCAGGGGTCATCTTCTGCAGGTAGTATTATTTGTTCCCTCAGTGGAGGAGCTTCGGATCCTTTCTTTAATTTCAGCAGGGCCTCCGCAAACTGGCGATTCATCTCCTGCTGAGCGGCATTGGCCTGTGCGACCTGTTGGTTGGTTTCCCGCTGAGCCGCAGTGGCTTGTAGCAGGGCCTTCATCATCTCCTCCATCTTTTTGGAAACTTCCAGATTCTTCCACCACATGTGAGGGATTAGCTCTAGTGGGGATCACCTTTCCTGGGAAAAAGGCAGTTGAGACAGCAGTTTCTTAAAATCTGGCTTGTAGCCAAGTTTATTGGAGCAAAGGTTGCATTTTAACATGAACAAAATATAAAATAAATCCTTGCCACCCAGGCTCTGACTAAACAATTCAGGATACCTCTCTAGGCGGTGTTGGGCTTCTCCCAAACACCCACAAAACAGTTAGTGCAAACCTTTCTTTTAGTCCCAAAGCACAAATCTCCTTGTGTCTGCTCTCTCTGGCTGATCGCTCTGAGTCCCAGGGCAGAGCAAAACCTTGCACTCTTCCTGGTCTATTTATTCAACACCTGCCAGTGGACACCGGTGGACCTGAAAATCTGGTCTGGAACCAGCCCTGCCACGGTTGCTGGGAAAATCCAGGCCGGACTCCACGCTAGTCCAATCCAAGTGAACGTATGCGAGGTGACACATGGTGTCCATCTATCGCCTTGCATACCGCCACAATACTTATATATAATGTGCAGCTTGCCACTTTTGATTACGCTATGTCTGCAATGAGACAAGCTAGAAAAGCAGGACAGAATATTTTATTTGCCTGGGGCACAGGAGCAACAGAATGTATAACAAGGCTCATTCTTGAACTGGTTGCCGACCGTATAACATAGATATATACGACAGCACGGCAGCACGGCTGCACCAGATTATGTACTAGCTATGTGACTTGACACTTCTGGGTAGTGGGGCGCACGCGCCGCTGGCAACCCAGCCATGCTGTGATTAAACACAGCAGATGTCGATCAGCGGGTGCCAGCTAATTGATTACCACCAGCACCCAGTGATCATCATGAATTAATACAGGACAGAGCCCTGTCCTGTCAGCGGGGGAGTGATAATCGATTTTCTTTCCCTGCTTTTTTTTTGTTTATAGAGCAAACAATAAAGAACTCAGTGGTGGTCAAATACCACCAAAAGAAAGCTCTGTTTGTGGGGGAAAAAAGGACATGCGTTTTGTTTGGGTACAGTGTCACATAGTTACATAGTTAGGTTGGAAAAAGACACAAGTCCATCTAGTTCACAAAAAAAAAAAAAAAAAAAATAGAAAAATTATATATAACCATACCATCCCATATACAATCCTTCACCCACAGTTGATCCAGAGGAAGGAAAAAAACCCCAGCAAAGCATGATCCAATTTGCTAAAGCGGGGGAAAAATTCCTTCCTGATCCCCCGAGAGGCAGTCAGATTTTCCCTGGATCACCTTTACCTAAAAATGCTAGTACTCAGTTATATTATTTACATTAAGGAAAGAATCCAGGCCTTCTTTAAAGCCACCTACTGTGCTGGCCAAAACCACCTCTGGTGGGAGTCTATTCCACATTTTCACAGCTCTGTGAAGAAACCTTTCCGTATTTGGAGATGAAATCTTTTTTCTCCAGACGTAAAGAGTGCCCCCTTGTCCTTTGTGATGATCTTAAAGTGAATAACTCAACACCAAGTTCACTATATGGACCACTCATGTATTTGTACATGTTGATCATGTACCCCCTTAATCTCCTCAAGAGAGAATAAATTCAGTTCCTCTAATCTTTCCTCATAGCTGAGCTCCTCCATGTCTCTTATTAGTTTGGTTGCCCTTCTCTGCACTTTCTCCAGTTCCCCGATATCCTTTTTGAGAACTGGTGCCCAAAACTGAACTGCATATTGCAGATGAGGTCTTACTAATGATTTGTACAGGGGCAAAATAATGTCTCTATCTCTGGAGTCCATAACTCTCTCAATATAAAGGATTTTGCTTGCTTTGGAAACTGCAGCTTGGCATTGCATGCCATTATTAAGCTTATGATCCACCAAAACTCCCAGATCCTTCTCCACTATGGATTCCCCAAATTTCCCACATGATCGCGCAATTGTTGGTTAAAGTAACTCTGCCGTTTCGCAAAAAAATGGCCTGGTCGTTTAAGTGGGTAAATCTTCCAGAGGTCAAGTGGTTAAAGATATAGCTGTATAAGTTTTTTTTTTTTTTTTTTGTATTGTAAAATTATTGCTATTGGTTTGCAACTGTTCCAGAATTGTACTTTACCATTATGCGTTGTACCTAGGCTTTGGCCTGACCATTAAGCTGTTGTAAACATTTTCTCTTCTGATTTCTTAAGTCACCCATAGATTGTGCTTGTTTCCCTCATCAACACAGTCAGTGGGGGGCGCAGGGAACTGTCCCTGCTGGGAGAGGACACAGTGG
Source organism: Glandirana rugosa (assembly GCA_018402905.1). NCBI lineage: Eukaryota > Metazoa > Chordata > Amphibia > Anura > Ranidae > Glandirana > Glandirana rugosa. The sequence continues at coordinate 377,930 of BLSH010341351.1, read as the reverse complement.
TTTTTGCTAGAGGCTATAGCTGCTGGCAATAATCGCATGAAAAATCCGACATGCTGGTTGTACCCAAGTTAATCAATCAACTTGGTTACAATCAGCCTTGCCCATACATGGGTCGAATCCTGGCCGGTCCCTGCTGAACCGGCCAAAATTCGAACTGTCTATGGCTGGCTATAGATGGAGTGGTATTCTTTCCTGCAACCAGTGGTTTGCTGGATTCCCCCATCCTCCTGGTTTGCTTTATTCCCCCCATCATCCCCTTCAGTGTTGATGAGGGAATCCATCCCTCAGAACCACTGTGTTCTCCAGGCCGGGGGAGCCGTCCTCGCCAGGAGAACACAGTGATTACTGCTAGCGGCTATAATAGCGGATAGCAATAATGGCATGTAAAATCCGACAGTCTAGTTGTACCCAAGTTGATTGATCAGCTTTGGTACATTTAGCATGCCCATACATCGTTCCAATCTCTGCCGGTTCAGCAGGGAATTTGAACCTTCAAATTCCCTTCTATGGCCAGCTTTAGTCCACTACCAAACACCTTATCACTTTGTCAAATTAACACACAAACCTGTTCATACACACCTAAGGAGCCTTCATTTTTAAGAGCCTCCAGCACTTTATTTTGTTTGAGTGATGGGTGCGATTTAAAGTAGAACTGTGGTCAAAATTAAGAAATCAATATGTTATGTACCTATACAGTCTGTTAAACATATCACTGATTGTTTTGCCAAAAAGCAGTAAGGATGTTGAGATCTCTACCTTGTCTCCAGCTCTCATGTGCACTTCCTTTAGTGAAGTGACAACTTTACTTCCTGGTTTTCGAATTGCCTGTGTTGAACTCATGTTGTCCCCATTTGCGTCTATCTCTCAGTGGGGGAGGAGCTCTTATATCACATGGTAAGCTGGGGGATTTCATTCTACAGAGAATCCTGATTAGGCTGTGCTCACGACCGATCCTGAAGCCCTGCCCACTCCCAACTATGCCCCTCCTTTGCCCGCCCACTGCTTTAGATCCTAGATTTAGCTTGTCTGTAATGACTTGTGGCTGTTTTACAAAGCACACACCCAGCTATTGATTGGCAGGTGGGTGTGTGCTATGTAAAATAGACTGAGCATCATAGAAGGCTGGAGGACTGATAGATGGACAAGCTGTTTCACTGACAGGAAATTACATCTGAGCTCTGCTCAACTCCTACTCTCATCATTACTTGTATACACCAAAGCAGGACTGCTGGAGGGGATTATAGACCAGAATCGCAGCTATATGTTAGAAAAATAATAATTTCAGTTATTATGTTTATTACCGTGTGTAACTTTCAGGTATTTATATGAGGATTTACTAAAATATGTATGTTGCCTTTAGTTTCCTTTCCGACAGATTTAACTGGTTCCCGAGTGGCGCTGTCCCCCGAATCGCTGTTTATAAACAGCTCGCTCGTGCTGCTAGCGGGTGGGGGCGCACCGGCGGCGGCACGCTCTCGTGCCCGCTGCACTCTGCAACATTGTAGCCGCGGGCCCGGTGGACTCTACATCCACCGGCTACCCGCGATGACCTGGCAGAGAAGAAAAACGGGGAACCGCCCATATAAACACGGCGGTTCCCCGCTCTGTCAGGCGGCATGTGAGAGATCTACTGATCCCTATCACTGGGATCAGTTAGATCTCTTATACCCCTGGCAGCCCAGCCTCCTCACAGAACATGCCTAGGGAACACAGTTAATCCCTAGATCACCCCCTCCAGGTTAACCCCTTCACTGCCAATGACACAGTAATCAGTGGATATTTAAATTTCTGATCGCTGTATAAATGCCATTGGTCTCAAAAAAGTGTCAAAAATGTCCGACATGTCTGCTGCAATATCACAACCCCGATAAAAATCGCAGATCGCCACCATTACTTGGGAAAAAAAATAGTAAAAACGCCATAAATTAATTCTCATGGTTTGTAAACGCTGCAACTTTTGCGCAAACCAATCAATAAATGTTGATCGCAATTTTTTTACCACAAATATGAGCAAGGATTTATATCGGCCAAAACTGTCACTCTTTTCCTGTTTATAGCGATGATCAAAAATGATGCAGAGGTGCTCAAATGCCACCAAAAGAAAGCTCTACTTTTGGGAAAAAAGGACGCACATTTTGTTTGGGTACAACGTCGCACGACTGCGCAATTGTCAGTTAAAGCAACGTAGTGCCGAATCGTAAAAAGTGCTCTGGTCCTAATGTGGGAAATCCTTCCAGGGCTGAAGTGGTTAAAGGGCAGTTTCACATTCTGTGCTTTCATTTCTTGATGTAGTTCAGTAGTCTTTATAGTTTAATAGTACTTAGATGCAATGTTATGTATCTACAAGTTTTTCCATTTTAAATGTAAAGTCTCCTCTGTAGAATTATTTTATAAAAAATAAATGATAAATGTTAGATTCCTCCTTCACACATTTTGTTTGTCCTGTAGGTCTAATGGATTTGAAAACAAGTATTTTGCTAGAATTTCAGAAAAGAAGGCTGTCCAAGAATCTGCATACAAGTGGAGTGTGGAAGATATGTGAACACGCCACCTTAGCTTGGAACTTTGAAAGGACCATCCCGAATAGCTGTGAACTTGTGCTGCACGCAAACTGTCAATTAATATTTTCTATGCTGTTTTCTGTCTAGTGAATCCCATAGTGCAGTTGACCTGTGCATATTAAAGTAGAGCTAAAGGCAAAACTACTTTTTTCATTTTATATAGAGTAAAGAAGAGGGTAATAATCACTGCCAGGTTTTCCATTGGAGAGATTTCCCTTCACTTCCTGTCCCACAGCCAAAACTGGAAGTGAGTGGAAATCCCCCCAAAGTGAGGCATTCCCTGGTTGTCACTAGAAGTAGTGTACCCAATTGGAAGATTTCCCCTCTATTCCTGTCTAGGGCAACCCAAAATTTGACATTTTTTTTTTTTTACTTTTGGTGATGATGGTAAACTTGACATATAGGGAGAATGTCCCCAACGGGGGGGCACAGACAGCAATAAAAACATGCAAGGTGTTCTAATCCCTCTCCACTCTTTCCTAAGCTAAAAAAAAAGTCTTTAGTTATACTTCAGCTGTATTTCCAACACTAGGCTCTTTTAATATGTATGATATGTAACCGGTTATGCGTGGATGTACTATATAGGTTACCTTTGGCCTTCTTAAAATGCTTCTTGCCTGCCTGTCATGCTGATTCTTTGACTTCAGTACTTTGAGCCACTGACTGAGAACAAGCATAGACCAAAGGCATTATTCTGGGTCTGTGACTTAGACATACTACAATCAGACAGCAAATATTTTCAGGAGATTGGCCGTGGCAGCCCTGTGTTACTTTGCTAACAGGTAAACAGTATTCCTTTAAAAGCCACTGATTTTATGACAGTCTGTCTCACTCATTGATTAATGCAGGAATATAATTTTATGTATCTACCCCATGGGTACCTGTTGCTACATGGGTTCCTCTATACTTCAGGAGGATTTCAAGAGGTTTAAAGGGTAAAGAAAATCATTTTTGTATATAATTCAACACCCTTTAAAAAAATAAAAAAGAACTTTGTGTTGTATTTTACTGGATTCAGGTCTGTAATATATTAAATGTGTCCTTTGTATTTAAAATGGTGTTGTGGTTTCTTTAAAACAGACATGGGTGTTGAACATTTTCTGTTATGTGTTACCCCAACTCTTCAACTATTATTTTAGCTGTAACGTTGCAACAAATGTGACATCACAAGCCCAACTCCAGCCAAAAACATTTTTCGTCTTGGAGAGAAAGGAAAAGTGGGGACATGGTATCACATTAATAGGAAGTGATGGGGATCTTTCCAAAAGAAAATATATTTGCATTTTGTGGTAGTGAGTTTGAACCCACTCTAATGTGTTAGCAATATGCACTGAAATTATTTCTAGAATAATTATTAAACTTTAACTATTTATAATAATAATCGCACAGCTGAGAGGGCATGCACAACATCTTTTCTGGTTGTCTGGTTTAGGATATTAGCTAATTTGCACTTAGTGAGGGAAAAAAGTATTTGATCCCCTGCTGATTTTGTATGTTTGCCCACTGACAAAGAAATTATCAGTCTATAATTTTAATAGTAGGTTTATTTTAACAGTGAGAGACAGAATAACAACAGAAAAATCCAGAAAAACACATTTCAAAAAATGTATAAATTGATTTGCATTGTGTTGAGTGCAATAAGTATTTGACCCCTTTGCAAAACATGACTTAGTACTTGGTGGCAAAACCTTTATTAGCAATCGGAGGTCAGACGTTGCTTGTAGTTGGCCACCAGGTTTGCACACATCTCAGGAGAGATTTTGTCCCACTCCTATTTGCAGATCCTCTCCAAGTCATTAAGGTTTCGAGGCTGACGTTTGGGTAACCCGAACCTTCAGCTCCCTCCACATATTTGATTGGATCAAGGTCTGGAGACTCGCTAGGCCACTCCAGAACCTTAATGTGCTTCTTCTTGAGCCACTCCTTTGTTACCTTGGCCGTGTGTTTTGGGTCATTGTCATGCTGGACTGTCCATCCACAACCCATTTGCAATGTCCTGGCTGAGGGAAGGAGGTTCTCAGCCAAGATTTGAGAGTACATTACCCTGTCCATCGTCCTTTTGGTGTGGTGAAGTTGCATGATGTTTCCACCTCCACGTTTGACGGTGGGGATGGTGTTCTTGGGGTCATAGGCAGCATTCTCCTCCAAACATGAAGAATTGAGTTGATGCCAAAGAGCTCTACTTTGGTCTCATCTGACCACAACACTTTTACCCAGTTCGCCTTCGAATCATTCAGATGTTCATTAGCATACTTCAGATGGGCCTGTACATGTGCTTTCTTGAGCAGGGGGACCTTGTGGACGCCGCATGATTTCAGTCCTTCACGGCGTGGTGTGTTACTAATTGTTTTCTTGGAGACTATGCGATCATTGACAAGATTCTCCTGTGTAGTTCTGGACTGATTCCTCACCGTTCTCATGATCATTGAAACATCCATGTGGTGAGATTTTGCATGGAGCCCCAGACCAAGGGAGATTGACAATTATTTTGTTTCTTCCATTTGCGAATAATCGCACCAACTGTTGTCACCCTCTCACCAAGCTGCTTGTTGATGGTCTTGTAGCCCATTCCAGCCTTGTGAGGGTCTACAATCTTGTCCCTGATATCCTTGGACAGCTCTCGGGTCTTGGCCATGATGGAGAGATTGGAATCTGATTGTTTCTGTGGACAGTCTTTTATTCAGGTGACGAGCTGAGATTAGGAGTGCTTCTAATCTCAGCTCCTTACCTGAATAGACGACACCTGGGAGCCAGAAATATTGCTAATTGATGGGCGATCAAATACTTATTTCACTCATTAACCACCTGCTGACCAGCCACTGTATATATGCAGCGGCAGGTAGGCTCTATTGCGTGAATGGCCGTACCTATATGGCGGTCCGTGCATGTGAAACCGTGGGGGCACGAGCCCACTGCATGCCATGGGAGCACACCTGCGGACTTGATGTCTGCCGGCGAGCCGTGATCGCAGTACACAGAGGCAGAAAGGGGATCTGCCTATGTAAACAAGGCGGATCCTTGTTCTGACAGGTGACATCTGAGAAATCTGTCGTTCCCCGTGATCGGGAACAGCTCTCTGTGGTGGTCCAGGCAACCCATCCCCCCCCCAGTTAGAACACACCCAGGGAACAGAGTTAACCCCTTGATTGCCCACTAGTGTTAAAGCCTTCCCTGCCAGTGTCATTTATACATTGATCAGTGCATTTTTATAGCACCGATCAATGTAATGATATCACTGGTTCCCAAAAAGTGTCACTTGGGGTCAGATTTGGCTGCTGCAATGTCACAGTCCTACTAAAAATCGCAGATCACTGCCATTACCAGTATAAATTTAAAAAAATAATTCAAAGTCCCTAAATCTATCCCCTGTTTTGTAGACGCTATAACTTTTGCGCAAACCAATCAAAATACGCTGCTTGCGATTATTTTTTTTAAAAATATGTAGAAGAATATATATCGGCCTAAACTGATAAAATATATATATATAATATATATATATATATTTTTTTTTATGGATATGTATTATAGCATAAAGTTAAAAATAATGTTTTTCTTTTTTTCAAAATTGTCTTTTTTTGTTTTTAGCGCAACAAATAAAAACAGCTGAGGTGATCAAACCACCAAAAGAAAGCTATTTGTGGGGAAAAAAGGACGTCAATTTTGTTTGGGTACAACATCGCACGACCGCACAATTGTCAGTTAAAGCGACGCAGTGCTGTATCGCAAAAAATAGCCTGGTCATTAAGGGGGTAAATCCTTCCAGGGCTGAAGTGGTTAAAATGCAAATCAATTTATAGCTTTTTTGTTGTTCTGTCTCTCACTGTTAAAATATACCTACCATTAAAATTATAGACTGATCATTTCTTTGTCTTGTACAAACTCAGCAGGGAATCAAATACTTTTCTCCTATGTTCACTGACAGACGCAGCCCTTCATTGACAAGTTGGGTTTATGCACATCCTACTAGGAGTAGACTAGGCAAATAGAAAAAAAAGCAAGCTGACCCCTCCCAGGGGGCCCGTCTTCACTCCAGCATATAACCCCCCCCCCCCAGCTCTGCATACCATATCAGTTTTTAAATGCCTAGTGCAAGGAGTTAGACCTGGTTCCCTGCTGGGACCTGCGGTTTCCCAATTTGTTTCTTCTTTTTGCTTTTTCAAGCTATCTGATGAAGACTGCTATCAAGTAGCCGGCTGGGGCATAGAGGATATCTCGAATCCTGGAATCTTCCCAGCACGGCCGACCGATGGGAGCTACCCTTAGCCTTGGCGGGGTCCGCCGCATCGTACCCGTTCCGTGCGGGAGACTAGTGGGTGACCCCCACTTGCGTCCAGTGACCGGGCTGTGCTTGTGTCCAGGGTTGCTTGGCCTGCAGCATTCCTCCCCACCTGATGGGAGGAAGGTCTGCTACAGGGTGGCTACCCGCTACACCCATCGGATTGGTGAGTGACGCCCCTCTCTCCCCCCCAGGGGTGCGGAGGGGGGGCTGGGCGTTTGTGGACTATGCCGGCCGGTGGAGGGTTCAGGGATACAGGTTCACTCCCCCTCCTGCACCGTACCCCCATGCTAGAACCGCCGTGCGGGGATACTCCGGCATTTTGCGGCGACCGCAATTTTGCCGTAGCCGCGGCCATTTTGTGGGCTATTTTGGCCTCTAGTGGTGGCTCAGCGGCCATTTTGCCGTAGTCGCGTCCTGTCTGAAGCCTGCTTTGACCTCTTGTGACCGCTCGGCGGCCAGATGGTTGTGGGGTCCCCTTGGTCGATATGAACGACACATTATTAACGGGAAGTTCGCGACGCAGGGTCATCCTCACGACTGGCGGACAGTCCTCGGCAGTGGCGGTGACACGGAAGGTACGACAGGGTCTCCTTTTCTCCTTCTTTTGCCGCCGTCGGCGTGCAAAAGAAGTCGTCCGTGTAGTTTGTACCGGCGGCTCGCCAGTGTTCTCCAGTTTCGTCCGAAGTCTGTCCTGCGCTGATGCCGTTTTACCGGCGACTCGGTGGTGATCTCCGGTTTTATCGGGTGTTTTACCGGC
>BLSH010341351.1:314342-332221 GCA_018402905.1 Glandirana rugosa | reverse complement strand
TGTTTTGGAAGAATATCACACAACAGATATATCTCGTTTTCCTCTGCAGGTATACTTTTAAAGTCACAACTACACTTTATTTCAATTCCCATGAATTTTCCCCCCCTTTTTTTTCTTGGGACATATATTAGGCAACACCTACTCGAGATATATACCAGTTTTTATCACCTAGAATATAACCTACATACAGAGATATATACATGTTTTTAATAATAAATGTTGGGCTAAGGCAGTGGTTCTCAACTCCGGTCCTCGGGCCCCCCCAACAGGCCAGGTTTGCAGGATAACTGAAATACATCACAGGTGATATCATTTGCTGCTCAGTGATTGCAGTATTCTAGTCTGCATCTCCCCAAGGTAATATTTAAAATCTGGCCTGTTGGGGGGGCCCGAGGACCGGAGTTGAGAACCACTGGGCTAAGGGGTCCATGTTATTTACTGCACTACAACAGAAAATATATGTCTGTACACATAGGTCTTGAGACATCTTTTGTGACCTATATTTACATCGCTCTGGTCTGACGAAATTATCCTCTGTGTCCGCCCCCCTGAGCACTTTCCTACGGCCGCGCTCAGCTAATTGTAAGCAAAAAAATTTTTTTTGATATATGTATGCCATGTAAAAATGATGTCAGCTGATTGTATCCATGTAATCATATATTATTGTACTAACATGATGTAATATTGATACATATGTTTTCTTTTCATTAATCAATCTTAATATCCAAATCCATGCTGTGAGGGGTCCTGAGGAAGCTTAGAAAAAAGCGAAACGTGTTGACCTACTCTACACACATCATGGTTTTTGGTATCTTGTATCGCTTATAAGTCAACTATGAGATTTAGAGATTTTGTATAGGCTTGGGACAATGCTTTGTCCACGGTCTCTTTTTTTAGAATATGTGAAGCCTTGGATTTTTATGTAATTTTTCAATAAACATTTATAATTTTACTTTTGTGGTGTAATCTCGTGGTGTGCCCTTAAAGTCCACCTTTGTGGGGATTGTCCCCATTTTTTGTTTCTCTAAATATGTACAGTACGGTGGCATGCTCAGGAAAGCCCTCTCTTTTTTGTCTAGTCACAAGAATAGTTCTCAATATTGTTTTGGATTACAATGATAAGCTGATTTTGTAGGATAATCAATTATGATTGTCTGCAAAGGTTTGTTAATTATTATGTTTAAAAGCATATATTAACAATGCCTTGTGACTGGTTAAAATTATTTAGTAATCATATTGATAATGCATGTAAGACTTACTAATGTTTTGTACTTTGATAATATTAATAAAAAGGTGGTTTTTTTTACAGATGTATGTGCATGTGGAGTATTCAGCAGACTGTGGAGATACTAAATTGTATTATAGATTTCAAACTTAAACCAGCTATCATTAAAGTTGAACCGTTCTGTTACTTAGATTGTGCCTGACCATACTTCTCTGGTGTATCGGTGTACACTTGGCACCTTTTCGGTTTTTTTTCATACTTGTTTTTAAATATTTTCTATGGCAGCCATTCTCAACCAGGGTTCCTTCAGAGGTTACTGGGGTACCTTAAGCTTTGGCTGCCTAACCTCCCATTTGATTCTGCCTGCATAGTTACAGGGCCAATACAACATGGCCACAGAACCAGCAGCATGGCTCCAATGATCCTTTTAGCTGTCTGAAGGGGTGTCATTCTAGCCACCACTATAAGGGGGGCAATCGCCTCACTGACCGCCATTGAATAGCATATTTTTTCCATTGACTCCCTATTGATTGTTAAGCAGAGGTTCCCTGAAATCTGAAAATGATTTCAAGGCTCCCTCTGGGGTAAAAGGAGAAAAGCTGATCTATGACATTGTTGACAGATGATCAAGCATGGGTTGCCTTAAACAATAAGTTCACCTTTAAAAAAAAAAAAATGCATATCTTTTTGCAGGCACAAAATGGGCATTTATTATTTTTTGTTACTTGGAGCCTAGAGAGTATTGCACCCACAATCTGCAGATTTCTCAGTGCATCTGTCTGCTTGTGCCTCGTATGGCCAGGAAGAGACAATGAACTACCAGAGCACTCAGCGGTACTATGGTATTAATTGAAACTACAACCCTACAGCTGCCAAGGCTATCAGGACTTGTAGCTTCCCATTCACAGAGGACTGTGAATGAATGACGTGGAATGACGTGCATTTTGGCCACCTTGATATACAACAACTTTTTTTTTTGTAAGTTTCTTATAACTCTATTGGTGCCTCTACTGGTGGTAAAGTTGCAGTTCAAATTTTATTTGGTCACCAGACTTGTGATTGTTTCAAAAAACTTAATTTGGTGACCACATTGTTTAATTATACTCACAAGTGATTGGCAAGAAATGACACCTTTCTTACATTGGTCCGTTACAAGAAATTGGCTAAGGCTAAAATAAAAGAAGCTACTGGATATTGAGGATAAAGATAAATGTGTGGATAAGTATGAGACACAAACTTCAAAAACAATGTTGAAGAGATTTTTCTTTACCTTTGTGACTGTATTCCCCTCTACTTGTCCTCCTCTCTCCTTATCCATGGCTGTCAATTCCTCTTTCAGCTGCGCTGGCTCAGGCCTAGGGTGCAGAACAGGGTTCCAGCCAGGAAAAGCTTCCCTTTGAACTGTCTTAAAATCAGTGCTGATAATCATGGACAAAGAAAAAGATAGTTTGTAGATACTGGATGTGCATTCTCATGTTATCCTCCTTTTTCCCCCCTCAAATGGTCTTTTTACTGTATGTATCTCTCACTTCAGTGCAGAGTATATAAGCAAGTCTTTTGACTCGTTTTCAGTAAATGTTTCTTTTAGGCTGGGTTCACACTGCCATGAGGAGAGCTCACGGCAGGGGTTTGGCGCGTCCCTGTTCACTGTTTCAGGTCCAATTCCAGTCCAAATTTTTGGCTGAATTCGGACCTGAAATGGGCCAGAAGACACACAGGACTCCTGTGCAATTCGTTCAGCAGCCGTCCCTGAGCTGTGTGAACCGGCTCCATAGAGAGCAGGTCACAGTCTCTCGACATGCGAACTGGAAAGCCTCAAAGCTGATCAACAATCAGCCATAGAAACTAATAGTATGTGCCCCCCTGAACAGCAATGTTGAAATGCTTCCTTTGTCTAGGGGAAGTTTAAAGCAGAGGAATACTTACAATATTCTTCATTCCTGTAGTCCCTCAGTTCTGCACTGTATGTGAAGAAACCGAGGGGCTGTTCATATTGCGGGAGCAGAGGAGAGCACTGGTTGGTGATAAGTAAGTAAACCTCTCTTGTATTAAATACACATTTAAACATTGCTATATGGATGAGGAAAAAGGGGTGGAGGTGGCTGCTATTAGGTCACATGCTATTAATATCTTAGGGCTTAATGGAGCTTTAAGATAATCAAAGTGATATATTCAATAATTATGCACACTCAGTGCAAAAGATTCAGTTAAAAATGCTGCTTTCCAATTTTTGCTGAAATGCTTTACAAGCAGCATAACACAAATTCCCGTGTAGACTGACTCATATGCATGGTCCTGTTAAACTGGCCTGGTGCCCAAGCACTGAACACAGCTTGAGCCTAAAGTGCATACACATGCATCTATACATACTGTATATCTTCACACCTCCAGATTCTCACCTATAAAATGGGTTTACGGTCAGGTTATTGGTGGGTGGAGGTGCCAGCTTGCTTGGTTCCACGGGATAGTAGTTGGAGAAGTCACTCTGGTACTTAGTCACAGCCTCCCATGGTGGTCGCTTGATGATGCTTTTTGTTAACAGTTCCTTGGGTTCTTTAATCTTTTCCAATGGCAGAGGATGGTAAGTAGATTGATGTGTTGTCATCATGTAATGCTCTCCTGGAAGTAAAAAACATTACTGTAACTAATAAAGCAATGCCAAAAGCTGAAAGTACCCTGTACATTCAGTGATAATCTCTGTAGTAATGAAGAGTGGTCACCTTTGGTGTTTGTTTTTGGGACAGAGACCTACAAAAGCAGATTTTACCAGCAAGCTAACTGAATATGTCCCACTGCTTACTAGGAGGCTGTAGGTCGAGAATAACCTTCCATGTTACCTCACAGGGAGGCCTTAAAGGATTTACATTTTTTTTTGTAATGAAAGATATGAAGAGGAATTTAGATAAATAAATACCAAGATGTAGCACTAGAATGTGATTCCTGCCACTGGCTGGTCATTAAGCTATATTTGTGGAACATGGCACTGTCTTCATCATTCATTGCTGGTCAAATTTCTATGTGGCTCTATAAACTATCTTATTAAATCCTAAAAGAAAGAAAAGCCACTATTGAGAGACTTTTCTTTCATTGGCAATACACTCTAAATAATGCAGTTACAGAGATACCTCGGTTCACGAACGCTTTTGTTCACAAACAACTAGGTTTGCGAACAGAAGAGTTCACAAAAATTTGTACATGAACTCCGCTTTGGTTCACAAGCACGAGCCGCGGCCATCTTCCCTGCTCTGACACTGGTCGCGACTTCCTGTAGGTGAGATTGCGGTCACTGAAAGTGTACTGTGAAGACACGGTATTGAGAAGCTTTTTTAGCACATACTGTACAGCAGGGGCATAACGATTGGGGTTGCAGGGGTTGCCCGTATGCCTCCATTGTACACCTGAATAGGAGGGATGGCGGGGGTGGCATTTAGAAGTCCCAATCTCCTCCATTTTCCTCTATCCAGTTTACTTGTCTTCTGCTGTTCCCAGGGTCCCTGTGTGCTTCCCTGGTCCCCCCCGCCCCCACAGAGTTGCTGTCTTCCCCTCCTGTCTCCTGCTAGTTGCTGTAGAAGAAGTGTCATGATGGAGAGATGGGAATGGGTCAGTAAATTTGTCATTTACCAGCTCCTTCCTTTTCTGAATGAACAGAGTCAGTGATTGGTACCAATTGGTTCATTCATAACTGAAGCATAGTAAACTGTTTTTACTATATTTCCTTTTCTGAATGAATGGGAGGTTTGGTGCCCAGCTATTCCTGTCCATTCATTCTGTGCAGCTGAGGCTACACAGATGGAAATTGAGAGCTGAGGTTTGTTTAGACCCCTGATATCTCATCAAAGCCCCCCAACAGAGCTCCTAAAAAAATTGTAAAAATAAAATAATAAAAGAAATAAAATGAAATGGTAAAAAATAATAAAATTAAAATTAAAAATTACTGACACCAGTGAGTTAGCTATCAGGATTGCAAAGGCCCTGGCATTTCACTACCCTGGGGAGACCCAAAGATGGCAGAAAGGGGGCCTGCTGCAGAACTTGTGAAAAGGCCCTGCTGTGGTACCGTAATAAAGGGACCCTTAATAGGAGTAAAGGGCCCCAGGATTAGTGGGAAGAGGGAAGGGCCCTGGCCAGGGGTCAAGGGACCCTTCATAATTTCATGCACCGGGGCCCTGACGGTTCTAATTACGCCTCTGCTGTACAGTACTGTACTGTACATCCCTGTGCACACTTGCTGTAAAACTTTTTTGTGTGCTTTTTATCAAATACTGACTGTACTGTACTGGACATCCAGTATGGCTCCAAAGAAAATTCAGAGCAAGCATGGTGGTAAGAAGAAAGTGCGGAGCAGTAATGAAGGTGACAAGATTGTTTAGAGCAAGCATGTTGTTGAAAAGAAAGTGCAGACTACTGAACTTTGTTTCATATTTTTTCAAAAACAAAAAAAATAAGTTCAGAACGGATTAACCTGATCTACATTGAACCCTAAAAGATCACTTCCCTCGGTTCGTAACCAATTTGGTTCAGAGTCGTGGAACAAATTAAGTTTGTGAAGCAAGGTATCACTGTATTTATTTAACCGCTTGCCGACGGCTGATCGGCAATTGACGGCGACAGAGTGGCTCTGTAACGCGAAACGCCGTCATACGACTGTGTTGGGGGGGGGGCCAGGGAGCGGGTGCGGCGGCTTCGATTGCCGCCGGCCACCCGCGATGCCCCCCCCGGAGTGAAGGAGCGGAGGTCCGTGCATGTAAACACAGACCTCCGCTCTGTGTGAGGGGGAAGGGCTGTGATCACAGCCTTCCTGTACGTGAAGGCTGTGACCACTTCCCTTCCCCAGCTAGGCAAGCCCCTATACAGTTAGAACACGCCCAGGGAACATAGTTAACCCTTAGCGCGCCCCCTGCAGGTTAACCCCTTCACTGCCAATGGCATTTACACAGTAATCAGTGCATTTTTATAGCACTGATCGCTGTATAAATGCCAATGGTCCCAAAAAAGTGTCAAAACGTTCCGACATGTCCGCCCCAATATCGCAGTACCGCTAAAAATCGCAGATCGCCGCCATTACTAGTAAAAAATAAAAAAAAATAAAAACCCCAAAAATGAATTCTCATCATCCGTAAACGCGACCACTTTTGCGCAAACCAATCAATAAACGCCGATTGCGATTTTTTTTATCGCAAATATGAGGAAGAATATAAATCGGCCAAAAACGGTGAAAAAAAATGTTTTTTTATATTTTTTTTTTGGATTTGTATTTTAGCAAAAAGTAAGAAATTTGGGTTTTTTTGCAAAATTGTCGCTCTTCTTTTGTTTATAGCGGCGATCAGAAATGACGCAGAGGTGATCAAATACCACCAAAATAAAGCTCTATTTGTGGGAAAAAAAGGACACAAATTTCGTTTGGGTACAACGTCGCAGGACCGCGCAATTGTCAGTTAAAGCGACGCAGCGCCGAATCGCAAAAAGGGCTCCGGTCCTAAAGCTGGAAATCCTTCCGGGGCTGAAGTGGTTAAATAGCCATCTTCTTACATTGTTAGTCTGGTTGAAAAAAGACACAAGTCCAGCTAGGTCAACCAATGACCTTCTTCAGGAAATGGTTAATTCTCTATAAATACAATACTTTGCAGGACAGGAGGGCATGTAAACAATCGAAGAGCTTATTTAAAAAATGATTCAGAGTGATATACATTTGAATGAGCATGTGTTGTAATTAAGTGGAAATATATTGTACTAAAAATATTATTCCTGCTGAGTTGGATCATAAATACAGCATGTATATAAGTTATCCTTAAAAACCCAAAAATCACAATACTTATACTTTGGTACATGAATTATGGCTTGTCTGTCAGCAGAGAAAGGAAGGGAGTTATGTGTAATGGCGTTTTCAACATCCCTATTACATGGTTCCTCGAGCTGCAGATCATATGCTTGCTAAATCTAGTGACTAATGGGGACAAGCACAACATACACATTGGAAGGATGCAAGAAATTCCAGGTTTCATAGATTTTATATGACTACAAGCAATCAGCACTGACATGCAAAAGTAGATTGGTAGCCACGCAGGATGGACGAATTTTTAAATGTTGTATCAATGTAACTATTTTAACCAAATGAGCACAAAACAATTGATAATAATGGTCACCTGGAGAAGTAGAGATGGTAGATCTCTTTAACAAAGACACAGACAGCAATACAAACCCGACAGGTGTCTAATCCCTCTACTCCAGTCAAAAACTACCAAAATTACTATGCGATTTGGTGCTGTGCGTTTTTCAAAAGTAGTGTACTACTTTTTTGTATGGTCTGGTGCACATTGCAACCCATTCAAATGAATGGGCTGCCAAATCGCATTGCAGGGGATCACTCAGGAACGTGAAACTAGCCCTTACGTCTACTTTAATGTGGTACTTAAAGTAGTATTAAACCCTCAGCATTTACAATCATTTACACAAAAATTAAAAATCAGCAAGTGCATACACTGTAGCTGCTTACTTTTAATAAACAGACACCAGGCTAGGAGTCCAGTGCTGTCACCAAGGTCAGTTCTTTGCTGGTCTTTGTTGGGCCCCAGTACCGCCATCTTGCTTGTGGGAAGCTAGCTGTGACTTCCTGCTGTTTCACAGCTGGCTCCCCACTGTGACACTCTCCCAAAAAAAAAAATTGCAATGTTGAGAGAGGAGAAATTCTTATCACAGCAGTTTACAACTTTCAGTGCTGGCGGCTCCTGCTCACTCCATGATGCTTCCCTGAACGCCCGGTCTTCACAGGAAAGAATCAGCAGTGGACAGTGCAGCCTTGAGTCAGTCTATTAGCTTAGGGAAGGGAAGGAGGAAGGAGCAGGGCAGTGCCTTGCTATCCTAGACTATAGGGCTGTGTGTTCATGCATGCAAGGGTGGCTACATTGGACATTGTAAGAGAAAGGAGCCATCCTGAAACAGGAAACCTGGGGCAGTGGCCATAGTATCAGCTTAAACTGGAACATCTGTAAAGATTAAAGATAAAGAAGCTGCATACTCAGTAAATAATTAAATCAGCTGCTGCAAATGCTTAAAATTGAGGGTTAAATATAATTTTAAGGTCGTACTTGGAACTCCTGGTTGTGTCCTTTACCTTCCATGGTCAGGTGATCATGTGAAGCTTTCGCTGGCTCTACTTTCTTTATCCTTTTTTCTACAAAATGCTCTTGGGTTGTAGTTTTCATGTCACACACATCACCAGGGAAGAGAACCGCTCCTGTCAAACAGGGGTAAGAGAAGCTGCACAGTAGTATATAAATTTCAGAAATAACATTTTTTAGTTTCTTCTTGGACCATATTGCTTAGCTTTGGCAAAATAAGGTATAATTAAATATTTAGTGCATTGTCAAGAAATCTTGACGAGCCCTTTGTGATTGCTGCAGGATAATTGGCATGTAGCTTTAGTCTCCCTGGATGCTCTTGTTCATCGATTGCTTCATTGCTTGTTTGTGTAGTGTTCCGTATAATAATTCTGCAGTAATAATATACATGTTACTGTACATGATATACAATGCAGCCTGCTTCCACAGCAGAACAATAGGGGGTTTTACACTGTCCAGGGTTCTGTAGAGTTAAAGTTTTATTAAATACGTGATTGGATGGCTTGGCATGTAAGTGTGGCATATAAAACTGCAATCCCTTCTACACAATGATTATTATAATATTGAAGGGTGAAGACAACATAATTATCAAGCTGCTACCTGTTCCCTGGAACATCACCAGTATTTCTCACTCCGTCCTTCCTGGTGTTTACCAGAAGTGGCAGAAATGGTGACAAATTCATGCTTCATTCTACCCTTATGATGTGACATTGAAATTCTAAGACTTCAAATTTGGATTTTTAATTGTACATTTCTAGTTAATCAAGTGTTAGTAGTGCTTCCCTGAATATTTTCCAATCTACCTGGAAACCTTTAAGATCGTTTCATATGCAATGTAGAGAATGCCAACGAAAAAGCATATCTATTCATTACATTATTCTGGAAATAATGTGTCATACATATTACAAACAATTGCTATTAATTCATAATTTTATAGTTTCCAACATTCAATGTACAGTATATTGCAGTGGTTAATGACAAACATCAATTAATGCAGGTATGGAAGGACCACAAACATAATGAAGTGGCCTCATGGAATTGTGAGCCATGCCACTTCTTAGTTAATTGTTTAGCTGTTGATAAAGTTTTTTTGGTGCGGGGCAGTTTCTGGCTCTCCTTTTTTATCTGTTTCAGGTTCTCCTTTCCTGTATCTAGGCAGATTCTAAGCTAGCAGCTGTCTAACCAAATCTGCTCTTTGCCCACCACTCTAGGATAGGTCAGGCATCTCTGAAGGGAAAACCAACACCCAGTTGGGATTTTCACCTATCTTTATAATGTCTGTCTCCTAAGATGATTTTCAGCAATTAGATCTTCAATCAAGACCAGCTGTCCCACCTGCCCTGCCCTGCCCTTAGTTGTGGCTGTTATTTGTTGGGGGTATTGTCGCCCACTATTGAGGGTGGCTAGTGTGATTCAGGACTTTAAAGTGGAGTTTCAACCAAAAGTGGAACCTCCGCTTATCTGCTTCCTCCTCCCTTCCGGTGCCACATTTGGCACATTTCAGGGGGGAGGGGGTAAAGGGTACCTTTTGACAGGTACCCTTCCTCACTTCCGAGAGACTGCGCCATGGCGCTATCTCTCAGAAGTTTGGCCCCCCTCCTCCTTCCTTTCCTTCGCGCATGAGCAGTAGGGGTCCGGCTATGAATTGTACCGCATTCCTGTTCAAATCATATGTGATTTTCTGCAGTGTGATTTGCGCCCATTCATATTGTGTTAATGCAAATTGCACTGTAAAGTATTCCTTTTCGGTATCAGGCGCAGTTTCACGAGTATGAGAAAATGCTTGGTATCGGTAATGCTCGGTATCGGTAATGCTCGGTATCGGAGCAATATGGTTCTGTTGTCTTGTAGAGCTATGCAAATCTCAGCAATTAATAGACAGATATATAAATCCTTTGGAAGGTAAAACATCCCTAATATATCTATTTCAACTGTGCATTTAGCTGTGTACGGGGGAGGACTTGGAATCTTTGGTCTGGTTGGCAAACACAACCAAGTGACCCTTTCATGATAGATTTCTGTGGGCCCTAGAAAGCATATGCACATGTTCCAGCATTAGTTTACTTTATGGTCCTCAGTATGGTCACATAAAATTTCAGAGCAACAAATGAATACTGTGCTGTAAGTTTTCTTTAGCCAGGTGCTGTGATTGCAGGTCTGAATGGGAAGCAGATAGCAACAAAGAATCACTGAATGTGGGTCCTACTCTGATTGCTGTGTAAACGAGGGAGTATCTCAGAGCTACCAGACCAACATATCTCTTAACAGTACTGGGCCAGCAGGCAAATGCCCCCAACATCCCAGCCCAGTCCTCCCCTGGCTGTGTGCCTGGTATTCAGCTTTATATTTTTTATAGAGGTTTATCTATTGTGGTACCTGCTAGAGTTGGTAGTTCTCCATAATGTGATTGGCGCTCTGTCTTCCACTGTTTATATTGATCCCTGTTTGTGGTGGTGTGGTGTGAACTTGCTGGAGGTGGAGGGTGCAGGTTGTCTGGTGGACGTGTAGGCATAGTTCTTTCTGCCTCCTTTGGAGGATAGTGTAGTCCATAAACAGTCTGTTTTAACAGGGATTCCTCTGGGCTCTGGTAATAACCCTCCTGTTGATGTAGTATTAAAAGAACTGTAAACTTCATAGAATATATGCACATCCATAGTAAAGTACACTTTACCACTGCCACTTTTAATATTTTTCTGAACAGATCATTGAAATGACGTACCCTTGCAAAAAAAATGATCTTCTCTATTTACCTGTAAACTCAATATACCTGTATCCTGAAAGCTATATCAAATGTCTCCTACAAGAGTTGGCCCAGCTTCAAAGGGTGGCTTCAGAGACTTTAGCTTGTTGTGGATTTGTAGAGGCGAGTCAATGGGGCTAGCACAAAAAGCTGCTATTAATTTTAGATTGACAGATTAATAGTGCAGACTAAAATGTGAATTTTTCTTTTCCTGCCTTTTCTATTTCTGCTAAGAACTGACTTTCTACATATACTGTATAGTATAGTATTATATAATGCTTCATACCATGTCAAGTTTATATTTTGTATTACGCCTTGTTTCATGTTATGTTATGCATGACTCACTCCATCATCTTCTATTGCTTATTTACCAATGTGATGTTTGCCAGGTTCAAGAGAAGTTCAACATTGTATCACAGATAATCTTTGTTATTTTATGTAGGTAAACCTTCTTAGGATTGAAAACTACAAACTACTCCACAAATAAGAACTATAGCATCCCCACTGAGAAAATTGCTGTAGTCACTATGCAGGAAGGAAGCCGCTCAGCACAGGGCCTGGAAGATAGCAGAAATCACTGTAGTAGAGATGACAGTGATTTTCACCTTCTACAACGGTCCCTCAGGTATGAGATGCATGTAATTATATTAGTTCCAGCTGGACAAATGTAACTTTGTAATATAAATCATATCTAGACATCAGATTTAAGGAAACTATAATATTTCCCAAATTTTGCTACTGGTATTGATAGGTTTTAACACCACTGATTCTTCACCAGCCCCACCAAGCAACCTATCAAAAAAATTACAATAGGCAAACACCTAGAACACAAAAGAAATAAAACATTACAACCACCCACTGTTTAGGTGTTTATTTTCCTAATTACTGAATCTCTAGTCAATAGCAATTCTTTAATTAATGATGAAATGGATTGATTGACATACTTACAGGAGGAACACATAATTTGGGTCTTCCTTCAAGTGGTCTTGGTACAAATTCTGCTCTCTGAGTAGTGGCCAAGTTCATAGGAGGCAGGTTACGGGGTACAGGGGTGTGAGGGGGTCTCTTACTGCTCCTAGGGGCCACACCTGTGTTGGGAGTAACAGATAATAAGTACACAGAAAACCTAAAAATATTAGAAAAATTTTATCTATTTTGGTGTATTTCCTATTACTAAGGCTGGGTTTCACACTATTTCCGCATGCGGCGCACAGCAGGGGTCCGATGCGTCTCCATTCACCATTTCAGGTCCGATTGCAGCCTGAATTTTGGGCTGAATTCAGACTTGAAACGGACCAAAAGATGCACAGGACCCCTGTGCAAATTCGCACCGGAGCCGCAGCGGAGATGTGTGAACTGGCTCCATACAGAGCCGGTCACAATCTTCTGCTATGCAAATTGGATGTGGGAAACCCGCATCCAATTTGCATAGGTGTGAACCCAGCCCAAGTGATTTCTCTTTACTTCCTGTCCCATGGACATGTCACTGAAATTGGAAGTAAGTAAATTGTCAGTGACAGCAATAAAACCGACTCTCCACTCTATCCAAAACCAGAAAAATGTCATGGATCAAATTAGGCTGTAAATAAAGAAAATATAAGATAATGGAAATAAGAACAAAGATTGCATCTTTTTTTAAATTCTAAATCTATAGATTCATAAAGATTAGTTATTTTCTGTGCCTCTTGTTATAAGTGTCCCGCCATGACGTTATTTATACCAGTCTCTATAACAGGATACAAGCTTGGAAAATTAGGGAGTTCCTCAGTGTAAAAGCCACTAGATAGGTAGACAGTCATTGGGTTCATATACTGTAAGAGGCTTCACTTAACCTATAGGACAATGTTTATAAACCAATGCTGTTTTTTCATCAAACATTCATTGGTGGTGAAAAAAGCCTGGTACACACTACAGTTTTTTTTCATGCAACCTTACGGGTTGCACGAAAAAAAACTGACAGCTGTTGTACTAACAATGCAAGGTTTGTTCAGAGATCTCCCCTGTTGAGCTGTTGTGTTCTGACAGGGGAATACCCCCCCCCCCAACCACAACACTCTGATCAGCGCTCTCTGTTGGTTTTCCAACATGCACGTCCAACAGGATGGCCGGCTTCTGTCGGACAGACCGACATACACATGGGCAGAATGTTGCCCAGTATTTTTTGTACCGGCAAATGTCTCCCGACATTCTGCCAGTGTGCTTGGGGCTTAAAAGAGAAGTATGGGAATCAGGGTTAGTGCAGATTTATACTTACCTAAGTGTATGCAGGATAGGTCCGATGCTGCATCTGTCCCTTGGCGCCTCTACACTGAGAACCGAGGGATCGAACACCGCTGTTCGCTCGGTTCTCAGAGCCCCCCAAGCAGAGGGCTGTCAGTCACAGCTCTCTGCTCTGCCTCCTCCTCATTCACTGGAGGGCTGAGCTGTGGAGGGGGTGGTTGCGGCCGGCTCAGGCTCATAGCAGCTCACTGAAATGCTGAGACCGGGTGTCAGTCCAGGGATCTGGCGGATCCTGACTCCATGGTCGGGATGATGCGGAGCCTGGACCGACTCTAAAGTCAGCAGAGAGCGGACTTCAGCCCACTCTCTGCTGAAAACAGGTCACAGGAGTGCAGAGCGCACAACACCTCTCTGATCCACAGGAGAAGTACAGCCAAACGAGCTTTGGCTGTACTTCTCCTTTAAGTCGCTGCCATTTAAAACTCATGCACCAGGAAGATTCATCTGCAGAGACTGTTTGGTGAATGTAAATTGACTGCTTTATAAATATGCCCATATGTGTTGTGTAGGTCTTGCATGGAGAGACTATTCTCAAAAGAATTAGCTGTCTCAGCTGCTGGTGTGCAATATTAACTATTAATTACACACACATTCTGAGACTGCAGTCTTGAAAAACAGCTATTTCTTCAGTTAGAAAAGCAAAGCCTAACTACAGGTTTTTGTGACTTTATAAGTTCATTTGGACCAAGCTGGTCCAAACAAACAATTTGCTTCAATCAGATGAACCCACTGGGAGCACTGTGTAAACTGTATGTAACCATGGACTACAAATAGTATTCAGCGCTGCATGGGGATTTCCTGTCCCATTTCTGGAACAAATTTGAATTGAACTGAGCACGGCTTAGCCATTTACAGGAAGCCCCGCATGTTATAATGAATACAGGGCTTTCTCTGATTGGCTGGGGTAGAGAGGTGGGTGGATGATGTCATGATCTCCACTTCAGTCAATCAAGTAAGCCTTTCGTTCATTCATAACATTACAAGACTTCCTGTGAATGGTTGAGTAGCGCTCAGCTTGACTCTTTTTTTCCCCGGAGTTAGGCTTTAATGCCAAAGTCTTCACAACATTTACAATGCAGATAATAATTATAACGTGTAACGGAAAGATATTTACTTTAAACTGTCAGACTATTAATCCATCCACTTAGCATGATTGGCTACACTGACAATATAGATATAAATGCTTAAATTACTTCTATTTTGACATCAAGTACTGTACAGACAGTCATCACTCACGCCTTGGTGCATTAAAGTTGGCCTTATAGTGGGTGATATAACAATCTCCATTCGCCTCTCTTCGCTGAACTCTTTGTTGTTTCTTGCAGCCTTTATGATGTTTATGTCGCCTGTAAATACACCAATATTTTCTACAGTAACTTTTTTCTGCTTTTATAAAGTGTTAAGCTCTGCATAATTAAAAAATAAATGTAATTTGCAACTGACGAACAGAAATATACACAGATCTCATTTGGAATTAAAGTGTATGTTACCCCAACATTTCATATTCCTGATATGAGTCTGTGGTACCATGTACTTGTGTTAAAAAAATATCCTATTCTCTGTGTATTGCTTCCTTTGTGTTTTGTATTACTTCCTTTGTGTGAAATACCCAGTGAACCTATCAGTCCTCCTGCTCTCCTATTTCAAACTGACCTTGCCAGGGCATAGAAGCACATCCATCCCAGTGTGGTCCGTTTTCTTCTTTGCAGCACAGCCTGTGTGTAATCCAAAGCTCAGACTTGTGCTGACCCCTCTCCCCTGCACATCCATTTTCTGGGAAGATCAATGTACTGCTGTTCTCTGCCTCCTGTGGCATGCCCCTCTGCACAGTTCTTCACAGTGTGCTTCTGTCTATGCATTTTACACTGGACTGGGTCTGTGCTCCATTCAAGCTGCTGCTGACAGGTCTCCACCTCCTCTAGTTTCCTTCTGCCATCTTTTCAGCATTTTCTTCTTCAAAAACAATGTCTTGGCCATTGGGCAGCCAAAAATGGAGTAACCCTTGGCCATGTGTGTACAGAAGTGACATTATCCTGGCACCTGGCTTCATCTGTAAGATGTAGAGAGTATACACTACAACGCACATGCACCGTAGGAAACGTGTGTACAGCAAAATTGCTATTTTGGAAGAAGAAGCATGTAAATTAGGCATAATTATAAGCCTGCATTCACACCTGTGTAATGCCTGAGTGTTATGTATTTAGTGTGTTATACTGCTCTCCATCCAGTAGGGGGAAGCATTGTAACATATGTTCACTTCTCTATTGTTCTGGGTAGAGCTATGTACATTTAGACATCTTTTGTGTCCTTTTTCCTGTTCCTGTATCCTGTATGTGTGTGTTGCATTGAGTAAAGAATTGCTGTAATGCCTGTCCATGTCTAAGGTGCAAATACATTTTAAATACACAAAACTGGCGACGAGGATGCGATTTCAGTAATTGGACACTGCAGAAACAACAGGTAATCAGCTTGAGTGAAGAATCGTAACTTGTTACTTGTTGACACTTCCATAAATATCTCCAGCATGGCTTCTCTGGGACACATGGAGAGATTTGATTTGTCTAATCCATCCTCATGGGACTCTTATGCTGGCAGGTTAGAGTTTTTCCTAGAAGCTAATAAGGTGGCCGATGCTGTACAGAAAAGAGCTGTTTACTGAGTGTTATTGGATCTAAGACTTTTGATGTTGCCTGCTCACTGATATCTCCTGCTAAACCAAAAGACTGCTCCTATGAGGACATACTGGCACTGCTAAAAATATATTTTTTCACCCACTGCATCTGAAACAGTGAGGTGTTTCCATTTCAACAGACAAAACCAACAACCGGCTGAGAGCATTGCAAAATATATTGCAGAACAGCGCAAGCTATCTGAAAATTGCAAATTTTAGTGCCCGTTTAGAATCCTTGCTAAAGGACAGGCTAGTATGTCAGAGTACAAGATGAAGCACTGCAGAGGAGACTTCTAGCCAAACAGAACTTAACTTTTATTACTGCACAAGAGGAAGTGCTCGCATATGAAGCTTCATACCTTCATTCAAAAGAAATTCAATCTGCCTCCAGCAAAGATAATTTACTGGATATAAATCGAGTAGCAAAGGTTAAATCAAAGGAATTTCCACCACACACTGATGTTGCAGTTCCATTTACAGGTAAGTGTTACAGCTGCGGCAGGAAACACAGGCGTAATACATGCTGTTTTAGAAATGCAGTTTGTCACACATACAAACGTAGAGGTCACATACAGACAGTCTGTCAGACTAAAGATCAGTCTACAAATGTGAATACAATACCAACGGCAGCACACTCTATTAATGCGCCAATTGTTGTCCCGAATGATGAAACCTCTACAGGTGTTTATACAAATGACTATGTGTATAAAGTGGAAAACTCTTCACCAGCAGTGGTGGCTGGTCAATAAGGGGTGCTTAGGCACTGCCTCTCCGCCGCTGACAAGAAAAAAAAAAGCCAGCCCGACCCCATACAGGAGGCGCCGATATATTGACTTTTTTTTCCTCTGCTCCTTGCTGTCTGCTGGCTTAGGCGCGGCCTCTCCGCCACTCATAAGAAAAAAAAAAAGTCAGCCAGACCCCATACAGGAAGCGCCAGTATATTGACTTTTCTTTTGTTTTTTTCTCGGCTCCATGCTGTCTGCTGACAGCAAGTAGTGAGTCGATTGGTCAGTCATTAAAGCCTATATGTGTGCGTTGAACAGACGACTACACATTCTCTGATTGGCTGCCCTAAGCCAGTGACTGGCATTGGATGCTGTGGGCAGGACTGTGGCGGACGTGCTGGCTGCGTGCTTACTCATGCAGGCGCAGCACTCCGCTGGGTTTCAGTTCCGACTTCCACTCCGTAGACCATCCATTCCAGGCTCCAGCATGCTGTTCGCAAGTGAAATTCTGCACACTGCCAGCCCGCTCTCCGCAAGCTGATCTCTGCACACTCCTGCCTGCCTATTAGATGGGTAAGTGCGGGACTTGTCCCGACTTCGGGGGGGTGTGTCTGCAATGTACCCAACCTATGATACTGGCTGCAGTGTACCCCCACCTGTGATATTAGCTGCAATGTACCCCACCTGTGATATTGGCTGCAATGCACCCCCACCTGTGATATTGGCTGCAAAGTACCCCACCTGTGATACTGGCTGCAATTTACCCCACCTGTGATATTGGTTGCAATTTACCCCACCTGTGATATTGGCTGCAATTTACCCCCACCTGTGATATTGGCTGCAATTTACCCCACCTGTGATACTGGCTGCAATGTACCCCACCTGTGATATTGGCTGCAATGTACCCCACCTGTGATATTGGCTGTGATTTACCCCCACCTGTGATATTGGCTGCAATGTACCCCCATATGTGCTATTGGCTGCAATGTACCCCACCTGTGTTATTGGCTGCAATGTACCCGCACCTGTGTTATTGGCTGCAATGTACCCCACCTTTGATAGTTATAGTGTCCACCCCATGTAACGTCGGTCATAGTGTCCACCCCATTTAACGTCGGTT
>BLSH010341351.1:293473-309982 GCA_018402905.1 Glandirana rugosa | reverse complement strand
CCCCCCCCCCCCCCCCCCCCCCCCCCCCCCCCCCCCCCCCCCCCCCCCCCCCCCCCCCCCCCCCCCCCCCCAGCCTGTCAGTGCTCAGACCATACGCTGCACACTGCATCAAATTGGTCTGCATGGCTGTCATCCCAGAAGGAAGACTCTTCTAAAGATGATGCACAAGAAAGCCCGCAAACAGTTTGCTGAAGACAAGCAGACTAAGGACATAAATTACTGGAATCATGTCCTATGGTCTGATGAGACCAAGATAAACGTATTTGGTTCGGATGGTGTCAAGCGTGTGTGGAGTTCAAAGCCAAGTGTGCTTTTGCCTACAGTCAAGCATGGTGGGGGAGTGTCATGGTCTGGGGCTGCATGAGTGCTGTTGGCATTGGGGAGCTACAGTTCATTGACGGAACCATGAATGCCAACACGTACTGTGACATAATGAAGCAGAGCATGATTCCCTCCCTTCAGAGACTGGGCTGCAGGGCAGTATTCCAACATGATAACAACCCCAAACACACCTCCAAGATGACCACTGCCTAGCTAAAGAAGCTGAGGGTAAAGGTGATGGACTGGCCAATCATGTCTCCAGACCTAAAACCTATTGAGCATCTGCGGGGCATCATCAAACGGAAGGTGGAGGAGAGCAAGGTCCCTAACTTCCACCAGCTCCGTGATGTCGTCATGGAGGAGTAGAAGAGGCAACCTGTGAAGCTCTGGTGTACTCCATGTCCAAGAGGGTTAAGGCAGTGCTGGGAAATAATGGTGGCCACACAAAATATTGACACTTTGGGCCCAATGTGGACATTTTCACTTAGGGGTGTACTCATTTTTGTTGCCAGCGGTTTAGACATCAATGACTGTGTGTTGAGTTATTTTGAGGGGACAGCAAATTTACACTGTTAGACCGGTTCACACAGGGGCGACTTGCGATCTGACTTGAGTCACCTCAAGACGCCCCAGGTCGCTTGACACAAGAAATCCCATTGAAGTGAATGGGAGCCATCTTTATGTCCACTACTGAAGTCACTCCGACTTCAAGGCGACTTCAGAAGAGATTCCTGTACTACTTGCAGGCGACTTCTATCTGACTTGTGCCCTTGGAATTCAATGGAATTCGCCTCCAAGTCGGATCCCCCATTTAAACAGAAGCGACTTCACAATGAAAAGAATAGAATTTATTTAGGGCAACCCCCTCCCTCCCTTCTCTGATTGGCCACAGCAAAGTCGCCTGGCATGAAGTCGTGTTTTAAGTCACCTCAAGTCGCGCTATAAGTTGCCCAAAGTCGCGCTGAAGTTGCTTTCAAATCGTCTAGCAAAGTCGCCCCGCAAGTCGGATCGCCCCTGTGTGAACCGGCCGTAATACAAGCTGTACACTCACTACTTTACATTGTAGCAAAGTGTCATTTCTTCAGTGTTGTCACATGAAAAGATAGAATAAAATATTTACAAAAATGTTAGGGGTGTACTCACTTTTGTGAGATACTATATATTTAGACATCTATTGTGTCCTTTTTCCAGTTCCTGTATCCTGTATGTGTGTGTGTTCCATTGAGTAAAGAAGTCCTGTAATGCCTGTCCATGTCTATGGTTCAAATACATTTTAAATACACAAAACTGAGCATACAGAAAATGAAGGGATTTATGCATAAATGCACAAAACGCATAAAAGTGTATATAACATGCTCGTATCGCCATTTCTTTTTAATGACACCCCAAATGCGGCAAGCAAGATATACGGTTGAAATGAATGGGCGCAACAAGGCACAGAAGACATGCAAAAATGTGCGGTGTGCTATAGCAGTGTGAGTGGGGGCTTAAATGAGTACTAAAATCACATTTATTACATTAGCTAGTAAATAAAAGTGAAACAGAGCAAGTATCACCTTTAGCACAGCTGATAGTTAAATGGCAGATGAGGGGAAAGTGTAATGATTTGTTAGAGGGTTATGTCTTGATATAGTGAGAGTAAATATGCGCATTAAACTTCAGATTTAAGTAGCTTAAAATTCAATTCCTAGTATGGATATTTTATTTATTACTCCATTGATTTTCACTAGGTTCCGGGTCCCATGCTGAGTGGCTGCCCTGCTGCATTGTGAACACAGGAGGTCAGCCTCTCAGCGCAGGCTCCATTCAGGGAATGCTTTGCATTTAATTAATCAATGCAAAATGTTCTCTGATTGTACGAGGTGGAGAGAGGAGGTGGTGATGTGTTAGAGAACACAAGAGGAGATCACTGGAGTAGTGGTGTTTACTTCAGCGATTTCCAGTTACCAAGGGCATCGGCCAGCTATAGTATATACATAGTTACATTGGTCCAAGCTGTTTAACCACTTCAGCCCCGGGAAGGATTTCACCCTTTAGGACCAGAGCACTTTTTGAGATTCGGCACTGCGCCGCTTTAACTGACAAGCTTTCTTTTGGTGGTATTTGATCACCTCTACATCATTTCTGACCACCGCTATAAACAAAAAAAAGAGTGACAATTTTGCAAAAAAACAAACAAACAATTTTCTTACTTTTTGCTAAAATACAAGTCAAAAAAAAATATACAAAAAAAATTTTTTCATCAGTTTTGGCCGTTTATTGATTGGTTAGCGCAAAAGTTGCCACGTTTACGAATGATGAGAATTAATTTCTGGGGTTTTTATATTTTTATTTTTTACTAGTAATGGCGGCGATCTGCGATTTTTAGCGGTACTGCAATATTGCAGCGGACATGTTGGACCATTTTGACACTTTTTTGGGACCATTGGCATTTATGCAGCGATCAGTGCTATAAAAATGCACTGATTACTGTGTAAATGCCATTGGCAGTGAAGGGGTTAACCTGGAGGGGGCTCTCTAAGGGTTAACTGTGTTCCCTCAGTGTGTTCCAACTGTATGGGGGCTGGCAGGGGGAGGGGAGTTATCACGGCTTCCATATACAGGAGGCCTGTGACCACAGCCCTTCCCCCTCTGTCAGAACGGAGATCCGTGTTTACATACACGGACCTCCATTCTCTCACATCGAGTCCGCCCTACCCGCTCCCTGACCCCCCGGAACACAGTACTAGTTATTGCGGCTGCCGTCAGGTGATGGCGGTATGCGATAACGAGCCACTTTGTCGCCGTCACACTGCGGCGGGCGGTCGGCAAGTGGTTAAAATCCATACCTGGAATTCATCTTTAAAGCTTAATTCAAGTGCATCAGGCTGCATAAAAAGTACACGCTGTGTTTTTTAATGTGTTAAAAGTACTTTAGAACTTTATCAAGTTGCTCTGTGCTAACAGCCTGCTTGAGATCAGTGGTTCAAATCCCCATCAGTCCAACACACCCCCTGCGCAATGCTATAATCAGCAACGCCCATGCTCCCTGGGCAGTGTTGGTGAATGGATGATGCCACTGGAGATATGTATGATCAGGATCTCCAGCACACTGTCTGCACAAAGCATTTTTAACACATTAAAAAATAAAAATTCTTTACTTTTTTGCAGCCTTACTTCTTAAGAATAAAAAAAATGGTTTCATCTGGGCTTTAAAGGCATCGTTCACATTTACCAAAAAATATGCAGACAAGGAACGGCTGTAGATAAAAATAAACCAAAGTTGAATATTGCCCTTGCTATGGGTGTAGGCCCTTTACGTACCTCATGAAACCAAACTAGAAAACTCCTAGGATGTTGCTAAGAGAAGCCTATGATCTTAAAGGGCTCATTTTTTTTTTGTAATGTCATTTTTTTCAAATGTTTTTTTTTTTTTTGCATTTAAGTGTAAATATGAGATGTGAGGTCTTTTCGACCCCAGATCTCATATTTAAGATGTCCTGTCATGCTTTTTTCCATTACAAGGAATGTTTACATTTCCTGTAATAAGACTAAAAGCGATCACATTTAAAAAAAAAAAAAAAAAAAGAACAGTGTAAAAATAAAAATTAAAAAGTAAAATAAATAATTAAAAAAAAAAAATTTAAAGTGCCCTGTCCTTGCGAGCTTGTGCGCAGAAGCGAACTAATACGTAAGTCCCGCCCACATATGAAAATGGTGTGCAAACCACACATGTGAGGTATCACCGTGATCATTAGAGCGAGAGCAATACATTTAGCACTAGACCTTCTCCGTAACTCAAAACTGCAAACCTGTAGAATTTTTTAAACATCGCCAATGGAGATTTTTATGTTGCAAAGTTTGTCACCATTCTGCGAGCGGACGCAATTTTGAAGCATGACATGTTGGGTATCATTTTATTTGGCATAACTTTATCTTTCACAATATGGAAAAAAAATGACCTAACTTTACTGTTGTCTTATTTTTAACTCAAAAAACTGATTTTTTAAAAAAAAAATTGCACTTGAAAGACCACTGCGCAAATGCGGTGTGACGTAAAGTTTTGCAACGGCCGCCATTTTATTCCCCAGGGTGTTAGAAAAAAAATATATAATGTTTTGGGTTCTAAGTAATTTTATAGCAAAAAAATCTGATTTTAACTCGTAACCACCGAACTCCAAAAAGAGGCCCGGTCTTAAAGTGGTTAAGGTCGTTTCCAGGCGGTTGAGTTTAGAGGCTTTTTTTGGAACACAAAAAAATGGGTTCAGGCGCCAGTTCAGAGGCATTTGATACGCCAAACAGCTTGTTAACGCGCCTACACGCGGTAACTCGCGTCTAGGAGCTTTTTGTTTACAAGCGTTTCCATTTTGAAAAAAAAAACCCCGCAAACGTGGCAGAACGCCGCTACCTGTGGCATGCAAAATGCGGCAAAACAGACGTTTCTAGCTGTCAAGATCAAACGTTCAGGGGAGGTTGAAACAGCGTCCCGTGTAAATGGAGCGTAATACAAAAATTTTAGAAAAGGCAAAAGAACATCTACTGCATTGTCATTCTAGATAAAATCATCTGCCAGTGTATGGCCAACCCCCCAAGGTGGCATAATATAGGTATTTTATATCTATTACTTTGTTATTATCTAGGTGAATGAATATACAACTCTACTACACCTAACACACAAGCAATCAAATTCATATTATAAGAAAGAACAATAAACAATGCTGTGTTCAGGATCGTATGTTCAATAAACTTGAATGCATTGATTGAATGCGAAGACAGAATGTTCTCCTCTCCACCATTATGGTGTAGATTGTAAAGCATACGAAACAAGATACAAAAAAATCCTATGTCTTGTGTTTTCTTATCTCACCCACAGTCGCACAGCTCACAGATACAGGACACTGCTGGGGCATCCATCTTCTGAAGTCCACTTTTAGAGAACACCCCATCCCTGTTTTGTGTTGCCATGGTCCCCTGGACTTCTCTGTTTGGAATGTGAGCCGGTTTTACCAGAACTGATTGAGCCATTGTGTGTCTGGGAGCCTGTGGTTTGTGTACCTGACAACCTTTCAGCAAGTGGTGACGCAGCACAGTCGGCCCAGATTCACACACAATGAGCCCGAGAAGGAGCAGTGTTTGGCCAGCAGGGTATAGCCATGGAATCACATTCTATTATATTGCTTTGTAGGAGCTAAATATGTAGAATAATGTTTGCAAAGGAATCTTAACCCGTGCAGGGCTAGTGTAACGTATAATACAGAAAAATACAAAATGCATGCTGCACTTTGCTTATTGTGCCACCATAAAATCACCTTACAATGGTATTAAACCCAAACCCATGAATGCAATCTATCATAGTTTACCAATTCTTAGATGTGATGGCTGCATTTGTTTTTTTAGGCTTTTTTCCCCGTAAATTTTCTCTTTATTTTGATCTGCATAGTAACACACGTCCTGTCCTAGCATGACTTCACTCTATGGAGGAGTAACAGAGCCACTCTTGGACAGCAGCATTGTCAGTCTGGAGAGAGGGAAGTGTTAGACTAGCAGAATGAGATGGACTTGACTGACAAATTAGAGTCGTATTAAACCCAAAACCAATAATGTATTATACTGCAGCTTACCAAGCATTAGATGTGGTGGCTGCATTCGTTTTATTTTTTTAGGCTTTCTTCCCTCTGTTCTTACCTGGTGATCTGGCCAACAACACACCTCCTGTATTGGAGAGCCTCCACTCTGGATGAAGGAGCAATAGAGACACATGTGGACAGCAGCATTGCAATCTGTGGGAGGGGACTGAAGCCAAACCCCAACTAACACTTTATAAGCAGTTACAGCAAACAATTTTGTTCCTTTTTGGATAAAGGTTTTACACAAATAAATAAAAACTGATCATTGTAAGCACCCTTGCTAGTGTTAAATGGTTTGTCTCATCCTTGTAACTGATACATCTGCTGGAGAGCTTGTTCTTTTTTTTAAAAAAAGAACAGACTTACTGAATGGATCACCAGATGAAAATAGTAGAAAGAAAATTAAGTAGCTGAGACTACAACCCCTCTAAATGGGACTTTTAAGGGCATTCACAACTTGAACAGTAAGTATGTATAAAAACATATATTTTATTCAAAAACAATTAAACATTCCATACACAAAAAATGATTAAAAGAAGTTAGATGTGATAGAAATACAGATAACCATTTGCACCAGTTGACATGCAGATTAGATGAAGACAATAACAGACCAACGCGTTTCGAGGTGTAATACATTATAGCTTTCTTTTCTTCAGGGGCAAAAAAATTGTCAAGACATAGTTATCTATAATACAAAAATGATATTAGAAACATGATATTTTTAACATGATATTTATAACACCAATAAGTATTTAGGTGACAATACAAATGTATCCACTAAAGAAAGAAAGGGCATAGAATTGCATCAATGGTTAAAAGGAACAAAAGGTCCTTATTCTCTGCTGCTGCGTGTCATGAGGGAAACCAACAAGGGAGAAGGACTGAAACGCCAGAACCCCCCACTTCTCCAGACACTAAGGGATAGAGGATCCCCACCACAGTGGTGTCCAATGTTGGATCTAGTTAAAACGAGAGTGTATAAGTAAAATTAGATGTATTTATGTATATACATATATCTACTGAGAATATGTATATGAAGGAACTTACTAAAGTTTCTTGAGTGTATACCTGGACACAGTGCTGTCCCAATGAGAGGATTACACCAAAGCATGAAGTTCATATTATATTATGTTAATAGTGCAACATATAAAAGTATGTGGATATGCATGTGCGTGGGGGGTATAACAAAGTGATTATAATTAATCTTACTTTGAAAAATCAAAGGAAACTAGAGTGGCCCCTCTGAGTAAAGATGGAAGCATAGGAGGGGGTTGTAGTCCAATATACAGTTGTGCTCATAAGTTTACATACCCTGGCAGAATTTATGATTTGATTGGCCATTTTTTAGAGAAAATGAATGATAACACAAAAACATTTCTTTCACCCATGGTTGGTGTTTGGCTGAAGCCATTTATTATCAATCAACTGTGTTTACTCTTTTTAAAACATGATGACAACAGAAACTACCCAAATGACCCCGATCATACATACCCCAGTTCTTAATACCGTGTATTGCCCCCTTTAACATCAATGACAGCTGAAAGCCTTTTGTGGTATTTGTGGATGAGGCTCTTTATCTTCTCAGATGGTAAAGCTGCCCATTCCTCTTGGCAAAAAGCCTCCAGTTCCTGGAAATTCTGGGGCTGTCTTGCATGAACTGCACGTTTGAGATTTCTCCAGAGTGGTTCAATTATATTGAGGTCAGGAGACTGAGATGGCCACTCCAGAACCTTCGCTTTATTCTCCTGTAGCCAATAACAGGTCAACTTGGCCTTGTGTTTTGGATCATAGTCATGTTGGAATGTCCAAGTACGTCCCATGCGCAGCTTCCTGGCTGATGCATACAAATGTTCCTCCAGTATTTTTGATAACATACTGCATTCATCTTGCCATCAATTTTGACCAAATTTCCTGTGCCTTTGTAGCTCACACATCTCCAAAACACAGGGGAGGGCTGGCAGCCTTAGGCCTGAGGGGCAAGTCCAGTCAAGTGGCCAATTGAACCACCGAATCAGCTCACTATCCATGCCCACCTGGCTTTATAATGGATATTGATGTTATGAAGACAAATATGATACAACGTGGTAACATAATTTAATGTTAATAGCAACAAAGGAGGTTTAACAAAAATAATGCATCAATGCAGCTCATCAGTGCCCACCAATGCAGCCTCACCAGTGCCCATCAGTGCAGCCTCATCTGTGCCCATCAATACAGCCTCATCAGTGCCCATCAATACAGCCTGATCAGTGCCCATCAATGCAACCTCATCAGTGCCCGTCAATGCGGCCTCATTAGTGCCTATCAGCTCAGCCTCATCAGTGCCCATCAATGCAGCCTCACCAGTGTCCATCAATTCAGCCTGACCAGTGCCCATCAATGCAGCCACACCAGTGCCCATCAATGCGGCCTCACCAGTGCCCATCAAATGCAACCTGATCAGTGCTCATCTTGCCATCAATTTTGACCAAATTTCCTGTGCCTTTGTAGCTCACACATCTCCAAAACACAGGGGAGGGCTGGCAGCCTTAGGCCTGAGGGGCAAGTCCAGTCAAGTGGCCCATTGAACCACCAAATCAGCTCACCATCCATGCCCACCTGGCTTTATAATGGATATTGATGATATGAAGACAAATATGATACAATGTGGTAACATAATTGAATGTTAATAGCAACAAAGGAGGTTTAACAAAAATAATGCATCAATGCAGCTCATCAGTGCCCACCAATGCAGCCTCACCAGTGCCCATCAGTGCAGCCTCATCTGTGCCCATCAATGCAGCCTCATCAGTGCCCATCAATACAGCCTGATCAGTGCCCATCAATGCAACCTCACCAGTGCCCATCAATGCAGCCTCATCAGTGCCCGTCAATGCAGCCTCATTAGTGCCTATCAGCTCAGCCTCATAAGTGCCCATCAATGCAGCCTCACCAGTGTCCATTAATGCAGCCTGACCAGTGCCCATCAATGCAGCCACACCAGTGCCCATCAATGCGGCCTCACCAGTGCCCATCAAATGCAACCTGATCAGTGCTCATCAATGCAGCCTCGCCAGTGCACATCAGCACAGCCTGATCAGAGCAGCCTAAACAGTGCCCATTAATGCAGCCCCACCAGTGCCCATCCAATGCAGCCTGCAATGCAGAGAGAGAAAAGCCGCTGGATTACACAGAGCAGGGATCTCCTGCTTACCTGGTGTGGCGATGTCTTATGAAGTCCCACCTCCTGGACCAGCTCCTATGATAGACATCACCAGTGTGCTGTCTATTATAGAAGCTGGTCCAGGAGGTAGGACTTTTGGAGATCCCTGCTCTGTGTAATCCAGTGGCGCCCCCCCCCAAGGCAGCCCAATGGGCCCAACGAAATCCATGGTACGGCCGGCCCTGGGTGCCTCCCCTTTGCCTGCAGTTAGTTGGTGGCTGAGCCCCTGGCCCCTACTTCCTTCCTCCACAAGAAGAAAAAAGTGTGAGCAGGCAGCGACCATCAGCCATTTTCAATGTAAGTTAGGGTGGCCTCCCCCCTCCCTGCCCCCCAGCCCAGCCCTCCCCTGCCAAAACATCAGCCATCCATCTCTGTGTTTCACAGTTGGAATGGTGTACCTTTCATCATAGACCTTGTTGACTCTTCTCCAAATGTAGCGTTTATGGTTATGGCCAAAAAAGCTCAATTTTGGTCTCATCACTCCAAATGACTTTGTGCCAGAAGGTTTGAGGCTTGTCTCTGTGCTGCTTGGCGTATTGTAAGTGGGATAATTTGTGGCATTTGCATAGTAATGGCTTTCTTCTGGCGACTCGACCATGCAGCCCATCTTTCTTCAAGTGCTTCCTTATTATTTGTGGGTATTTCTTTGCATCCTGAACAATTTTCCTGGCAGTTGTGGCTGAAATCTTACTTGGTCTATCTGACCGTGGTTTGGTTTCAACAGAACCCCTCATTTTTCACTTCTTGATTAGCGTTTGAACACTGCTGATTGGCATTCTCAATTCCTTGGATATCTTTTTATATCCTTTTCCTGTTTTATACAGTTCAACTACCTTTTCCCGCAGATCCTTTGAGAATTCTTATGCTTTCCCCATGACTCAGAATCCAGAAACGTCAGTGAAGCACTGGATGAAAGATGCAAGGGTCTGTCAGGAGTCCAGAAACTCATTGGCCTTTTATACACACACACTAATTACAAGCAAACAGATCACAGGAGAGGATGGTTACCTTTAACCACTTAACAACCACC
This sequence comes from Glandirana rugosa, assembly GCA_018402905.1. Classification (NCBI taxonomy): domain Eukaryota; kingdom Metazoa; phylum Chordata; class Amphibia; order Anura; family Ranidae; genus Glandirana; species Glandirana rugosa. Next base: position 299,823 of record BLSH010341351.1, on the reverse strand, counting down.
ATATAGCCAATTGATGGCTACAGGGTGGTGTGTTAATTCTGGGAGGACATACAGTGACGTCCTCCCACGATCGCGCCCCCTGGGGTGTGCACCTGGGAACATCCGTGACTGCTGGGTCCGGAGGACGGATCGGTACAGTGTGAGAGGAGAGGAGAGAGATCAGATGCAGCAGCTCTGTGGGCAGAGGATCTGAAGATCCCACAGCACTGCTATGTGACAGTCTGCACCCCCATCCATCCATCCATGCTCAGACATCCATCCTCATCCATGCTCACCTATCCAGCCATGCCCAGTCAGCCATCCATCTGTCAGCCCCATCCATTCAGACATCCATCCGTCATCCCCATCTGTTCAGCCAACCATCCGTCATCCCCATCCGTTCAGCCATCCATCAGTCATCCCCATCCATGCTCAGTCATCCCCATTCCTGCTCAGTCTTCCCCATCCGTGCTCAGTCATCCCCATTCCTGCTCAGTCTTCCCCATCCGTGCTCAGTCATCCCCATTCCTGCTCAGTCTTCCCCATCCGTGCTCAGTCATCCCCATCCGTGCTCAGTCAACCCCATCCATGCTCAATCATCCCCATATGTGCTCAGTCATCCCCATACATGCTCAGTCATCCCCATACGTGCTCAGTCATCCCCATCCGTGCTCGGTCATCCCCATTCATGCTCAGTCATCCCCATCTGTGCTCAGCCATCCCCATCCATGCTCAGTCAACCCCATCCATGCTCAATCATCCCCGTATGTGCTCAGTAATCCCCATACGTGCTCAATCATCCCCATCCATGCTCAGCCATCCCCATCCGTGCTCAGCCATCCCCTTCTGTGCTCAGTCATCCCCATCCGTGCTCAGCCATCCCCATCTGTGCTCAGTCATCCCCATCCATGCTCAGTCACCCCCATCCATACTCAGCCATCCTCATCTGTGCTCAGCCATCCCCATCCACTACTCAATTATGCCTCATTCATGCTCATCCATGCCACATCAGTTCTCATCCGTGCCACATTCATGCCACTACAATGCCCATCAGTGCCACTACAGTGCCTATCCATGCCACTACAGTGCCTCACACTAGTGCATTAGGAAGTCAAATTAGATTTGAAATGTATGCCCCTAGAACACCTGACGGTGTTCCCTACAGGTTGGGCCTCTGTATGTGGCCAGGCTGTGTAAAAGTGTCACATATGTGGTATCGCCATACTCGGGACGAGTAGCAGAATGTATTTTGGGGTGTAATTTTTGCTATGTACATGTTATGCATTAGAAATATTGTATAAATGTACTACTTTGTGTAAAAAAAAGAGTTTTCATTTTCTTTCCACATTTTCCAAAAACCTGTGGAAAAAATGACATGTTCAAAAGACTCATTATGCCTCATAGATTATACATTGGGGTGTTGACTTTCCAAAATGGGGTCATTTGTTGGGCGTTTCCATTGTCCTGGTGCTCCAGAACCTTCAAAATTGCAAGAGATAGTCAGGAAATTAGATGTGTAATTTATGCCCCTAGAACGCTTGATGGTACTCCCTACATGTTGGGCCTCTGTATGTGGCCACGTAAAAGTCTCACACATGTGGTATTGCCATACTCAGGAGGATAGTAGAATATATTTTGGGGTGTAATTTGTGGTATGCATATGTGTGTGAGAAATAACTTATTAATATGACAAAAAAATCTTAATTGTGGGTAAAAATGCCAACTTCAAAAAACTCACCATGCCTCTTACTAAATACTTTGGAATGTCTACTTTCCAAAAAGGGGTCATTTTGGGAGTATTTGTACTTTCCTGGTTTGTTAGGGTCTCAAAAAATGAGAGAGGTGGTCAGTACATCAGGTGTGATCAATTTTCTTTCTTTTTTTTTTTTTATGAATTTTTAAAAAAGGGAAGTCATCCAATGGAAAATTAGAGCAATACCCCTACCTCAGAGGAAAAGAGGTAACGTGTCTCATTAGCCATTACTAAGAGCGCCTCAATATAAACCCTCTTGTCCTGTAATAGCTAGAAATTATTTGACACAGCCGTAGGCTGATTAAATAATAATTACCTTGGAGTCCATATTTTCCCATATTGCAGGGAATCCATGATGGTAAAACACCAAGAAAGAAAAAAAAAAAAAAAAAAAAAAAAAAAAACTCTTCATCTGCTGCTCCCATGTCATCCTCTGAAACAGGTCTGCCCCCTATAGCCTTCCTCAAAACCTAAAAGAAGTTGGGGTCTGTTGTCTCCCATTGGTCTACCCTAAGAGAATGCCCTAGCCTATCTTTACTTTCCTTGTCTTTATCTCTCCTTCTTTTCATTTCATTCCCCTTTCCCTTCTTCCTCTCTCCTTCCCTCCCCTTTTCTTATAAAATACGCGATCTATGTCTATTAACCTAGATATGGCAATAACAGGGGGGAATCCAGGAATTCTAGCCATGGGATCCAGACTTCCCTGAACTTAATATGCTTTTCATTTGCTATCTCTATCATCTCTTCTATGCACATCATGCTGTTCATTTCCACTACCCATTCCCGTATTGATGGTGTTGCGTGGGATTTCCAATATCTGGGGATCAGTGCTCTTCCAGGTATCAACAAAAATTGTAATATTCCAGTCTTAATAGATTGGAATGATTCCGGGATCATGGAAAGAAGAGCTATTTCTGGAGTCTCTGGCCACGCTTTGCCCGTAATTAAGTGACTAAGCTGAAATATTGCCAACCAGAATGGTTTTATTGCTGGGCATGACCACCACACATGTAGATGTGTCCCTCTTGACTCGCCACATCTCCAGCATAGGTCTGATGTGGCTGGGTTGAATTTTTTTAATAGGGTCAACAGTACAACGGTACCATTTAGCAATTATTTTATAGTTTCTTTCCTGTGCAAGGGATGCTCGAGTAGATTTAAATGTAAAAGTAAAGGCTTTCTTCCAGTCATCTGGAGGAAAGCTCCTACCTAGTTCCCGCTCCCAGTCTCGGACATAGAAGGGGCGGTCGGGGAATGCATGAGATATTAATAAGCCATATAAGTTAGACAAAGTGTGCAGGCACTTGGAGTCGGAAAGACACCACTCCTCAAATAGAGACAAAATCCCATGCGGCCACTCCTTGGTTAGCCCCTTGTAAAAGTGTCGTAATTGGAAATATTGTAACCATTGTCCGCCATGGGGGTGTGAAAAGGAACTAAGCTCTCCTAGGGGTTTCAAGCCCTTTGAATTGAGTGCTGACCAAATGGGCGATGGGGATGTTAGTTGCCAACAAAGAAATCCCTTATCTGATTGGCCGGATGGAAACCGCGGGTTTCCTAATATCGGAGTGAGTGGTCCCAGGCGTGCAGATATTCTACATTTTATGATGGCTTTATCCCAGACATATAGGAGGGAAGAGAGTAGAGGTGTTAGCTGTGCTGTAGGCGGGTGGGCACAGGCGAAATGTCAGACTCAAGTTTGACCCATTGCTTGATAGAGCCATGATGGAACCAGTCTAATATCCTGCTTAGTATTGCCGCAGTATGGTATAATTCCAGGTGAGGCAGACCTGCGCCTCCGTCGTCTCGCCTTTTCTCCCAGATGTCATTTTTACGTCTAGCTATAGATCTAGGCCATATGTATTTAAGTAAGATGGACCGTGCTGAAAAAAAAGAAAGGTCGGGGAACCCGAATCGGAATGGTTTGAAAGATGAAGAGAAATCTCGGGATGATGTCCATCTTAAAGAGGGGCATCCATCCCAGCCAGGAATGGTTCATGGGGGACCATCTATTACAGCGTTGCTGCATGCTGGACAGAAGTGGGCAGTAGTTTAGCTTGTATAATTTGTGAAGTTGTGATGGGATTTGTACTCCCAAGTATTTAATAGAGTGTTGTGCCCATTGAAATGGAAATTTAATCGCCAAGGAGTCTTGAGTCCCTGGAGGGAAATGTCCTAGCAATATGATTTTGTGGCATTCATTTTAAAGTTACTCATAGTGCCGTAAAGTTCAAGTTCTATTAATAGCGAGGGAAAAGCTATCGATGGATTGGTTATATGTAGCTTAATATCATCCTGTTATAGAACTGATTATATTATACTGTTATAGAACTGTTATATAACTGAAACAGCCTTAGGCTGATGGTACCCCGGGTGCTACAGTAAAGTGCAGCAATAAAGTGCACCAGCAGGGTGGCCAGCAGCCTCTGAGTGACCGTGGATCCAAAGTCCAGGCTAAGCTTGTCTCTGCAAGGCTAACCAGAAGGGATGAATCAGATGGGTTAATGGCAGGTGACCATGAGTTGTCCAACCTCTCCACACTGCCCGCAAGTCTCCCCTCGGCAGATGGCTCAGTGAGTGAGTCAGCCGGTCGGTCAGTCAGCCGGTGAGTCTGGCTACAGCCTTGTTAGCACAGATGACAGTCTACAGGCAGCGTGGAGTGCGGGGAATACAAAAGAGCTGAAGGTCTGGCGTGACGGTCTGGCGTGATGGCTAGTTAGTTAATGTCCAAGGCATCAGGTAGTCACAGCTGATCCTAAGCTGATCAAATGCTGACAATGCAAGCCGGCAATGCAGAGCACACACCCGGCTGTATGTTGCAGGATATGCAGTTACACACAGAGAGCAGGAGCACACGCTCACCCGGGAGCTTATTCAGCCGGTCCCCATCAGGCTCCTCCAGGTGTGATCAATTTTCAGTGATTGGCACCATAGCTTGTAGACTCTATAACCTTCACAAAGACCAAATAATATACACTAATTTGGGTTATTTTTACCAAAGATATGTAGCAGTATAAATTGTGACCAAAATTTATGAAGAAAAATTACTAATTTGCAAAATTTCATAACAGAAACATCTGTCTTTTTTTATTTATAGCGCAAAAAATATAAGTGGTGATTGAATACCACCAAAAGAAAGCTCTATTTGTGTGAAAAAAAGGACAAAAATGTAATTTGGGTACAGTATTGCATGACTGAGTAATTGCCATTCAAAGTGTCAGAGCAATGAAAGCTGAAAATTGGTCTGGTTGTTAAGGGGGTTTAAGAGCCCAGTGGTCAAGTTGTTAATAGCCATTCAAACCCCTTTGTGTCAACTTGTGTGCCTGTTGTCAGGCCAAATCATCAGGGTATGTAAACTTTTGATCGGGGTCATTTGGGTAGTTTCTGTTGTCATTGTGATTTGAAAGGAGTAAACACAGTTGATTGATAATAAATGGCTTCAGCCAAACACTAACCATGAGTGAAATAAATGTTTTTGTGTTATCATTCATATTCTCTGACAAATGGCCAAGAAATCATAAATTCTGCAAGGGTATGTAAACTTATGAGCGAAATTGTTTTGAGCATTGGTGATGTTATATCAAAAATCTCCACAAGCAATGCTTAAAAAGACAGAATGTGAATAAAGTTTTTAATCCAACCAAAATGAGCACCTAAAGTAATGAAGCCTGCAGTTTAACCAAATGAATTTACCTGTGAGAGCCTGACGTCCATGGAGCAACAAAGCTAACTCAAATCAGGCTGTGGCAGCATTATATACTATGCAGCTGATTGCTGGCTAGTAAACACATGAGAGCCTGTGGGCATGTGGCTGGGCATGGAACATCCCTCCTGAGCAACAGGCGCATGGCAACAAGCCGAGGAGACCTGCCTGCAGATGGTGATTGGCGGTGAAAAGAGATGGAAGCGGGGAAAGGAGCATCACAGATGATGATGCCCTGGCCCATCTCTCTTCCTTGGATTGGAGTCCCGTGCCAGAAGCTCACTGGCGCACAAGGGTGCCATGACGACCGGGACACTGTCCCACCACCACAGCCAATAGAAGGACCACCCTCGTCAGCCAATAGGCTGCAGGGAACGGCCCCCCATGTGGCGGGTGGATGAAAAAACAGACAAACCCGAGGAGCATTTTGTATTTTCCCCCTAGAAAAACGAATGCAGCCATCACATCTAATAGCTCGTACACACGGGACGACGATCGTGTTCAACACGTCGTACTCACGACCGTTGCATGCAGAATCGTTCGTCTGTGGCGGCACTTTCAACAGTTGAACGCACGACGTAACAGTTTTAGTTTATCTTAGACGTTGACACTTTGACTTCGGATCAACATGTGCTTGCCTGTGAAGGCGGGCAAGGCTTGAACCGCGTACGCACAAATCGTGTTATGTTGAAACAACTTGTGTCGACGAGATGTGTGCTGAGTTGCCAGCATACGCTCGTACAACTGTGCTGGTTCAAAACATCAGACGTGTATGTTGAGGGTGCTTGCTGGCAGCACGCAAGTTGACAACTTTCACGGCGGTGTCTGCTTGCTAAGACGTACGTTGCCAGCACTCATGCTGCACAACTTGTGCTAGCAGCAGGGCACACATGCTCGATAATCTACACTACCGAC
>BLSH010341351.1:272329-293463 GCA_018402905.1 Glandirana rugosa | reverse complement strand
AAATACCCCCCCCCCCCCCCCAAATGACCCCTTTTTGGAAAGTAGACATACCAAGGTATTTAGTAAGAGGCATGGTGAATATTTTGAAGTTGTCATTTTTCCAACAATTCTTTGCAAAATGAAGATTTCTTTTTTTTTTTCACAAAAGTGTCATTGTAACAGGTTATTTCTCACACATTGCATATTCATACTAACAAATTAGTCCCCAAAACACATTCTGCTACTCCTCCTGAGTATGGCGATACCACGTGTCTGAGATTTTTTCACAGCCTAGCCACATACAGAGGCTCAACATGCAGGGAGCACCGTCAGGTATTCTAGGGACATAAATTACACATCTAATGTCATGACGACCTCTCACATTTTTGAAGGCCCTGGAGCACCAGGACAATGGAATTGCTCACAAAATGACCCCATTCTGGAAAGAAAACACCCCAACGAATAATCTATGAGGCACAATGAGTCTTTTGAACGGTTCATTTTTTTCCAGTAGTTTTTGGAAAATGTGGGAAAAAAATGAAAACGCATTTTTTCCCCCAAAGTTGTCAATTTATAAGATATTTCCAACACATAGCATGTACATAGCAAAAATGACACCCCAAAATACATTCTGCTATTCCTCCTGAGTATGGCAATACCACATGTTTGAGACTTTTACAAAGCCTGGCCACATACAGAGGCCCAACATTAAACAAGCACCTTCAGGCGTTCTACCAGCATAAATTACACATCTCATTTCTCAACCACCTACTACACTTTTGAAGGCCCTGGAGCACCAGGACAATAGAATTGCCCACAAAATGACCCCATTTTGGAAAGAAAACACCCCAACGTATAATCTATGGGGCATAATGTGTCTTTTGAACATGTAATTTTTTTCCAGTAGTTTTTGGAAAATGTGGGAAAAAAATGAAAACGCATTTTTTTTACACAAAGTTGTCCATTTATATGATATTTCCAACACAGAGCATTTACATAGCAAAAATGACACCCTAAAATACATTCTACTACTCCTCCTGAGTATGGCAATACCACATGTGTGAGACTTTTACACAGTCTGGGCACATAGAGAGGCCCAACATTGAACTAGCACCTTCAGGCGTTCTACGAACACAAATTACACATCTCATTTTTCAACCCCCTATTACAGTTTTGAAGGTCATGGAGCACAAGGACAATGGAATTGCCCACAAAATGACCCCATTTTGGAAAGCAAACACCTCAACGTATAATCTATGAGGCATTATGAGTCTTTTGTACATGTTATTTTTTTACAGTAGTTTTTGTAAAATGTGGTGAAAAATTGAAAACGCTTTGATTTTTACACAAAGGTGTCCATTTATAAGATATTTCCAACACATAGCATGTACATAGCAAAAATGACACCCCAAAATACATTCCGCTAATCCTCCTGAGTATGGCAATACTTTTACAGGTGATGTTTACAGATAGGTGTGACGGTCACTGACAGGTGATTGGCGATGGTCACTGATGGGTGACTGGCAGTGGTCACTGATGGGTGACTGGCGGTGGTCACTTATGGGTGACGGGTGTCTGGCGATGGTCACTGATGGGTGACTGGGAGTGGTCACTGATAGGTGATGGGTGGCTGGCAGTGGTCACTGATGGGTGATGGGTGTCTGATGGTGGTCACTGATGGGTGACGGGTGACTGACGGTGGCCACTAATGGGTGACTGGCGATGGTTACTGATGGGTGCCACATGTCTGGCGATGGTCACTGATGGGTGGCGGGTGACTGGCGGTGGTCATAGATGTGTGATGGGTGACAGGTGACTGGAGGTGGTCACTGATGGGTGACTGCGGGTGGTCACTGATGGGTGAGGGGTGACTGGCGGTGGTCACTGATGGGTGATGGGTGTCTGGTGGTGGTCACTGATGGGTGACTGGTCATGGTCACTGATGGGTGATGGGTGACTGGCAGTGGTCACTGATGGGTGACGGGTGACAGGCCACGGGTGACTGGCGGTGGTCAGTGATGGGTGACAGGCCATGGTCAGTGATGGATGACAGGCCACAGTCACTGATGTGTGGCGGTTGACACACCATGGTAACTGTTGGGTGACAGTTGACATGCCACGGTCACTGATGGGTGTCGGGTGACAAGCCATGGTCACTGATGGGAGACAGGTGACACGCCACGGTCACTGATGGGTGACTGGTGAAAGGCCACGGTCATTGATGGGTGATGGGTGACAGGCCACAGTCAGTGATGGGTGACAGGCCACGGTCACTGATGGATGATGGCTGACATGCCATGGTCACTACCGGGTGACAGGTGCACTTTATGATGGCAGTCTGATGACAGGTACACTTTATGATGACAGGTACACTTTATGGGGGCAGATGGGGTGACTGTTGGGTGACAGGTGCATTGGGGGCAGGGGTGAAGTGACAGGGTGTGTTGGTGCTTTACAGATCAGTGGAAACTGTGTGAGGAGAGAAGAGCTGGTAACAGTGAGTTACCACTCTGTTTACATTACATGTGATCGGCTGTGAGTAGCTCACAGCCGATCACAAATTAACAGCCGCCCGGGGGCTGATACCAGTGGCGGTGACAGGCAGTGTTCCCTGTGCAAATGGGGGAAGTGCCATTTGTGATCAGCCGTGACTTCATCATGGTCGATCACATGGTAAACAGCCATGACCAATGGCTGTTCAGCCCCGTTGGTGACGCGGTGTGTCCTGGGGACACGCCGCCACCAGAGCCGGGATGCGCATGCCTGATCGCGTGCAATCCCGGCTTAAAGGGCCGACGTCATATGACGTCCGCCCAGAACAATAGCCGCTCCGCCATCATTTGATGATGGGCGGACGGCGAGTGGTTAAGCACAAGCTCCACCCCCTACTGAGGAAGTCACACCTTGACGAAACGCATCTAGGGGCCGGGCCTGTGTTCTGACGTCACATCACAGCCATCTTAGGATATCTATGGGCTGTTGAAAGTTAGCGTGGCTGTATGTGCCCTGTTAGTAAGCGCATTCAAGTCTCCTATTTTATTTAATAAACACACGGAAACGGAGAGCACTAGATTTTGCCTTTTTTCTTTTCATATTTGCATCTGTTGAGAGGATCGGGGGGCCTTCCCGATTCTGAAAGAAGTTGGAGCCGGGAGGAAAGTGTATGTCCACCGTGGTTAGCACACCAGCTATCTGCATTGTCCTCAGGGTTGAATCCTGCGTTCTTTACTCATATATGAGGTGAGCAGCTTGTGACACCGGTGGAGGATAGAACAAGCACTTTTTCTGGCATATTTTGCACAGTCAATTAATTTTTTTTTTTTGGATTTTTACATTTGCACTATTGATGGACTGTGGGATCTAGTTTTCTTTTTTATAAGCACAAGCACTTTTTTTTTATAAGCACAAGTAGCGAATCAGAGCTGGACTCAGACGAGAAATATTGTCCACCCTCTAGACAAAGGCGCGTTGGTAAGGAGGCAATACCATCCACCAGCACCACTGTGCCATCCACCTGCACCCCAGTGCCATCCACCAACACCGCTGTGCTATCCCCCAGCACCCCTGTACCTCAGCCCCAAAGGGTTAGATCCCATGCTGGCCTTCCCTACTCACTCCAGCACCCCTTGTGGCTTCCTCCTAATTCAGGAGAAGCTAGGATTCCCCCTTTCACTGGCCAACCAGGAGTCCAAGTGGACACAGAAAATTTTTCTCCCATTAATTTTTTTGAATTGGTTTTTACTGAGGACATGCTGCGATCCATTGTGGCCCAGTGCAACCTATATGCACACCAATTTTTCCAGGCTAATCCAACCTATTATTCCCATCCCTTTGAGTGGAGAGATGTAACGGTGGAAGAGTTCAAGACTTTTTTTGGGCCTCACATTCTGCATGGCACTTAACAACAAAAATGAACTCCACTCCTACTGGTCCACCCGCCCCCATCTACCACATGCTGGTCTTCTCATCAATAATGCCCAGGACAAAATTTTACATGATCATGAGATTTCTACATTTTAACGACAATACCCAGTGCCCTCCCCGAAATGCCTCAAATTATGACCGGCTTTATAAGATTCGTCCAATTCTAAATTATTTTACAGAAATATTCCCCCAATTATTTACCCCGGACCAGCATATATGCATTGATGAATCCCTGGTGAAATTTTGCGGCAGGCTGGGAATAAAACAATATATCCCCAGCAAAAGGTCTATGGAGTGAAAGTCTACAAATTGTGTGACCGAACCATGGGGTACATTTACGCCTTCAGAGTCTACGAAGGGAAGGACTCCCAGCTGAATCCCCCTAATTGCCCAGAATAGTTAGGTACAAGCGGTAAAATTGGTTGGCATTTAATCTACCCACTCCTGGACAAAGGCTACCACCTGTATGTGGATAATTTTTACACCAGTTTACCCCCTGTTCCGGAACCTCTACAGGAAGAGTACACCAGCTTGTGGCACAGCCAGAAAAAATCAGGTGGGCTTTCCTCAAAGACTCATCAACATGAGGCTTAGAAAAGGAGAGACGGCGAGTCTGCGGAATGAGGAAATTCTGGCTGTGAAGTGGAGGGACAGAAGGGATGTGTACATGTTATCATCTATACACAACAATTCACTGGTAGAGATCCCCAGAAGAAATGGCCCAATACAGAAACCCATCTGTATCCATGATTACAACTTGTATATGGGAGGAGTCGATCTAAATGATCAAATGTTGGAACCCTATTTACCTAACAGAAAAACATACCACTGGTATAAAAAAGTTGCCATCTATTTTTTTCATTTGACAATATATAATACGTATATCAGGCCTCGACAAACCCCAGGCGCCAGGTCGCCATGGCGACCAGAAATCGCGTCCTGGCGAGTGACTGCCGTTTCTTCTCTCCCCATGGTAAAACAGCTGTCAGATTCAGCGAGAGCCGAGAGTTCTCTGCTTCATCTAACAGCTGTTACACTTGGCCGCTGCCCGGGATATTTGTTTCCACTTAGACTGAAGAAAAGTAACAAACAGGCTGCCTGGAATATTTGTTGAGAGTTAGAAGAATAAACACAACAATGTATCTTCTCTTTCTTTCAAAGCAATGATCTCCGGGCTATCAGGAAAGTTTAACCATTTATAGACTAAACCCACATTAGTGGCTTACAATTAAATATCCAGTGTTTTCTGCTAGAAAACGACTTGGAACCCCCAAACATTATATATTATTTTTTAGCAGAGACCCTAGAGAATAAAATGGCTGTTGCTGCAATATTTTATGTCACATGGTATTTGCGCAGCGGTCTTTCAAGCGCAATTTTTTGGAAAAAATACACTTTTAATGAATAAAAAAAAACTAAACAGTAAAGTTAGCCCATTATTTTTTTGTATAATATGAAAAATATTGTTACACCGCGAGAAACGTGACCTTTATTCTAAGCAACAAAATTGTGATAAAGCCCTGTGTACCATCAACAATTGCCACTCTATGTGCAGCTGGGCTCCAGTATTTCATGGTGACCGGAAACTCACCAGAGCAATGAAAAGTCACTGTGGGGGACACACATGTAGGCATGAAGTGGCTGCAAAGAGGCAGCAGAAGATCAGCAGCGCTGGAATACTTTTCACCTTTTTTTTTTTTTTTTGTATTTCATTTACAATGTCACTAAGGCTTTGTTTAGATGTGCAAGTTGGGTGGTAATAATGTGCAGTAGAGACGTGTTTTTGCCACCCTTAAGCTCCATTAGGCAGGAGTCAGGAGATGAGGGCGTTTTACATGCCGCAGTCACAATGCATTCAGCATAATAAGGAGTTTCCCCCATAACAGATTTTTTAGTGTCACTCTTTCTGGCCAGCCTATAACCCTGATGTAATGGTGGAGTTATTGACTGACTGCTCTGCTGTGAGTAAGTTAGGGGGGCGCAAATTACTTGTCTTACCCCTGGCGCTGACAACCCAACACTACGCTATAAAAAACTGGCTCCTAACTTTTTTAGCCGGCTCCTAGATTCAAGGCAAATTTGTCAAGCCCTGACGTATATCATATATCGCAATTCCACCATAAACCCCAAACCATTCCTTGGCTACCAGGAGGATATCATCACCACACTTTTATACTCCAATGGCCCACCAGAAAATATTAGAACCGATGTGTGTAGTAGACTCTCCGAGCGCCATTTCCCCGATAAAATACCTCCCAGGCCAAAAACGCCAGAAAAAATGCCGGGTGTGCTCTAGTAGTGGAGTTAGAAGAGACATCACATATCATTGTGCCCAGTGCGTTATCACACCCTAGTCAATTATTGATTCCCAAGTTTCTTTTTCAAGTTCGCACCCCTTATGCCACTGCCTGCTCTGGAACTGACCCTGGCTAGTGATTCGACCACGCTTCTGCCTACCGATTTTCTACATACTTCTGCCTGATCTGGAACTGACCTTGGACTGTTTGACTACATTTTTTGCCTGCCTCTTGGACTGATCTAGTACCCAGGGGTCTCACATATGTGAGGGGCTCCAGAATGTATTTTTCTGGAAGAAGAAAACATTTTATTTTGTTTTCTCTCTCCCAGATTAGAGTCTGGAGACTCGGAGGCTTCAAAGAGATTGGGTGGGAGAAGCCTCTGCCCCTGTCCCCATTCTCTCCTGACCGAGGCCCTACTTCTGCCTGCTGCATGTAGGACTTATTGCCATCATGCCTCTGCCTGCCGGATGAACCGACCACACCTCTGCTGCTACCTGGACTATGGACCATGTTTCTGCCTGCTACTGGGACCAATATTATGGCACTGTTGACAATATCTCTGTCTGCACTGACCTTGGGCTGTATATGGACAATATCCTTGCCTGCTGCCTGTACTGGCTATAGTATTCATGCCTGTTACCTGGACAATTGTGTTCGCTGTCCTAATACCAGGACCAATATTTTGGCACTGTTGACAACATCTCTGCCTGCACTAACCCTGGACTGTATATGGACAATATCCCTGCCTGTACTATGGACAGTTTTTCTGCCGGTTTCCTGGACAATTGCATGTACTGTTGGTTGCCTGAACAATTGTGTTTGCTGTAGCTGACCAAGTCCCTGCCTGCTGCCTGGACCAGTGCTATCCTCCTGTGGACAGCTGTAATACTAAAACTGCAGGTAATCTTTTGTTTACCCTTTACTCAGCAGAATGTATTTTGGGGTGTAATTCTTGGTATTTGTAATGCTATGTGTGTTTAGAACACCTGACGGTCTTCCTTGCATGTTGGGCCTCTGTATGTAGCCAGGCTGTGAAAAAGTCTCACACGTGTGGTATCGCCATACTCAGGAGGAGTAGCAGAATGTATTTTGGGGTGTCATTTTTGCCATGTACATGCTATGTGTTGGAAATACCTTATAAATGGACAACTTTGTAGAAATAAAATGCGTTTCCTTTTTTTTCCCACGTATTTCAAAAACTTCTGGAAAAAAATGAACCGTTCAAAAGACTCATTTTGCCTCATAGATTATACTTTGGGGTGTTAGCTTTCCAAAATGGGGTAATTTTGTGGGTGTTTCCATTGTCCTGGTGCTCCAGGGCCTTCAGATATGTAATAGGTGGTCGAGAAATGAGATGTGTAATTTATGCTTCCAAAACGCCTGAAGGTGCTAGTTCAATGTTGGGCCTCAGTATGTGGCCAGGCTGTGTAAAATTCTCAGACATGTGGTATTGCCATACTCAGGAGGAGTAGCAGAATGTATTTTGGGGTGTCATTTTTGCTATGTACATGCTATGTGTTGGAAATACCTTATAAATGCACAACTTTATGTAAAATAAATGCGTTTTAATTTTTTTCCCACATTTTCCAAAAACTTCTGGAAAAAAATGAACTGTTCAAAAGACTTATCATGCCTCATAGATTATACCTGGGGGTGTTAGCTTTCCAAAAGGGGGTAATTTTGTGGGCATTTCCATTGTCCTGGTGCTCCAGGGCCTTCAGAATTGTAATAGGTGGTTCAGAAATGATATGTGTAATTTATGCTTCTAAAATGCCTGGAGGTGCTACTTCAATGTTGGGCCTCTCTATGTGTCCAGGCTGTGTAAAAGTCTCACACATATGGTATCGCCATACTCAGGAGGAGTAGCAGAATGTATTTTGGGGTGTAATGTGTGGTATATGCATATGCCATGTGAGAGAATAACCTGTTAAAATGACAATTTTGTTAAAAAAAAAAAAAAAATCTTCATTTTGCAAAGAATTGTGGGAAAAAATGACAACTTCATAAAACTCACCATGCCACTTACTAGATACCTTGGAATGTCTACTTTCCAAAAAGGGGTAATTTTGGGGGTATTTGTACTTTGCTGGCTTTTTAGGGTCTCATGAAATGAGATAGGCCGTCAGTACATCAGGTGTGATCAATGTTCAGTGATTTGCACCATAGATTGTAGACTCTCTCACAAAGACCAAATAATATACACTAATTTGGGTTATATCCACCAACGATATGTAACATTATAAATTTTGGCCAAAAGTTATGAAGATACATTACTAATTTGCAAAATTTTATAACAAAAACGACCAAAAATGCGTTTTTTTTTCAAAATTTTCGGTCTTTTTTTAATTATAGCGCAAAAAAATAAAAAACCCAGCGGTGATTAAATACCACCAAAAGAAAGCTCTATTTGTGTGGAAAAAAAATTTCATATGAGTACAGTGTTGCATGACTGAGTAATTGTCATTCAAAATGTGAGCGCACTGAAAGCTGAAAATTGGTCTGGACGGGGGGGGGGGGGGGGTGGTTAAGTGCCCAGTAAGGAAGTGGTTAATGCAGCCACACCAGTGCCCATTAATGCAGCCACACCAGTGCCCATTAATGCAGCTTCACCAGTGCCCATTAATGTTAGGCCCCCCCAGTACCTGGTCTGGGCAGCTTTTTCTTCCAAGGGCCCGGGTGCAGTGCTTGTTCTGCAGGTGGTTGCTCTGGAGCTGGGAGCCTGGGGGCGAGGTGAGTGGGCGGGTACTTCCAAATCCTGTCCACCAATCAGCTAATCTCCCGACTCCCGCTGTGTAGCTGTTTGGAAATAAACTTCTCTGGGCCCTCTGTGTCCGCTTACTGACACCCGGCACCTGCTGAGCACAGAGGAGACCCGGGGAAGTTATTCTTATAAACAGCTGCACAGCGGGGGATTAGCTTATTGTAGGAGAGGATTTGGGAGTGACAGGCCCAGCCGGGAGATCGCCCGATGCTTACAGGTGTCTGTGAGTCGCAGCCAAATGCGGGAGACTCCCGCAAATCGCGGGAGGAGACTTGAGATGTCTTTCTCCATGCCCAGCGAATGGCCGCATTGGATCATTCTCAGGCTTTTCCGATCCGTTAAGTAAGCCCAGGAACGACTGAGATGCGACGGGAGGGGGGCACCCCTCCCAATGCTTCTAAACTAGATCCCGTGGTGAATCCGTCCAGCAGAACCACATTTATTTTACAGAGAATCGGCCATAGTGAAAAACAATACCGGGGTTATGGCAGCTAACTGCTCCCATAACCCCAGTATTTAACGTCAAAGTAATGACGTATTTTAAGGCCTCATACACACGGACGTTTTTTGACGCCGGCGTTTTCTGGCGTTTTTTGCAGCTCTCCATGTTAGTCAATTGCCCCATAAAAACGCCAAAGTTTTTGAGCTGTAGATGGCGTCGGCGTTAGTGAGCTGAAACTAGAACCCACGGGCAGCGCATTCTGAGGCTGTAACGTTTTGCCATTTCTTGACGCCGACGCCGCAAAACGCCAACTAATATTGTACCGGCGTTAACCGGCGTTTTTTGACGCCGACATTTTTAGGTTGAAAAATAGCAGAGGGATGATTTTTTTTTAAAAACGGCTATTGACGCCGACGCTCACTAATGCCGATGCATAACGCCGAAAAACGCTGATTTTTTTTCCTTGACGTCGTGCCCGACGTTTTGTTTATTTTTTAAGAAACGTCCGTGTGTATGAGGCCTTACTTTGTACTGGTCGGCATCTAAGTTGCTGAACACTGCTATCTTGTGGTCAAAATAAAGTTCTGCAGTACAGTAACAATGCACAGTGTAACAGTTCTAAAGAGTGCTAAAGGGAAATTGCAAGTAACCAATGGTCACCATCCAGCCTTCACTAGAACAGTTACATTGTCTCTCTTGTTACAAAGATGTATGTACTTCCGAGGCTCCTCAGCTCCATCTAGTGGCCATAATGCGTTATTTTTCTACTGTCTATAATAAAAGAACATTCGTAAGAACTTTTGTTTTTGACCAATTCACACAGAACGAATGGTTATCCCTCTAGGTAGCAGAGGAGCTCCTGGGTTTATATAAGCACAGGCAATCATTGACATTGCTTGGGGCATGTTAGCGGCTTACCTTTAATCTCTGATAAGATGAAGGACAGATAGGCGCCACTTAGTAATGAGGAACCTTCAGGATGATTGAAATACATGACAGCAGTGCTGACAGTCCCTCCACTATCTGGTGACCTTGCCATCCTTTTACAGTTTTATGATGCGGTATAAACTTCAACAGATCAAAATCTTCTATATAGCTTTATGATCGGCGCGGGTAAAGAGCAACTACAGTATATTGGTTATGAGGAGGCGCTAATCATTGTCATAGCATTGACCTGAAAGTCATTTTTGATGCCAGTTTCACACTTTTGCACGCTGTTCCGTGTTTTAATAATGGCATTTTATGTACAGTTTTGTAGGTGCTCCCTCTAGTGGTTATTTGTAGAAGGACAGTTATCCATGACAAAGCTGCTGGGGCAAAATCAGCAGCTCTAAAGTTGCTTAGTAACACGAGGTGGCAATTTTCGTCCAGCCCGGGGGCGTCGTCTTGGAGACTCATGCATGGTGGCCAAGAGGGGACAATCGCTTGGGGAGGTTCAAATACATCTTCCCATCACTGGTTTCCCAGTTTTCTCTTCATCCCACCTCTGTTCTCTGTTGACATAAATAGGAAGAGTCGGCCGGTTGGGACGTATGTGTTCATGGAGGGTTCGGTTGGGACGTACGTGTTCATGGAGGGTTCGGTTGGGATGTACGTGTTCATGGAGGGTTCGGTTGGGACCTACGTGTTCATGGAGGGTTCGGTTGGGACGTGCGTGTTCATGGAGGGTTCGGTTGGGACGTACGTGTTCATTGAGGATTCAGTTGGGACGTACATGTTCATGGAGGGTTCGATTGGGACGTACGTGTTCATGGAGGGTTCGGTTGGGACGTACGTGTTCATGGAGGGTTCAGTTGGGACGTACATGTTCATGGAGGGTTCGATTAGGACGTACGTGTTCATGGAGGGTTCGGTTGAGACTTACATGTTCATGGAGGGTTCGGTTGGGACGCACGTGTTTATGGAGGGTTCGGTTGGGACACACGTGTTCATGGAGGGTTCGGTTGGGACGTACGTGTTCATGGAGGGTTCGGTTGGGACGTACGTGTTCATGGAGGGTTCGGTTGGAAAGTACGTGTTTATGGAGGGTTCGGTTGGGACGTATGTGTTCATGGAGGGTTCGGTTGGGACGTACGTGTTCATGGAGGGTTTGGTTGGGACGTACGTGTTCATGGAGGGTTTGGTTGGGACATACATGTTCATGGAGGGTTTGGTTGGGATGTGCATATTCATGGAGGGTTCGGTTGGGACGTACGTGTTTATGGAGGGTTCACTCAGTAGAGGCACCAAAGGCAGGTCACATTTAGACATGTGCGATTTCATTTCCATTAATCCAAAGTAAATTCTAACAAAACTAATTATCGTAATTCGAATTTGAAAATAAATTTGAATTCAAATTAAATTTTGAATTCCAACTAACGGAATAGAATAGAATATAAAGGAATATAATAGAATGGAATAAAACAGAATAGAATAGAAAATAAAAGAATAGAATGGAATATAATAAATTAGAATAGAAAATAAAAGAACAGAATAAAAGAGAATAGAATAGAAAATAAAGGAATAGAATAGAAAAAGAACAGAATAGAAAATAATAGAATAAAAAAGAATAGAAAACAAAATAATAGAGTAGAATAGAATAGAAAAAGAACAGAATAGAATAATATAATCCAAGAATAAGCTGGCACATCCGCAATAGGATATAATTTCTTCTTTATTGCATCAAATCCATGCGAAGGCTGCTATTTTACATGGATTTGATGCAATAAAGAAGACATTATATCCAATTGCAGATGTGCCAGCTCTTTCTTGGACTATACGTTTGAATGTGCATTGGGTGCGTGGAGGAAACTCTGAGCTAAAGCACCTGCAACAGGGAGTGTATTACCATCCCTATACAAAGGCAGCTACACAGTTCAGAGCGGTGCTTGATCGCTGTTGGAAAAGCATAGAATAAAATAGAATAGAACATAAAATAATAGGATACAATAGAAAATAGAATAGAATAAAAAAGAACAGAATAGAATAAAACAGAATAGAAAAAAAATAATAGAATAGAAAACAAAAGAATAGCATTAAATATAATAGAATGGAAAAAGGATGGACTAGAAATAGAATAGAATAAAACAGAATAGAAAATAAAAACAGAATGAAAGAGAATAGAATAGAAAATAAAAGAATAACATAAAATAGAATGCAAGAGAATATAAAAAAATGAATAGCATAGAATAGAAAAAGAATAGCATGGAATAGAATAAAACAGTAATAAAATAGAATAGAAAAGAATAGAATAGCATAGAAAAGAATAGAAGAAAAACAGAATAGAATAGAAAATAAAAGAATAGAATGGAATAGAATAAAACAGAAAGTGTAGAGCAGCATAGAATAGAATAAATCAGAAGAAAAAATAGAATAGAAAATAAAGAAATAAAATAGAAAATAATAGAATAACATAGAATAGAGTAGCATAGAATAGAATAAAACAGAATAGAAAAATAATAGAATAGAATAAATAGAAAAGAAACGATTACACATGTAACCCATGCAGACAGCCTTTTTCCAAAAATATGATCTTATCAAAATCTAGGGGACAGAAAGAAAGCCGCACACCCAGAGACTGACAGACAGCAGCTACGGGGAACTGACATTCCTCCACACCTTTGTCCAGGCCCCCGGCCGCCACCCGTCCTTCTCAAGACCCTGAATCTTCCCAGCCTCCCCCAGAATGTTGTGCACCACCACCAGGAAGGACTTTTTTCCGAGTGGTGACCTGACACCGTGCATTCCATGTGAAGAAAACGGACCACTAGGCTAACTAGAGAAAGTGTCTCAAAATCAAAATCCCGATGCGACTCAAAAGACCCATACGACCACTCCGCATAACTCAAACGGGAAAGGAAAGTGATACCCAGAGCCCCACCCACCCGCTGATAGACTTTTATATTGAAGGGGCACTGAAGCAAGAAATGGTCCAACGTCTCCTCCACGCCGCCACACCCCACTCTTGGGCAACCACGGTTCTCCGCAGAGCGATTCTTCAAGTTTCCCTTCACATAGAATTTGCAATGGAACGAAAGCCAGGCCAAGTCCCAAAACTTTAAAGGAATTCTCTCCAGATTAATCAAACGCAGACCCTCCCTCATACCAGGGCCTGGGCAATCCCTCAAGGCCAGTGGCTCGCTAAAGGCAGATTCAACAACCTGTCAGGAACCATAAATCAGACTAAAACAGAAGTGCAGTAAAAATCACACTTTTTAATAAAATGGTAAAATAGAACAAACAGAATAAACATAGTCAAAACATAGCCAGGGTTCGGTAACCAGAGCGGGTAGCTGGAACAAGTTAGTAAAACAGGAGTCCAGATATCAGCGTAGCCAGAAGCAGCAGCCAGGGTCAGGAACCAGAAGGGAAGTCATCCAGGCAAAAGTCTTTAACAGGAAACCACAGCAGAGAGAATCTGGATATGTTGACCAAGGCGAAGGCACGGGAGATCTAATCCAGGCAGTTTAAATAGCTAGCATAGCTGGCTGACAAGCAGGATATGATCATCAGGTGAGTCACTGTGGAAGATAAGTACTGGCAATTAACCGACAGCTGAGCACTACAGCTCTGAGAAGGAAGGGCTGGGCCCAGCCCTGACAGTACCCCCTCCTCAATGACCCCTCCCCCTTGGAGGGCCACCGGGTTTAAGGGGAAAATGTCTATGGAAAGCACAGAGGAGGATAGGACCATGTACGTCCAAGCATGAGACCCAAGAGCGCATACCTCTTCCAATGAACCAGGTACTGTATGGGCCCATGGAACCTACAGAAGTCAATGATAGATTGTATTTCATACTTCTCTTTATTCTCAACCTGAACTGAGTGGTGAAGTGGTTGCATACCAAAGGTTCTAGTAAGGAGACACGGAATACATTTGAAATACGCATATTAGAAGGAAGGTCTAAAGTGTAAGCCACTGGGTTGATCTTATAGAGAATACGGAAAGGGCCAATAAACCGTGGTGCCAGCATCTGTGAGGAAACACGGAGGCGGAAGTTACGAGATGACAGCCAGACCCTCTCCCCAACTTGGTAGGAAGTCGCAGGTAGGCATCTGTGGTCAGCATGGAGTCTGTACCTATTATTGGCATGTCGCAAGGACTCTTGGGCCTGTACCCAAGTGGAACGAAGACCACAGAGATGCTCCTCTAAAGCAGGAATTCTCTGAGGAACAAATGAGTCAGGCAACATGGATGGTTGGAAACCATAATTCGCCATAAACTGAGACAATCGGGAAGCAGTGTTTGCGGCACTATTGTGATCAAACTCTGCACAAGGTATGAGGTCTGACCAGTTTTTAAGGTGGTCAAAAATATAGCAACGTAAAAACTGTTCCAAGGACTGGTTGGCTCATTCTGTGGCCCCATTGGACTGTGGGTGATGCACAGAAGAGAAGGAAAGCTGAATTCCCAACTGTGCACAAAAGGCTCATCAAAACCTGGAGACAAACTGGCTATGCCATCCGAGACGATAACCTTGGGTAGCCCATGTAAACGAAAGATCTCCCAAGCAAAAATGGATGCCAGTTATTTGGACATGGGCAACTTCTTAAGTGGAATACAATGTGACATTTTCGGTCAACCATCATAAGGATAACTGTGTTTCCCTGAGGAGGTGGGTAACGCCACTCCACAATAAAATCCATAGACAGGTGGGTCCAAGGCAGGACCATCTTTAATATTGATTGGACCCTGGGCACATATTTTCTTGCCCCCCCCCCCCCCCATGCAATTTCACTCTCCACATGCTCTGAGACATACAATAAATAGCAACTAGATTGAAAATCAGTTTACTGAATCAGATCAGCAGTGATTTTGATTGGTTGCCAGAGGTTACAGCATATCATTACCACTTACTGACTGGTTGCTAGAGGTTAGAGCACATGCTTTCTGCTTGTTTGGTTGCTAGAGATTACTGTACATCAATACTGCTCACTGATTGGTTGCTAGAGGTTACTGCACATCTTTACTTCCCACTGATTGGTTGCTAGAGGTTACAGCACATCATCTCCTCACTGCCTGCACACCATGGACTGGGGAGCGCAAAGTTGCTTTCCTGACACCACAGAAACGTGCTGCCCTTTAGCAGATACACAGCAGTGCCATCAATTATTAAGGACACCCTCATGCATCTGCTGACATGTGCTGTGGAATTTCAAGCATGCCTTTGTCTCCCCAGTGGGCAGCATCCAGTATAGGTGATGGTGAATATAACCTCAGGGGGGCATGATATACATATGAATGCCACCTTTGTTTACGTATCAGTGCAGCTGGCTGCAACTATTTACATATGAATGCTGCCGCTATTTACATATCAATGCCGGTTATTTACATGTAAACATAGGGTCTGCAGGTGAGTCATCTGTATACAACAATAGGGCAGAGTTGGGCAGCTTTAGTAGCAGCACTTAGATATCAGGACACAGCACAGGTCTAAAACTTCAAGGGAATTTAAACCAGGATAGTTGACAAGTATGAGGCGGCTGCTTTGGGCCCCACAACAATGACAGGGCCCAGGGCAGCTCCCCCTTTTGCCCTGCCTTAAAGACGGCCCTGGTCCAAAGCCTCTCTCCATTGGATATGGGTTGTAGAAGGCCCAATGAAAGATGTCATGGTGTCTTGTTCTGAGCACACACGAAACAGACAGCTACGAAGGCAGCTACATCAGCGCAGAAACCCAGAATTGTTGGGAAATAGCCTAAATGAGTTGATTCTTCCCTGGGTGGCCAGCAGCCTTGGGAGAATGGTAAGTCTGGAGCACAGCAGTGCGGAGACTCTCAGGGACAAAGCAGCGGTCACAAGTTTTCTCAAGAGGAGAATGGATCTGAGTGGCAATGATTCTGTCACCCAAAAGGTGAAGAGAGACTGGTATGAACCGTAACCAGAATACGATCAGAAGGTATCGCAGGAACAGGAACCGATTCCATCTTAGAAGCGGAGGAAAACTGTTGCGATAATGCATCACCCCTTACATTCTTAGAACTGGGTAAGAATGAGACTATGTAATTGAAGCTCTTCTGGGGGAGAGGCGTTTAGCCTCAGACAAGAATATGAGATTCCTATGATCAGTCAAAATGAGAAGAGACACAGCGGTACACTCGAGGAGATGCCTCCATTCTTTAAGGGCTAAAATGATCGCTAACAACTCTCTGTCCCCAATCTCGTAATTGCATTCTGCAAGAGACAGCTTCTTGGAAAAGAAGCCACAAGGATACATAGAGCTCTCGGAGGAGGGACGTTGAGACAAAAGACCACCAACACCAGTCTCAGATGCATCAACCTCAAGGATGAAAGGTAATGTAGGATCAGGATGTGCCAACACAGGAGCAGAAACAAAGGCAGTCTTGAGAGAGAGACCAATTCTGTGGGTTACTGTCCTTTTTGGTCATATCAGTCAGGGGTTTGACCAGAGATGAGAAGTTAAGAATAAACTTCCAACAATAATTAGCAAGGCCAAGAAACCGTTGTAGTAGACGTAAACCCATGGGTCTGGGCCACTGTACAACTGCCGGCAGTTTCTCTGGGTCTATCGAAAAACCATCAGTGGAAATTACATAACCCAGGAATTTAACCTGTTCATGATGGAACTTCTCCAATTGACAATACAGGTTATTATCTCTCAAACTCTGAAGCACACGGCAGACATCTGTGTGGTGTCTCTCTAGGGATTTGGAATATATGAGGAAATCGTCGAGATTAACCACAACACATTGCTGCAACAAATCTCGAAGGACATCATTGATGAATTCCTGAACAACTGCCGAAGTGTTGAAAAGACCAAACGGCATTACGAGGTATTCATAATGGCCTGTCTTGGTATTAAACGCAGTTTTCCATTCATTGCCCTCCTTGATCCTCACGAGATTGTATGCCCCTCTCAGATCAAGCTTTGTGAAAACCGTTGCTCCCTTGAGGCGGTCAAATAACTCCGTAATTAACGGAATCAGATACGCATTCTTAATCGTGAGGCGATTGAGACCCCTATAATCGATACAAGGTCTCAGTTCACAACTCTTCTTTTTCACAAAGAAGAAGCCAGCACCAGCAGGAGACGAGGATTTGCGGATGAACCCTTGAGAAAGTGCATTTGCAACATACTCCTCCATGGCTTTATCCTCTGAGGCAGACAAAGGGTAAACCCGGCCATGAGGGGGTATGGCACCAGGTTGAAGGTCAATTGCGCAATCATATGACCGGTGTGGAGGCAAACTACCGGCTTGACCTTTGTCAAAGACATCACTAAATTCACGGTACTCCTTTGGCTAGGAGGAGAGTAAAGAGGCGCACAAGACCTTAGCCACTTTCTGAAAACATGTCTTACTGCATTGTGTGACCAGGAAAGAACCTGAGCATGAAGCAAATCAAATGAGGAGTTGTGCCTCTGTAACCAAGAATAACCATTAACCACCGGGAAATGAGGTGAGTAAATGACTTGGATTATCTCAGGATGAAGAGCCCCTATGGCTATGGTCAACGGAGCAGTCTCATGAGTCACATGGGCAGGCTGTAGTGGTCTCCCATCAATAGCCTCAATCGGAAGTGGAGTGGCACGAAGCTGCAGCGGAATCGGTGCTTAGACACAAAGGCACCATCTATGAACAGGC
Source organism: Glandirana rugosa (assembly GCA_018402905.1). Lineage (NCBI taxonomy): Eukaryota > Metazoa > Chordata > Amphibia > Anura > Ranidae > Glandirana > Glandirana rugosa. The sequence continues at coordinate 275,475 of BLSH010341351.1, read as the reverse complement.
GTGCAGCCCCAGGGTCGATTAGAGGCTGTATCTCGATGGACGGCTCAGACCAAGAAAGGGTAACTGTAACCAGGGGCTTATCCTTCAGTATAGCTGGGGACGAAACAGCTCCACCTAAGGTCCGTCCCCTACATGGCCTCAGGTGCGGACGGGTAGGACAAGACTTCAAAAAGTGACCCACCTGGCCATAATAAAGGCACGATCTCTCCCTCCTCCTGAAGGCTCTCTCCTCCACAGAGAGACGTGTGAAGCCCAACTGCATGGATTCTGCTTTACTGACAAGCTCGGTACCAGGGGGTATGGAAGGTGAGGGAAGCATGGGTGGGACTACAAAGCTCAGAGCCAAACGTACAGGAAGCTTAAAGGAAGGTCTCTTTCGGAGTCTGGAGTCAATGAGAATGGCAAACATGATCAACTTCTCAATATATGTAGGTATATCTCGGGCTGCTATCTCAACATTAAAGACCATGAGAAAAAGCAGACACGAGCGCCTCATTGTTCCAAGCAACCTCTGCTGCCAGAGTACAGAATTCAATGGCGTAATCGGCAACAGTTCTTGTACCCTGTTTGCTGGACATGAGGCTTTTGGCAGCAGAAGTGGAGCGTGCGGGAATGTCAAATACCCTCTTAAAAGAAGCCTTAAAAGGTAGCTCAGGAAGACGGGTTTTTGTGTCTCCCATAGAAGGTTTGCCCAGGCCAAGGCTCTTTCCAAAAGCAAAGAAATCACAAAGCCTACTTTGATTCTGTCCGTGGGAAACACCTGTGGCAGCATCTCAAAGTATATCTCAACCTGGTTGAGAAACCCTCCGCATTGAACTGGATCGCCCCCAAATCGCAGGGGAAATGGAGCAAACCTAAGCATACCTCTTACAGAGTTAATAATCGAGGCAGATGCCTGCACAGCGACTGGAGCAGCAGCAGGGGTAGTCTGCAATACAGATTGTACCGGAACAGCCACAGTATGAGGATCTAGGTGAGCAGTGCAATTCAGGAGGGTCTGTATCGCTATGGCAAACTGATCCTTGCAGTGATCCTGCTCATCCAATCTGGAAAAATATTACCAGCAAGTGGATTGCCTGCATCTTCTGAATTCATGACCGGCGCCTATTGTCAGTAACCATGAATCAGACTAAGACAGAAGTGCAGTAAAAATCACACTTTTTAATAAAATGGTTAAATAGAACAAACAGAATAAACATAGCCAGGGTTCGGTAGCCAGAGCGGGTAGTCAGAACAATCTAGTAAAACAGGAGTCCAGAGATCAGCGTAGCCAGAAGCAGCAACCAGGGTGAGGAACCAGAAGGGAAGTCATCCAGGCAAAAATCTTTTACAGGAAACCACAGCAGAGAGAATCCGGATATGTTGACCAAGGCGAAGGCATAGGAGATCTGATCCAGGAAGTTTAAGCCCCGGATCACATGTGTGCGATGCTGGAATAGGCGCAATTACAGAGCCGGTTCCCGCATCACATCAACAGGCAGTTCACATTGTCTTCTGTGAACCGCTGCGGGTGTCATTACAAAGTTAATGACACCCCCAGTTTTGTTCACAGATCGCAGTGCGAACTGTAAACTCGCACATGAATCGGTTCACATGGGTGAGATTCCACTGCTGTAAAAAAAGGTCCTTGCACCTTTTTTTGTGCGAATCTAATGCGAGTTCAGCTATACAATTGTATGGCTGAACTCGCATTGCTCAGAGATTGCATGTGATCGGCACCTGCGGGGCGGGTGCAAATCACATGCGATCTGTGAGATCGCACAAGTGTGAACCCAGGCTTAATAGCTAGCAGAGCTGGCTGACAAGCAGGATATGGTCATCAGGTGAGTCACTGTGGAAGATGAGTACTGGCAATTAACAGCTGAGAGGCCGGTGCTCTGAGAAAGGAGGACTGAGCCCAGCCCTGACAAAACCCTCCTCTCCAGGACCCTCCTAGGAAGAGCCTTAAAGAGGAAGTAAAATCCTCCTCTTTAATTGTACCTACAGGTAAGCCTATAGTAAGGCTTACCTGTAGGTACTGTAAATATCTGAAAAGTTCAAGGAAAGGGAGAAAACTCCCGAACATATATATTATCCCCCTGGACTTTACAGGCAGTTTATGTAGTTGTACAAAAAAACAAAAAAAGGTATAAGAAATAGTAAAAAATATTGCATTTTATTGGTACAAACGAATATATTATCACATTGAAGCGAGCGAGGGCATATAGTTCCTCGCTTGCTCCAAATACATATAAGGGTTACAGAAATCCAAGTAATGGATTCAAACAATACATGTATCAAATACAATTTAAAAAAGACAAAAAATAATACATTTGTCTTAACATGGTACTGCAGTTTAACAGCATGTATACTTAAAGATGCTTGGATGCATGTGAGATTAGACACATTCAAGGAGCCGCTTTGTAAGCAGGGTCTTGGGGCTATTTCTCAGATGTCCCAACATGTTTCGGTCAATCCTTCATCAGGGGACTATGGGCATCGCGCAGGACAATAATTGTGCTGTCTGTAACAGAGTTCAATTGTATAAAACAATATATCGTGCACATAATAATTTAGTACATAATGCAGGTAGTCTGGTAAGAATGCATTCCCATAAGGGAAAAACAAAATAGGGAAGAAGCTAAAAATGAACCATCACTCACATCTAACCGGAAGTACCATCAACCAAGTTTCAAGCAACCCGGGAGGATCTGGAAACCAAGTCCAATATTGGCCACAAGGAGTGGAACCCCAAAGGGTGGGCCGCAGAGGTTATGCAACCATAAGGGACCCAAAGTGGCTGAGTCAGCAAACCTCGCAAAGAGATATAGTGTGGTGCTGGTAAAGAAAAGGAAAACAACAGCAGGTAGGTATAAGGTGTATCTATGTGGGTATATACACGTGCAAATCAACATTTGAAAAGTTGAAGCGTGCCCTATTGTTTGTACCATGTAGAAATGCAACCAGAAAGAACGTAATGTCCGAGGGGTGATGCATGATCTTGCAATGTGGTACACACCACATGGGTCATGCATACAAACCTCGTGGACATCAAGGCCGCCCAATTAGGCGACATGGTGTAGTGGAGTGCTGTTTGCATTGCGTATGGCACAAAGGGAAACGCTGAGCAAATTAACGCATGTAGCTTAATGTAGTTACCTGTCTCT
>BLSH010341351.1:256832-272319 GCA_018402905.1 Glandirana rugosa | reverse complement strand
GAGCGAGGGCATATAGTTCCTCGCTTGCTCCAAATACATATAAGGGTTACAGAAATCCAAGTGATGGATTCAAACAATACATGTATCAAATACAATTTAAAAAAGACAAAAAATAATAAATTTGTCTTAACATGGTACTGCAGTTTAACAGCATGTATACTTAGAGATGCTTGGATGCATGTGAGATTAGACACATTCAAGGAGCCGCTTTGTAAGCAGGGTCTTGGGGCTATTTCTCAGATGTCCCAACATGTTTCGGTCAATCCTTCATCAGGGGACTATGGGCATCGCGCAGAACAATAATTGTGCTGTCTGTAACAGAGTTCAATTGTATAAAACAATATATCGTGCACGTAATAATTTAGTACATAATGCAGGTAGTCTGGTAAGAATGCATTCCCATAAGGGAGAAACAAAATAGGGAAGAAGCTAAAAATGAACCATCACTCACATCTAACCGGAAGTACCATCAACCAAGTTTCAAGCAGCCCGGGAGGATCTGAAAACCAAGTCCAATATTGGCCACAAGGAGTGGAACCCCAAAGGGTGGGCCGCAGAGGTTATGCAACCATAAGGGACCCAACGTGGCTGAGTCAGCAAACCTCGCAAAGAGATATAGTGTGGTGCTGGTAAAGAAAAGGAAAACAACAGCAGGTAGGTATAAGGTGTATCTATGTGGGTATATACACGTGCAAATAAACATTTATGCCCCCCGATAAATGTTGATTTGCACGTGTATATACCCACATAGATACACCTTATACCTACCTGCTGTTGTCAGCCACTTTGGGTCCCTTATGGTTGCATAACCTCTGCGGCCCACCCTTTGGGGTTCCACTCCTTGTGGCCAATATTGGACTTGGTTTTCAGATCCTCCCGGGCTGCTTGAAACTTGGTTGATGGTACTTCCGGTTAGATGTGAGTGATGGTTCATTTTTAGCTTCTTCCCTATTTTGTTTTTCCCTTATGGGAATGCATTCTTACCAGACTACCTGCATTATGTACTAAATTATTACGTGCACGATATATTGTTTTATACAATTGAACTCTGTTACAGACAGCACAATTATTGTTCTGCGCGATGCCCATAGTCCCCTGATGAAGGATTGACCGAAACATGTTGGGACATCTGAGAAATAGCCCCAAGACCCTGCTTACAAAGCGGCTCCTTGAATGTGTCTAATCTCACATGCATCCAAGCATCTCTAAGTATACATGCTGTTAAACTGCAGTACCATGTTAAGACAAATTTATTATTTTTTGTCTTTTTTAAATTGTATTTGATACATGTATTGTTTGAATCCATCACTTGGATTTCTGTAACCCTTATATGTATTTGGAGCAAGCGAGGAACTATATGCCCTCGCTCGCTTCAATGTGATAATATATTCGTTTGTACCAATAAAATTCAATATTTTTTACTATTTCTTATACCTTTTTTTGTTTTTTTGTACAACTACATAAACTGCCTGTAAAGTCCAGGGGGATAATATATATGTTCGGGAGTTTTCTCCCTTTCCTTGAACTTTTCATTATTTAGGACGCGGCAGTATTTTTCTGTCTCTTCAGAACCACTCCCTCTTTTTTTCTTTTACTGTAAATATCTCCTAAACGTGCACAGTTTAGGAGATATTCACTATATACGCTGCCGCCGTCGTCATCGTCGCATGCGTACTGAAGGAATGGCCCACTCCTGCCATTTCTTCAGGGCCCGTGCCATGACAGGCGGCACCCGCGACATGCGTGGGAGTGACATCATAGCAGCTCCAGCCAATCACAGCGCCGGAGCCTGCAAACCCAAAAGTAAATCCGGGAAAGATGGCCCGTGTCAGTGGTGTGCCGACGCCGCTGCAGGGCGTCGTTCTACGGTAAGTATTTCATAATGAGCAATGCATACTAGCTCATTATGTCTTTCTGCAGGATTTTTTTTTGGGGGGGGGTGTTTTTTTTGGAGGTATAGACTTCCTCCGCTGTCACTTGCCGCTGCCGAAGCATTTTCAGGCACAGGGCAACGTAAGCTGGGAGCTTACCATGTTGAGGCCTCAGGCTTCTCACTGGCCCACCATTCTCCCAGCTTTGCAGAAAAGGCCTAAACCAGGACTGAAAAATACCAACCCTCCCAGGCGGTTCCTCTGCCAGCATGTTATCAAAATTATGTTTCAAAAACAAGAATACCACTGGATTGACCATACCTAGGTCACCCATCCGCCTTGGAAGGTAGGTTACAGACCTCTTAACGAGATTCAGGTTGTTCCCCTATAACAGCTGGAAGAAACAGTTGTAGATCTTTGCATAGAGACACTGGCAAAACACAGACAAAGCTGACGTACAAAAATACTGTGATCAGGTAAGTTTTAATCAGGTCAAGAGTTTCCGATCCTTCCAGCTGGCAGCCTTGGCATTGGCATCTTGTAGCCTGCTTTTCCAATTTGCAAGGCCATAATCACTGGGACCAAATTTGATGCCTAAAACTTTAATTTCCTGTCGGGGCTCTGGTAAGTCGTCCGGAAGATCGAAACTGTCACCCTCCTTTCCCATCCAAAAAACTTTACTTTTATCCTGATTGATCTTTGAGCCAAATGCCTCAGCATACTGCTTCATCACCGAGACCACCTCCTCCGTTTCTTCTGTCCCAGAGACGAAAAACAGACACGTCATCAGCATAAGCCATGACCCTCACGGGGGGCGAACCAGGAATGTCCAATGGCACCCCGCACAAAGGTCCACTCTCTTAACTCCTGATGAAAGGGTCGATTGCGAAAGCATATAGCAGAGAACTCAAAGGACACCCCTGACGCACACCTGAGCCAACCTCAAAAGGCCGTCCGATCCAACCATTCACAAACATGAAGCTTTCAGCCACTCTGTTCAAGGTCTGCAGCCAATCGATAAAGCCCCCCTCCAGGCCATACTTGCCAAGAAGCAGCCATAGGTACTCATGATTGACCCGATCAAAAGCATTAGCCTGATCCAATGTCAGCAAGTACTTTCTCCAGCCCGCAGCCCTGCACTGCTCAAGGGCCTCCCGGATAGCTAACACCGCTGAAAAAGTGCTTCTACCCTGAACCGAACAGTGCTGGTGGCTGGAAAGTAGACTGTCCGCTACAGGCAATAAACATCAGAAAATAATTTTTGACAATATCTTCCTATCAACATTGGAAGGCTAATGGGCCGCCAATTCTCAATTCTGGAACAATCTCCGCAGATTGTCGCATGGAGGGAGAGAGCGAACCCTCTCTGAGACAGCCATTAAAAACCTCCACCAAATATGGGGCCAGAGTAACCTTAAAGTGCTTATAAAACTCGGCTGTCAATCCATCTGGCCCAGCCGACTTCTTAATGGCAAGCTTATCAATAGCCTTAACTAACTCATCTGCAGTGATGTCCTCTGTCAAACTGCTATTTCCCAGTCCTGAAATAGAATCCAGAAAACTTGACATGCCTGCCCAATCGAGGTCCCTCCTGCCCAGGAGGTCAGCATAATATGACCTGGCGGTTCCTTGGACTTTGTCAAGGAACCCATACTGTCAACCAGGCCTACAACTGACTTAACTGCTCTATCTTGTTTGCAATTCTGGTAAGGTTCGGGCGAGTGATATTTCCCATAATCCTTTTCCAGAACCAAAGAGACATGCTTGTCATATTGATACTCCCTGAGCAAGAGTTTAACCTCAGAGATTATCCCCAGATCTCCACTATTTGACACAAGCCTATCAAGCTTCCTCCACAGACGCTGGTAGGTGACGTACTTATCAAGTTGTTTTTTCCTTCCTATGGCCTTGAAAAACCCAATGGTCCTTTGTTTTGTGAGCTCCCACCACTCTGACTTACTGCTGCAAAAGTCCATGAGCAACCTCGGCCCTCCAGCTGTGGTGAAACTACAAGTCCCATGAGACATTGAAAGACCCTGACAATCACAGACATGACTCCTAGAGGCAGAGGCATGATGGGATTTGTAGTTTCACCACAGCTGCAGTGCCCAGGTTGCCTACGCCTGCCCTAGGTGGTGTATCGGGGCTATTCAGAGTCACAGACAGAATACAGTGGTCGGAAAACTCCACCGCCTGACACACTGGTGGCAAGAAGGCGGAGTTCCCCTTTAAAAAAAACCTATCTATTCTACGCTAACTATTACCTCGCTGAAAAGTGAATCCCGTGTCGTCTGGGCAGCAATGAATGTGCGAATCAACCAGACCTGCCTCTCTAGCTATTTTGTTTTTAAAAAAAGCCGTCACAGTCCAGCCTGGCTCCGGTACCTTTCCTGTCCTTAGTCCTAGAGACGGTGATGAAATCACCACCGAAGACAGCTGGGCTGTAAAAAGAAAAGGCTTGATCTTCATGAGGAGGCATTTCCTGTCCCACTTTGTCTGGGGCCCATAGATATTGATCAGGTGCAGGTCCTGCCCCCCCATGGAGACATCTAAGACCATGCATCTTCCCATCTCTACCTCAATAATCCGCCGACAGGTTACCATGCCGGAAAAAAGTACTGCAACTCCAGTGTAAGGCTCGGCCGCAAGAGACCAGAAGGAGGGGCCGTGCCTCCATTCCTTCTTCGCCAGATAAACATTGGCCAAACTAGACATCCAGGTCTCTTGCAAAAAGAAAATATCAGCATCAAACCTGCTGAGCAAAAATAAGGCCATGTTACGAGCACTTACTGATATAATGCTGGCGACATTAATGGCCGCCACCTTCAGTGGAGTGGGAACTGCCATCAGGATGATTAAGGTATATGTTTCTTAGCCTGCTTACCTCCCTTCCCTATGTGGAGACCCTACGCGCTTCAGTGTTCCTTGTGATTCCTCCTCCATAGAAATCACAGACTCATCAACAAAACTTCCACCCTCCACCTCAGAAAGCCCCTCAAAAGCATTTGTCATCTCCACCCTTCCAGGTTCAGGAGCCCAGACATCCTTCCTCCTTTTCCACCTCTTACCCTTTTTCCTTTTAGCCTCCAACCATTCCATATCCTCATTGGACAATCCTGACAGCAGAACCCCCTCCCCCTGCCCCCCAGGACATCCTCAGCCAAAACCCCCCCATTAACCTCTTCCCCCACATCATTCCCCCCAACTTCCACATCTTTCACGCCGACCTCCACATCATTCACCTTGCATTCTGCACCAGCCACTCTCATTCCCTTTCCCTACCTACCATCATCCAACCCATCATTAACTCCACCCCTCGGTGTCTGCTGGCCTCCAGCCGCACTTCTGCCACGCTGAGGAAGAGGGGTTGGCACAACCATACACACTGGTCCAGCACCCTCCACTGCCTTCACTTCTCTAGAAGAAACAATAGGTGCAGACACAGACTTGACAACCACACTTTCTGACACTGACTGGGGAAACCACAGATTAGGGGACACTGACACTACAGCCGGCCTTACAGTCACAGATTCTGACGAGACAGAGACACTAGGATCTCCTGGTACAACCTCCGCCAACCCATACTCTGACCTATCTAGACCGAAGAATTCCACCACTATCTCAGGCTTATTGTGCAAAGCCTCAGGGCACTGGCTATAAGGGTGACCAACCTCATAGCATAAGTTACATTTAATGGTCTTACAGTCCCTTGCCAGACACCCCAGTTCCTGACACAAAGAGCACTTCTGTTCTGGACAGGAAGAGGAGAAATGTCCCTTGGCTCCACATTTATGGCACAGCTTTGGTTGACCAGGGTAGAAGACGGTAATCCTATCTCTACCGATAAAGGCAGAGGAGGGCAAATGCTGGACCACATTATCTTACACTCTCAACCTCATTGACACCGACCAACCACCTGTCCAGATTCCTCTATCATCCACAATCTTTTTTAGGAGACACAACGTTTCACCAAACCTCCTCAACCAGACCCATAAATCCTCGGGGGGTATAGACTCATTCCTTGTCAGGATAGTCACATTTTTAATCAAATGTTGTCATGAGGCAACTTTGAGGACAAGCCCCTTCCAGTCCGGCTGGCCCCTATACACATCGCCCATATCGCTCCCAAAACAAATCCAGGGATTCTGGACGCACAAATGTCAAATCATATTCATAGGAACCAGCCGGACTGATAAGAGCAAAAACATCCTCTGCCTTAAATCCCATGGCTAGGATTCTATCCACAACCACCCTCCTGATGGGTGGAATACCTCCTCCTTCCCACCTGAACTCTACCACATTCCTGCGTTTAATGGAAGAAGGTGCGTTAGGTGAAAGTCCCACAACTGACACCCTTCCACCAGCAGCATGACTCTGGCCCAACACAGCCTTAGCATAATTCACAACTGGGACAGATGACACATTAACTGGCTGCATAGGAACCTCTGCATTCAGGTTTGGTAAATTACCCACCACCGGATCCTCCCTCCTCCCCTCCAGCATAGCAATCCCGCTCACCATAGTCCCAGAAGTACCACAACTACCAGCAGTCCTGTTATCAGGTAAAGTCTTCGGTTCATAAAAAATACCAGCTGCTTCAGTGTCCATACGGAATTCCTGCTCTGCAGTTTTAGTGTCCATGTGGGATTCCTGTTCCTTGTCCTCACAGGCAGCAGGGACATTGTTGTCTGTATTTCCACCATCTCCTCCTGCATTCCTTGCCGATTGCAAGGATCCATTCACGGATGCAGTCTCTTTATCTGTAGCATTAATAACCGGAATGGCATCCATACACTGAGAGGGATTCTCAACAGGCACTCCTTTACTGAGATCTTTATCTGATGAATCTGCATCACTCAAGGGAGATTCCATTTCTGTAACGGCCTGCAGCAGTCCGCCATTTTCCTCAACCTCCTCCTGAGATGACCCAGGATGCTGGGGAGGGAGGGGGGCAGATACTGACTCAGATGCGACAGATCCTGAGACAGGGGTAGTACTGGGGCCACCATGTGAAGCCACTTCCTTACCCCCCATCCATACTGTCGCCGTTGCACTGGCATCCACCCTCTGGTTGCACTGGCATCCACCCTCTGGCTGGTACTGGTATCCACCCTCTGGCTGGTACTGGCACCGCATGCACTCTCCTTCAACACACTGCTGCTCCTCTTCAGAGAAGCGACCAACTTTTCCTGCTTTATCAAAGCATCCTCCAGAGACTTCAACTTGGAGTTTTCCCTCTTACTGCACCTAGACTTACTGTGCATAGATTTCTTTTTCCTGAAGTCCGCCTCCAGGACCGCAAGCTTCTGCTCCTCCTTAGAAATGCGGTGAAGTCTGTTCACCACTCTATCCTGGAAGGCCGGTAAGGATTCTCCTTTCATAGGGGCAAACTCAGGATCCATAGCATCTTGAGCACATGGTGTAGGCCTCAGTGCCTCTGGGGAGCCTCCACCTGCCTCTCCCCACACCTGTTGCATGGTGGTTAGGGGAGGGCCTACAGGAGAGACCCAGGCCTGATGTTTCTCTCAGCTGAGACCAAAGCAGAGTGAGACATCACCTTGCAGAACAGCACCCCCTGGTGGAGAGTGTAAGCTCCTCTGGCACAGAGACTGATGTGACTGGCTGAGTGTTCTCTGTACAGCACTGCGGTATATGTCAGAGCTATATAATTGTATAATAATAATAGTGTGTGACTGTGGGGGATGGGGCATTAGAGTGTAAGCTCCTCTGGTACAGAGACTGATGTGACTGGCTCAGTGATCTCTGTATAGCACTGTGGTATATGTCAGCGCTATATAATTGTATAATAATAATAGTGTGTGACTGTGGGTGGGCATTAGAGTGTAAGCTCCTCTGGTACAGAGACTGATGTGACTGGCTCAGTGTTCTCTGTTCATGTCTCTACCACTTGACATATCCCTGTATATTGTGTTTGCTAAGATGCCCATCTAAAATATTTTGACAATATCGGTACCTTCCACTGGCACCACAAACTGTGGAAGGGATTTCCACATCTTTACCACTCAAACTGTGTAGAGGGTTCTTTACTGTTAAAGTGTAGCACTAGCCCCACAAGGGCTGCATATACCTGACTTCCCTACTCCTGCACAGCCAGGAAACAAGCATTTTTTTACTTTCATCCAGACACAAGGAACAGTCTTGAGCTTGGTTTCTATTGTTTATTAGGGCTAATAGCCTGGATGGGGAATAGGAATTATGGGATGCCCAGCTTGACTGCAACGATAAACAGGGACAACTTCTTCCCTGGGCTTAAGCCCGCTGTCGGCTGACATCACAGTGGCGGGGAAAGGTCGTGACAATTGAGTTGGGATCCGCCTGGATCTGCACCCAGCTCAGCCTCTCAGCAAGCCTCTGAGCCAGGGCTGGCCAAAGACATTGTGCTGCCTGGGTCCAAGAATGAAATGCTGCCCCCCCTCCCCCCAAAAAAAAAAAATCACGCCCACCAAAAGGTCCCCACATCCATTATTTTATATCATGATAATTAAAACTAAAATTAAATTTATCAGGAAGTCAGATTTACATGAAACAGCACCTTGTCTATGTGCAAAATTGTATGACATACCATTATGTTCAATTCTAAGGGGCGGGCTGGGACAATATAGGGGCAAGCTAGAGCAATATGGGAGCATGCTAGGGCAGTATGGACAGGCTAGGGTAGTATATAGACCAGCAAGGGCAGTATAGGGACAGGCTAGGGTAGTATATGGACAGGCTGGGATAGTATATGGACAGCCTAGGGTAGAATATAGACAGGCAAGGACAGTATAGGGGCAGGCTAGAGCAGTATAGGGGCAAACTAGGGTTGTATATGGACAGGCTAGGGTAGTATATGGACAGGCTAGGGTAGTATATAGACAGAAAAGGGCAGTATAGGGACAGTCTAAGGCAGTATAGGGGCAGGCTGGGGTTGTATATAGACAGGCTAGGGCAGTATAGGGGCAGGCATAGCAGCCCGGGGCCGTTGTCATCATGATACACAAAACTGCTGGGAAAAAAATCTTGGCTGTAAATTTGCTGGGTAAATAGAAGAGGAGAGGCGGCTGTGGTTCAATTTGCTGCCCCTATCAAAGTGCTGCCTGGGTCCAATGGACCCACTGGGACCCATGGTAGGGGCGGCCCTGCTCTGAGCGCTCCCGTCCCCTTCACAGCCCAACACTCCTGAGCGCAGGTAAAACATTTTTAATAAACCGCCCACTAGATGGTGCTTCCCTTTCTATACACACACGCAGTGGAGGAAATCTTATGCGGTTCGGACAGGAATCACATCGCATTCATGTTCAAATCGCATGCATTTTTTTCAGTGTGATTTACGCCCACTCATTTTGTATTTATGTAAAACGCACTGCAAAGTATCAATTTTGGTATCAGAAGCATTTTCACAAGTACCGATACCCGTGAAAATGTTCGGTATTGGTTGTCTCCCTAGTTTATGTTTGTTAAAATTGAAAAAAGTGTATTGTTTTCCCCCTGAAAAAATAGTGTTTGGAAAACCGCTATGCAAATACTGTTTGACATCATTTTATTCTCTAGGGCCTCTGCTTAAAAAAATGTTTGGGTGTTCTAGCTAATCTTTTACCAAAAATGCAGATTTTTACAAAAAAAGTCACAAAAGGCCTGGAGGCCAAGTGGATTTAGTTCCCTACAAAGTTATGGAAAAGATCCCTCTCCTCCAGTTTTACATCCTCCATTCCAATCTAAGTTATAGCTGCAGATAGTCCTCTATTTCTCTGCCTGAGCTACACATATCCAGCCATTAGGTGGCGTCCACCATCTACATCCAGCCTTGCCGAGCCGATGCAGTTTGATCTTCCCCTGTTCTGATGAGGATCTGTCAGGATAGGGAACTGCCCTCGCTATGAAGCATAAGGTGCATACAGTGCCTTGAAAAAGTATTCATACCCCTTGAAATTTTCCACATTTTGTCATGTTACAGCCAAATGTATTTTATTGGCACATAATTTTGAAGTGGAAGGAAAATGATAAATGGTTTTCAACATTTTTTACAAATAAATATCTGAAAAGTGCGTCGTGCATTTCTATATCACAAACACTCCCATAGACACACTCCTAAACCTTGTGGACAGCCTTCCCAAAAGAGTTGAAGCTGTTATAGCTGCAAAGGGTGGGCCAACTCAATATTGAACCCTACGGACTAAGACTGGGATGCCAGTAGAGTTCATGTACATGTAAAGGGAGGCGTCCCAATACTTTTGGCAATATAGTGTATGTGGATTTGCAGTGAGCAATGCTACTTCCTACTGAGTTTCTCAAATAGGAGTTTTGGTGTGGGACAAATGATTCCCAATGTATCCTTGCCTCAGGAAGATTGAGATCTCTGGCAGCCAAGCAATGGAGGTCACATATCTGCTCCCAATCTACAGTTGTCAGCATGCAGATACAAGTAGACTGAGAACATTGTCACATACGGTCTCTTGGTGTGAGTGCACTGACAATGGTTACTGCTGAAAGCCAAGCTAAAGCCTTGAAAACTCAACACCCCTCAAGCAATGCAACATTCACAAGCTCCAACGTCTTTGGTTTGGGGTCTTTGGCCATCTTAATTGGCTAGGCTGGGATGACAGAATGCATGCACTCGCATGGGAGTTCATTCATCTTGACATGAAGGTGTGCTGAGAATGTGCATGTGCAACCGCATATATATTTTAAGCATCTTGCAAGGAAGAGGGTAAGAATGTAAGGGGGTGTTAGTACACGAGGTGATGGTTTCCCATAAGTTTTAATATACTATGTAGTGTGCAAATTTAGCAATTGGGTGAAGACGTAGGAGAGAAAGGGGGTATTTGGGAAGGTGGCCTCCATGAGACTGGTTGGGGCCTTAGTCGCAAATATGTAACCCTGCAAGCAAGAGGCGCTCCCTGGCTGTGGAATGCTTGGAGAGGGTCTGGAACCCTAGTTGGGTAGTTGGGAATAGTAATAGGAACAGGATGAAGTATGCCCACCCTGGGGAAGGTACAGAAAACCGCTGCCGAACTTCTGAGAACTCAATTGCCACTTAAAGTTCAATGGACTTGTCTCTTATATTTACTGGTGGCCTATTCCTAGAATTCCTAGAATAGGTATCTGGCTTGACCAGAAAGAAAGAGGAACAAGTCGTGGTGTGGTAGTGTACATGTTGGTTGCTCCCTTGGGGAGTGGGGACTCACGCTAACACAGAAAGTAGGGCAAGAGGCCTATTGGTGGTACCCGGGAATGAAAGGTCATGCCAACAGGGCCAATCCTAGGATCAGATGCCTGGGTGCAGAAATATTTCTGGCGTCCCCACATGGGCGTGATCATCTAACTCTTCCCCTTTACAAATATTTCTATAGAAACGACTCAAACACAGAGTTGCTCCCCTAAGGAGTCTTTGTTACGCTGGGATCCTCCCATGATCTCTTAACAGTAAACAAAATACAGGAAGAGAAGCAGAGAACTCTAATGGGACTTGGAGGGGCATCTCTCTAATGGACACAAAGAGGGCCTCTGTTAGAGAGTCTGCTAGAAAGAGCCACCCGACATACTACAGGAGATGGTCAGAGACTGCAGATATCATATAGATGGTCAGAGACTGAGGACATAATACATGAGATGGTCAGAGACTGCAGACATGATACAAGAGATGGTCAGAGACTGCAGACATGATACAAGAGATGGTCAGAGACTGCAGACATGATACAAGAGATGGTTAGAGACTGCAGACATGATACAAGAGATGGTCAGACACTGCAGACGTTATAAAAGAGATGGTCAGACACTGCAGACGTTATAAAAGAGATGGTCAGAGACTGCAGACATGATACAAGAGATGGTCAGACACTGCAGACATGATAAAAGAGATGGTCAGAGACTGCAAGCATGATTCAAGAGATGGTCAGAGGCTGCAGACATGATACAGGAGATGGCCAGAGGCTGCAGACATGATACAAGAGACGGTCAGAGACTGCAGGCATGGTGCAAGAGATGGTCAGACACTGCAGACATGATACAAGAGATGGTCAGAGACTGCAGACAGGATACAAGAGATGGTCAGAGACTGTAGACATGATAAAAGAGATGGCCAGAGACTGCAAGCATGATACAAGAGATGGTCAGAGGCTGCAGACATGATACAAGAGATGGTCAGAGACTGCAAACATGATACAAGAGATGGTCAGGGACTGCGGACATGATACAAGAGATGGTCAGAGACTGCGGACATGATACCGGAGATCAATGCAGCCTCATCAGTGCTGTTCAAATGCAGCCTACCAGTACCCATCAAGTGCAACCTCTTCAGTGCCTATGCAGCCTCATTAGTGCCCATCAAATGCAGCCTCACCAGTGCCCATCAAATGCAGCCTCACCAGTGCCTATCAAATGCAGCCTCACCAGTGCCCATCAAATGCAGCCTCACCAGTGCCCTTCAAATGCAGCCTCATCAGTGCCCATCAATTACAGCCTACCAGTGCTCAACAAATGCAGCCTACCAGTGCTCATCAAATGCAGCCTTCCAGTGCCCATCAACAGCAGCCTCACCAGTGCCCATAGAATGCAGCCTACCAATGCACATCAAATGCAGCTTCATCAGTGCCCATAGAATGCAGCCAACCAGTGCCCATAAAATGCAGCCTCATCAGTGCCCATAAAATACAACCTCTTCAGTGCCCATCAAATGCAGCCTACCAGTGCTCATCAAATGCAGCTTCATCATTGCCCATCAAATGCAGCCTACCAGTGCCCATCAAATGCAGCCTCATCAGTGCCCATAAAATGCAGCTTACCAGTGCCCATAAATTGAAGCCTCATCAATGCCCATCAAATGCAGCCTACCAGTGCCTAAATCACACAGAGCGGCGATCTCCCGCTGTGTCACAGAGCTTGGATTTGAATTGGCGGCCACTGTTTCAAAAGTCTCGCCTCCTAGACCGGCTCCAATGATGCACGTCACACTGATTCCATGTCCTGGCATTGGATCTATCACGGGAGGCAGGACTTTGTCACAGCCGCCGCGGAACATTTTAGACCCAAGCTCCGTGACACAGCAGGAGAACGCCGCTCTGTGTGACCCATACAAGGAGAGGAAGAGGGAGGGGACAACTCTGGCACTTGAGCTTTGATGCCCCCCCTCTTTCTCAGCTCACCCTGTGCACCTTCCCAGAATCGGCCCTGCATGCCAATGTCCTTCTTGACCCTGCCTACGAGAAGCCGAAGAAGACATATCCTTTGGCCAGAACAGTGGTGTTACAAATATACCAATCCTCTGAGCATCATTGTGAAATTTATAGCTTGTAGCAGGAGAAGGGATAGCAGCTGGTCAGTGTCCTCATTTGCCCCTCCACTGGTGCCAGTCTATTGAATGATGATACAATTTACAAATACTATACATTCCTCTGGCTCAGCGCCTTGGACCTTCCTGTAGAGGTAGATGAGGTGATAGCTCCACCACACATGGAGGGCCCGGATTTGTACACACATTACACTATCTGCATGCTGAGTGTTCCTTTTTTTTTTTTTTTTTTTTCAATATAATTTTTATTATGCTGAGTGTTCCTTTTGTCTACTGAGAAAACTGAGATCACTACTTTTTAATTTTTTCTTTTTTTTTTAATAAACATCCCAATTTTCCACCATAACAGAAAAAAATGCAATTAAAGGCAGTGCTATTGTATTGTTATGGTACAAGATAGGGATCACCAAACCAGTGCCACCTTAATAGCACCATAGGCCCCTGAGAAACGTAATGCACTGGGTCCCCTACCAGAGAGATGGCAGTGTGCTACAAAATGCTGCATATTTGGTGTGGCTTTTTAGTCTGATATGAAACAACAAATACAACCAGGAAATTATCCCAAATAAAATTCACCCCCTGTCTACACACTGCCCCCCCTCTGAATGCTGCCCCCTGGATACACTGACCTTATTTTCCCCTGTGTTATTATTTTTTTTTTTTTACAATTTTTCAGTGATTTATAATTACATTTTTTTATAATGTATTTATAAATTTAACAATTCATTAATTGTTGGGAAGTCGGAGAGGTAACAAGGATCTAAACAGACCCCAGATGTCTCACTTTTGAGACAGAGAAAGGGACTGGGGACATAGATTCCCCAATCTCTTTCTCTGCAGCCTCAGCCTCAGTAGATGAATGAATAGAAAGCACTCTGAGGCTCCCTGTTCATTCACAAACAGAAGCATAGTAAACATAGTTTACTATACTTCATCTATGAATGAACACTGTGAGTGATCAGTGCCATCCCCCATCCCCTTCCCTTGCTCTCCATATGAAGATTCCCTGTGCTCCACAGCAGCTGGTGGAAGCAAAGGGAAGTCAGCTGTCAGAGAGTCCCACAAAGCCTTTCCAGCAGAATGCCCGTTCCTTTGCGCAGGCGCGCGTGGGACCGCGCATGCACGCTGCAGGCGCGCACGGCACCAGCGACAACCATGGCGCCAGAAGGCCTAATTAAACTGGACAGCACCATGCAGCCGGTGCTGTCCGTTCTACAGCATTACCATGTTCCCTAGCGATCTGTTCTGAAGTGCTCCCGTGCCTGTGACCCAGCTTGACCTGACCCACCTTGCTTTCTGCCTGCACCGACCCCGGCTTGTCCATGACCACCCACCTGCCTACTCTTTTTGTACCACACCAGCTGATTGTTACTGACCCGGCCTGTACCGACTACTCTATCTCTTCTGCATGAGCCCTTGGGAAGCTCTACCCACGCAACACCAGAAGACCCTGTAGAGCCCTTGTGCCATTCTGTACTCCCGAACCCTCTGTTTATACTACCAGGGGTTCCTGAATCAGGTGCGCAAGAGAGGTTGCCCGCTGCATAGCCAGACTCTACCACCAGGCACATGACACAAGCAGTGCTGCGGGAGGAGGGGTGTTGGGTGGCAGGCACACGGCAGGGGGAACACAGTGGGGGCCTGGGCACCAGAGAAATTGCATATGGACAGAGCGAGTGATCAGTGCGATGGATGGGGGAAATTACTGGAATTGATCTTCTCCCAGAAGAGTTGAAGCTGTTATAGCTGCAAAGGGTGGGCCAACTCAATATTGAACCCTACAGACTAAGACTGGGATGCAATTAAAGTTCATGTGCATGTAAAGGCAGGCGGCCCAATACTTTTGGTAATATACAGTAGTGTATCTATCTATCTCTATATTGGTTTATCTATCGTCTTTCTAGTTTATGTTATTGGAAACGATGGTTCTTGATGGCTTATGCAGTTAAATATTTATCCAATGGCTGAGCTCGGATTATTGAATCGGATTATGAGCTTGTAATGTTCCTCCCAGCTCCCATTCCCATAGTGCCCCCAACCTCACTAAGTGCCTTCCAACTCCTATTCCCATTGTGCCCCCAACCTCCCACAGTGCCTCCTAGCTCCCATTCCCACAGTGCCCACAACCTCCCACAGCGCATCAATGCTCCCATTCCAATAGTACCCCCAACCTCCCACAGTACCTTCCAACTCCCATTCCCATAGTACCCCCAACCTCCCACTGTGCCTCCCAGCTCCCATTCCAACTGTGCCCCCAACCTCCCATTCTTGATCTTTCTGCTATCTATTTGGTTATATCTCTATCTATCTATGTGATGACATATAATGG
>BLSH010341351.1:245447-256415 GCA_018402905.1 Glandirana rugosa | reverse complement strand
TTCCCATAGTGCCCCCAACCTCCCACAGTGCCTCCTAGCTCCCATTACCACAGTGCCTCCCATCTCCTATTCCCTTCGTCCCCCCAACCTCCCACAGTGCCTCCCTGCTCCCATAGGGCCCCCAACCCCCATAGTGCCTCCCAGTTCCCATTCCCTTAGTTCCCCCGACCTCCCACAGTGCCTTTCAGCTCCCATTCCCATAGTGCCCCCAACCTCCCACAGTGTCTCCCAGCTCCCATTCCTATAATGTCCCCAATTTCCCACAGTGGTTCACGGTGCATTCAAGAAACCTCCTAAGAGCCTGCAGCCTTCACAGTGCCCCTCAACTCCTCAAAGTGTTCCCAGCCCTCTATAGTGTCCCCAAATACCAACAGTGTCCCTCTCATACTGGGCCACCAAGTCTGTTGCAGAAGCCCCTAACACACTCCAGAACCCCCCCCCCCCACACACACACACACCCCACAGGGACACTCAGTCCCATTCAGAGTCTTCTAGCATTCAATATATATTTTTATTCATTCATTTATTGTGTGAGTATAAACCTTATTTTTTACTGTTGGCCCATGGGAGGTTTTGGGAGCATTTACCAAGCCATGGTCCAAAAAAGGTTGGGAACCCCTGACATAGATGGTGGATAGAAGAATAATAGATAGATAGATAGATAGATAGATAGATAGATAGATAGATAGATAGATAGATAGATACTACTGTGCAAACGTTTTAGGCAGGTGTGAAGCTAATGCTGAAAATAAAGAATGTTTTCAGAAATAGAAAAGTTAATAGTTTATTTTTTTATCTATTAACAAAATGGAAAGTAAACAGAAGAGAAATCCAAATCATATGAATATTTTGGGTGACCTCCCCTTTGCCTTCTTCTAGGTAGACTTGCACACAGTTGTTGAAGGAACTCGGCAGGTAGGTTGTTCCAAACATCTTGAAGAACTAAGCACAGATCTTCTGTGGATGTCAGCAGCCTCAAATCCTTCTGTGTCATCATGTCATCCCAGACAGACTTCATGATGTTGAGATCAGGGCTCTGTGGGGTCCAAACCATCACTCCCAGGACTCCTTTTTCTTTATACTGAAGATAGTTCTTAATGACATTGGCTGTATGTTTGGGGTGGTTGCCCTACTGCAGAATTACTTTGGGGCCAAGCACACGCCTCCCTGATGGTATGGTATGATGAAGTATCTGCCTGTATTTCTCTTAAGGACACCATCAATCCTGACCAAACCTCCAACTCCATTTGCAGAAATGCAGCTCCAAACTTGCAAGGAACCTCCACCATGCTTCATAGTTGCCTGTAGACACTCATTATTGTGTCTCTTTCCATAACCAACTGCCTCCTACTACAGCCAAATATTTCACATTTTGATTCATCAGTCCAAGACACCTGCTTTAATTTTTCTGCATTCCAGTTGCTGTGTTTTCCTGCATAGTTGAGTCGCTTAGCCTTGTTTCCACATCAGAGGTATGACTTTTTGGCTGCAATTCTTCCATGAAGACCACTTTTGGCCAGACTTCTCTTGACAGTTGATGGGTTACCTGGGTCCCACTGGCTTCCACCAGTTCTGTGCCGATGGCACTGCTGGACATTGTCCAATGTCGAATGGAAGTAAGCATGATGTGTCTTTTATCTGCTGCATTAAGTTTCCTTGGATGACTAGTGTGTCTGTGGTCCTCAGTGTTGCACATTACTATATGTGCTTCTTCACAAAAGCTTGAACAGCACATCTTGAAACCCAAGTCTGCTTTGAAATCTTTGCCTGGGAGTGACCTTGCCGATGCAATATAACTACCTTGTGTTTTGTTGCTGCACTCAGTCTTGCCATGGTGTATGACCTGTGACATGAAACTGCCTTCCACAACCTCACCTTAGTAGCAGAATTTCACTGTTCCTCACTCAGTTTTAAGCCCCCTACACAGATGTTTCAGTTCCAGTTTCAGTTTCATTTAATGACCGTGTTTAAACCTACATATGAAAACTGATGATCATTAGCACCTGCTTGGTATAATTGACTAATTATACACCTGACCAGGGTGGCCCATCCATACGGGGCATAGGGGTACCGCCTCCCTGATCCATGCACCCGGCCCCTAATCTACATGCAGGGCACCAGAAACATGGATTCTAATGTTTTTTTTTTTTTAAAGCATGTGATTAGAGCCAGAAGTGCTAATTGGCTTAAAAAAAGGGTGGGTTCGGCACGCCCAAGCCCACCCAGTTGTGTGACAATGGCAAATTAATATTCGCTATTGTCTTCCTGATTCTCATCCCGATCAGTCCTGGGTCCTCAGTCCTGAGACCCGATTGGCCGAGAAGAGAAGCGATCCTATTGGCTGCTGAGGAGGGAGGAGACGCAGGGGAAGCTGTGCCGCTGTGAAGCCGAGGAAGGAAGAGATGCAGGGTGAAGCTTAGGTGTGGTAAGTGAGGGGCTGGTGACCGACCCACCAGGGGGGGTGTGGAAGACCAGACCGACTCCCCGGGGGGGGGGGGGGGGGTTGGCGGCGGCGGACGGATTGCTGCCCCCTCCAAAAAATATACCACCAACCGCCACTGCAACTGACTCTAATCTTAAAAGTTCCCTGACTTTGTGCAAGTGTAAAAACTGATGCCAAAGGGTGGTCACACCAAATATTGATTGGATTTAGATTTTTCTTCTGGTCGCTCACTTTGCATTTTATAAATTGATAAAAATAAACTATTAAAATATGTTTTTGAAGGCATTCTTACTTTATAGCATTTCTTCACACCTACCTAAAACTTTTGCACAGTACTGTATATGTAGTATATATAAGAAAAAGAAACAAAGAAGTATAGAAAGTTGTACCCCTGGAGTTATCCAGGCCAGACACAGGGTCTTGGAAAGGCCAATGATCTATAGATAATATCTAGATAATATACAGTAGATCTGACATAGGAATGAGTCAGACAGGCTGTTATCGTCATGACCGCTGTTTCACCCATCTCTGACATTTGTCACGTTCGTTCTTTTATTTTTCTTCCGCTCTCACAGATCGTGTTTTCTAGCCAAGCTTTCTTTCCTATTTACTTTATAAAGAAGGAGAGAAAATTTGGCATAAAAACCCCAAATAGAGCCTGGCCTTGTCACGTAGATCAGAGTGTTATTTGTAGTTACGTTTGTTGGAATCCCCATGTGGTCACTCAGGATGCGGACAGTGAGAAGAATATCCTGCATGAACCCACCGATACAAATATACAGACACACCGACAGTTATAGGAATAATTCTATACGTACATCAGTACACAGTGCAATATATACTGTACATGGATACCTCTACAATATAGACATAATCCTATCTATACATAAATATTCTATATACCATCGGATAAAATAAGTATTGAACAACAATTTTCTAGGTAAATTTATTTCTAAAAGTGCTATTGACATGAAATTTTCACCACATGTTGGTAACAACCCATGCAATCCATACATACAAAGACACCAAAACAAATATGTTAAGAAATTAAGTTATGTGTAGTAAAATGGAATGACACAGGGAAAAAGTATTGAACACGCTTACTGAAATGTATTTAATACTTAGTACAAAGTACTTGGTACAGCGTCAAGAAGCCTCCTGTATGGAGAAACTAGTAGCATGAATTGCTCAGGTGTGATTTTGGCCCATTCTTCCACACAGTCTTCAAATCTTGAAGGATCCATGGGCCTCTTCTATGAACTCTGATCCTTAGTTCTTTCCTTAGATTTTCTATTGGATTCAAGTCAGGTGATTGGCTGGGCCATTCTAGCAGCTTTATTTTCTTTCTTTGAAACCAATGGAGGGTTTCCTTGGCTTTGTGTTTGGGGTCATTGTCCTGGTGAAATGCCCTCCCTCGTTTCATCTTCATCATCCTGGTAGATGGCAGCAGATTCCTATCAAGAATGTCTTGGTACGTTTTTCCATTCATCCTTTCTTCAACCACACGAAGTTTGCCAGCACCGTATGCTGAAGAACAGATGTTCCCACCTCCAAACCTCACTGTTGGTATGGGGGTGTTTTTGGAGTGATGTGCCATTTGACCTCCAAACATGGTGTGTTTTATGGCATCCATAGAGTTCCATTTTGATCTCATCTGACCAGACTATATTCTCCCTGTATTTCACAGGCTTGTCTAAATGTTGTGCAGCAAACTTTACACAAGCTTCAACATGTTTTTTTTTTCAGCAATGGTGATGGTCGTGCATACAGGCCATGGTGGTTGAGTGCATTACTTATTGTTTTCTTTGAAGTAATTGCACCTGCTAATTCCAGGTCTTTCTGAAGCTCTCCACATTTGGTCCTTGGCTCTTGGACAACTCTTCTGATAATTATTTTCACACCCAACAGTGCTCACTGGAACATTCAGAAGTTTGGGAATCCTCCTGTAACCAATGCCATCAGTATGTTTTGCAACAATAAGGTTGCAAGGGTCTTGAAACAGATCTTTGCTTTTACCCATCAATAGATGTTTCTTGTGTGACACCTTGGTGATGTGACACCTCTTTATAGGCCATCCGTTGAGACTGAACCAGCTGATATTAATTTGCACTGACAAGGGGCAGGATTGCTTTCTAATAAGGCTTCATACACATGGGCAAATTAACAAAACGTCGGGACCGGCATCAGGAGGAAATCGGCGTCAAAAACTTAATTTTGGCAGCGTTTTGCATTGACATTAATGCGCATTAGTGAGCGTCAGTGCTACGTCGCGTTTTG
The DNA here is from genome assembly GCA_018402905.1 of Glandirana rugosa. Classification (NCBI taxonomy): domain Eukaryota; kingdom Metazoa; phylum Chordata; class Amphibia; order Anura; family Ranidae; genus Glandirana; species Glandirana rugosa. The sequence goes on along the minus strand of BLSH010341351.1, from coordinate 251,695 downwards.
TTTAAAAAAACATTCCTTTGCTATTTTTGAACCTGAAAACGACGGCGCTAAAAATGCCAGTTAACGTCGCTACGGTGTTAATGCGTGAAAGTCAGGTATATAGGGGTGAAGTTTCATTATAATTATATTACATGCACATCAACCTTTTTTGGTGGCCATCAGTGGGATGCTTCCTGAAGTCTGGGACATCCAAACCACCACTGGGATCTGAGGTCCGGTTAGCAGAAGAGGAGAGGTACAGATCCCACTTGCCATGGAAGAGGAATTTGTAAGAAGAGTGTAAGAGATGCAGGTGCCAATGCAGGTCCTGCATGGATGCTATGCCTCTATCTGACACCAACTCTGGTAGGAAGAGCTGGACTAAGAGCAGCGCTGCCAGAGAAAAATTCTCCCCTCCATCCTGGAAAGTACTGCTCACAGTATGGATTGCAGGTGCTGTTTTTGGGGGAACAACCTCACATGGAGTGGACAGCGAAGTTAAGCCGGCTGGTCTGAGCAGAGATACGGTTGGACGAGAGCTACAGAGCCCTCTGGTGGCATGTAGCCCAAGCGTGCCCTTGAACAGCAGACTACAGCCCCGATAGAAGGCGTTGGTTACAGCGACCTGGTGCTATTGTATGGAAGGCTATCACAGGACCCTGGCTTTGGGAGTGATCTGTAGTTGGAGGAAATCATGAATTACAGAGAACAAATGCTAAATGTCTCGGAAGTGCACTGGGCACTGGAAGATTTGGAGTTTCTAGCTGCTCAGAAATGGGAGATCGAGATCATCTACAGATGGCTGCTAGACTCTGCTCAGTAGCAGGGCTGGGCTCCCTTTGCCTGAGACTATCGGAAAGTACCAGCCGACAGATCTGAAATCATGACTGAAGTATCGGCAATGGGGCAGAGTGACCATGCACTTTGCCCACCTTCAGCTATGGAAGTGGAGCCCTTATGGAGGATGCAGCAAGTGCTGACTCACCTTGATAAACCTGTTTCTGCACAGAACGAGCTTCAATGGAGGAATACATCTATCCATCAACCGGGTGAGGGTACGGGAGATAGAGCAGCTGGCTCATCTCCCCAGCGACAGGTTAAGGACCTGGCAGAAGAGATAGTGAACCACTATCCCCAGCTTCCAGCTCCAGAGACTGGGGATTTAATATACTTTTCTGCTTGAGGAACAACCCAGTGAACCTCCAACACAGGAGCTGGCATAAAGGCAGAGTGCTGCTGAGCTCTGCCTGCAACAATCGGTGACCCTGGAGGATTTGTGTAAGGCCACTGACTTATCAGTTTACTTCCGAGGGGAAGAGCTGGCATCAGGGCAGTACTCTGCCCAGCACCAACATTAGCTTCATCTTCCTGAGAGAAGAGACAGCTGGCCTTTCTCCAACACCACTGACAGGGACATGGTATTTCCTGCCAGCAGCATCTGTGGAGTTACAACAAACTTCTCCAGCTGAAGAGCTGGCAACCGGATAAACGGTCCAATACCTCTGCCCCATACCCGTGTCAGTTCCAGAGGCCCAGGGTGAGAAGGTGGTGGTAACTCCCCATCAGCAGATCAGGATCCAGGGAGAGAAGGGAGAGGAGGTGGCCATCCTCCCTCCCCTACAGCGAGGTAGGGACTCAGGAGCAAAGGAAGTTGTCCTCGCACCACAGCAGAAGTCTAGGAGTTTGTAAGATGGAGATTAACAGTCTGGGAGTGGAGGAAGCTGTCCTCCCTCCCCAACAGTCAGCCTGGGTGGAGGAAACTGTCTTCCCTCCTTAGCAAGGATCCGTGCACCTGGGAGACAGTACCAGAGAAATGCCATCCCAGCAGCCTGATGAGGGTATGGGAGATGGAGCAGCCGGATTATCTCCCCAATGGCAGATACACCGTTTGGGAGAGAAGGTAGTCATCCTTCTTCCCCAGCAGCAGATCCACAGTCTGGGAAAGGTTAGTCAGAGTGGATGATGTGGGGTCCCCAGCAGAAGTGCTGGCAACAGGACAGAGTGCTAACAACCTTTGCCCAGCACCAGAAACAACTGCAGAGTTCCAGAGAGCCGGGGCAGTCGGCCCCTCTCCCCAGCGACAAGCTGATGTAGTCAAGCTCTTAAACCCAGCTGAAGTTCTGGCAACAGAGCAGAGCACTGCTGTCCTGTACAGTGTTTTTGCGGCTTCAGGGGCAGTCAGCCTCTCTCCCCAGCAGCAGACCGAGCCTTAGAATGGTAAAGACCACCCAGCTAAAGCGCTGTCAACAGGGCAGAGATTCCATGACCTCTGTCCCACACCTACCAGTGACAACTATTCCCTGTGGCCCAGAATGGAGATCATGTGGACTGACTATGTGGGTTCACTCTGCCCCACTAACACATGTCCAGACCGGGTGGAGGTCTGGGACCTTGTTAGTCTACTTTGGATGGGTGAGAAATGTGACAGACCCAACCAGGACAAGGGCTTTGTTAATTGAGTCACCTATTGTTTCTGTCTGCTCATCTCTGTGTTTATATTTATGATAAAGTGTTATGTACTCTGTTGTAGGCTTGTTGCTGGACAGTCTGGTTTAAGTGGCCAGTTGTTAATTAGCTCCTGTTAATTAACAGCTTGCCAACCAGCAGCTGTCATTATATGGTGGCAGGCCGGTTATTCTGCGCAAATCGCCATAGCTGTACAGCGGCTCGCGCAGGCGCAGTTGCAGGTAGTCCGTGAGCGTGCCCGCGGGTCAGGCGGACTTGATGTCCGCCAGCGACCCACGATCACCTTCTACAGAAGCAGAACGGGATCTGCCAATGTAAACAAGGCAGATCCCCGTTCTGACAGGGGACATGACAGTGATCTACTGTTCCCAGCGATCGGGAACAGTGAGATCTGTCATGTCCCTGCCAGTCCATCCCCCCCTACAGTTAGAACACATTTAGGGAACACAGTTAACCCCTTGATCGCCCCCTAGAGTTTAACCCCTTCCCTGCCAGTGTCATTTTTACATTGATCACTGCATTTTTACAGCACTGATCAATGTAATAATGTCACTGGTCCCAAAATAGTGTCAAAAGTGTCCGATCTGTCCGCCGCAATGTCTCAGTCCCAATAAAAAATACCATAAATATATCCCCTATTTTGTAGGCGCAATAGCTTTTGCGCAACCCAATCAATATACGCCTATTGAGATTTTATTTACCAAAAATATGTAGATGAGGTGATCAAATACCACCAAAAGAAAGCTCTATTTGTGGGGAAAAAAGAACCACGCAATTGTCAGTTAAAGTGATGCAGTGTCGAATCGCAAAAAAATGGCCTGGTGTCAGGGCTGGACTCAGTTCTCCCTTCTCAGAGTAAGCCGCTCAGCTGAGGGTTAATTGCCAGTCTCAGCTTCCACTCTGTCTCACCTGTTGACCATATCTTGCCTCGTTAAGCCAGCTTTGCTGCTGTATAAACTGCCTGGATCAGATGTCTTCGCCTTGGTCAACATCTTTGGAGAAATCTCTGCTGTGTTTTTCTGTAAAAGGCTTTGCCTATTTGATGTTCACTTCTGGTTCCTGGATTAAAGACCCTGCTCGGCTGACTCCCCTCCTGGCTTCTGACCCTGCATGCTGTCTGTTTGACCTCGCTGATCTCTGGACTCCTGTTTCACTGGCTTGCTCTGACTATCTGCTCTGATTACCAAACTCTGGCTATATTTTGACCATGTTTACAAGACACTTCTGTCTTGGTCTGATTCATGGTTCCTGACAGTAGACGAAGGCCATGAATTCAGAAGATGCAGACAATCCACTTGCTGGTAATATTATTTCCAGATTTGATGAGCAGGATCATCACATGCATCAGTTTGCCATAGTTTTACAGACTTTCCTAAATCGCACTGCTCACCTGGTTCCTCCTATGGTGGCCGTTCTGGCACAACCTGTGTTGTAGGCCACTCCTGCTGATGCTCAAGTCTCTGTGCAGGCAAATATTACCTCTATAATGGGTATGTCTGGTTCAACTCTGCTACCCCAGCGATTTGGGAGTGATCTAGTTCAATGCAGAGGTTTTCTCAACCAGGTTGGGATATACTTTGAGATGCTGCCCCAGGCGTTCCCCATGGACAGAAGAAAAGTAGGCTTCATGATTTCTTTATAAAGGAGTGTTATTGGAGATTGGCGCTGTCTTGTTGATATTAATTTAACTTATATACATGTGCAGATATAGAAGGTGCAAAAGTGCTTGAAAAATGTTGATATTTGTTGTCCGTAAAACGTCCGTAAAAGGTCCGTAATTAAAGATTATTAAAATTATATTAATAAGGCTTAATTATAAATAATCAGTGTAAAATCAAAAATATGTGAGCGGGTATGATCCACAACTTATAAATAGTGATCCGTAAAATTAATCTGCAAATGTCCGTGATAAATCCGTGAGAAAAATATTTCTTTAAAAATTAGAAAAAATGTTCTTATATAACAGTCACAGTTTTTGATGAAATAAACTCAATCCTTGATTCGACACCAATAGATGTATATACAGATGCTTGATTCCAAAATATATAAAGGTGACTTCCGTGCTTAATCCGGTTTCAGTTTAAGGTGACTCGTGCTCCCCTCCTGTGCCCTCACTTACCAGAGTCTCCTTACCCCTGCAGGGGTAGCCCGCATGTGGTAAATGGGGTCTTTTTCCGGTTTCCTGATGTGCTATGGTCCTTCCTCCTACTCGGTAGTTCCTGTTCAGAAGTCCTCAGGGCGCCAACCCGTTTGCCATTATTTAAAATGGGAGACAAGAAGAAAAAGAGCGTCCTCTGCTCGTGTAGTATGTTTTAAACAAAGTCCACTTTATTCGAAAAAATAGTTTAAAACAGCAGCAATAATAAAAAATGGTGTTGATAAACAAGGGAATGCAGGCTCTGCCTGCTTGAGGAAGGTATAGTCCTACTTCCTGTAATTCCCTTATTGCGTTCCTCCTTGTGGAACCAGCTCGCCAAACAAAGCGGTGTAATTGCGTCTAATGGTCACGCCTTACGCGTTTCGTCATACCTGACGTCATCTGAGGCCGTGATTAATCATCATGATTTCTTTGCTTTCTGACATAGCTTTGGCCTGGGCAAACCCTCTATGGAAGACGCAAAAACCTGTTGTCCAGAGTTACTCAGAGTTTGTGGCCTCTTTTAAAAGGGTATTTGACGTTTTCGCATGCTCCACTACCGCTGCCAAAAGCCTCATGTCCGTCAAGCAGGGTACGCCATTGAATTCCGCACTCTGGCAGCAGAGGTTGCTTGGAACAATGAGGCTCTCGTGACTGCTTTTTCTCATGGTCTCTCGGATAACATCAGAGATGAGATAGCAGCCCAAGACTTACCTACTGAGCTAGAGAGGTTGATCACGTTTGCCATTCTCATTGACTCCAGACTCTGAGAGAGACCTTCCTTTAAGGTGCACTTGCAGAAGCCTCCTGTATGTTTTGGCTCTGAGCTTTCTAGTCCCACCCATGCCTCCCTCACCTCCCATACCTCCTGGTTCCAAGCCCTGGTTCCAAGCCTGTCAGTGAAGTAGAACCCATGCAGTTGGGCTTCACGTGCCTCTCTGTGGATGAGAGAGCCTTTAGGAGGAGGGAGAGATTGTGCCTTTATTGTGGCCAGGCAGGTCACTTTTTGAAATCTTGTCCTACCCATCCAGGAAATGCCTGCCCCTGAGGTCCTGTAATTATCCAGAAGGATAAACCCCTGGTTCTGGTTACCCTTTTTTGGTCTGAGTTTTCCATCGATATACATGCTCTAATAGACTCTGGGGCTGCAGGCCTGTTCATAGGTAATGCCTTTGTGTCTAACCACTCGATCCCTCTGCAGCTTCAGGCTACTCCACTTGCCATAGAAGGCGTTGGTTACAGCGACCTGGTGCTATTGTATGGAAGGCTATCACAGGACCCTGGCTTTGGGAGTGATCTGTAGTTGGAGGAAATCATGAATTACAGAGAACAAATGCTAAATGTCTCGGAAGTGCACTGGGCACTGGAAGATTTGGAGTTTCTAGCTGCTCAGAAATGGGAGATCGAGATCATCTACAGATGGCTGCTAGACTCTGCTCAGTAGCAGGGCTGGGCTCCCTTTGCCTGAGACTATCGGAAAGTACCAGCCCGTAAACAAGAGACATTAAGTACTAAAGGAGGTTGATGTCTAGTGAGGGTTTCGGTCCCAGGACACTATCGGAAGGTATGTTATCGTGGTCCAGCGACATTGGTTGCGGAAGATACCGTTCACCTCATCGGACTTCGACGTCTCCCTAGCTCACCAATCTGTGTTTCCGTAATGGAT
>BLSH010341351.1:204306-225566 GCA_018402905.1 Glandirana rugosa | reverse complement strand
GATGACGTTGGTCCTCATCAGACAAGTGAGTGTGGGTTTTGGCCTCCAACGGGGTTATCCTTAAGCCTCGTACACACGGGACGACGATCGTGTTCAACACGTCGTACTCACGACCGTTGTATGCAGAATCGATCGTCTGTGGCCGTGCTTTCAACAGTTGAACATATGACGGTCGTTCGTGGGAGTTGTATGTGCAGACTAGAAAACTTGGTCGTGTCAACAAGCTCGCATACGACCGTTGTATCGTGTGTAGAGCAGCTGTGTTCAACAAAGTTGTATTGTGCTAAACACGCATGCGCCAAGTCCACTTCAACTAACATGAAATTAGATGAAGGAGCCCAAAAGGTGACGCTACTTCCTCATTATACGCTCGTTCGCGTCATCACGTTCGGCCGGCCGCAAGTTGTATGTACGACTGTCGTGTGCATGTCAGTAGGCTACATACGACCGTCAACGTACGATTCAACACGGTCGTACGCACGATCGTCGTCCCGTGTGTACGAGCCATTAGGCTGTGAGAACCATCGGACAATAACGGACACTGCTGCCTAGTAATACAAAGGAAAGTCTGGTGGGGAGAGACCACCTTGAGAGAGGGAAAAACAGACGTCAAACAGTCACAACTGAAGGAACCCTCAGCAACCTTTGGAGGAACCCTTTGAGTGCTTCAGAGCCTTGGCTGAGAACGGCTGCTATAAACAATGCAAAAAATAAACCTGAGCAAAAGACATTATAATTCTTGCTCTTTTTTTAGCATGATTCTGTCATATAAAAGAGAAAAAGTGAAGAGTTAGGACTCCAATGTGGCCATAGACATGCATGCATGTTCCACCTGCTCTTAGGCACCACCATGGCCATGGGAGCATAGACCAGTGGTTCTCAACTCCGGTCCTCAGGACCCACCAACAGGCCAGATTTTAAGTATTACCTTGGTGAGATGCAGACTAGAATACTGCAATCACTGAGCATCAAATGATATCACCTGTGATGCATTTCAGTTATCCTGCAAACCTGGCCTGTTGGGGGGTCCCGAGCAGGGGCGTAACGATAGGGGTTGCAGGGGTTGCAATTGCAACCGGGCCCCATGGTCCAGGGGGCCCATGTGCCTCCCTTGTACACCTGAATAGGAGGGATGGCGGGGGTGGCATTTAGAGGACCCAATCTCCTCCATTTTCCTCTATCCAGTTTACTTGTCTTCTGCTGTTCCCAGGGCCCCTGTGTGCTTCCCTGGTCCCCCTGGGGCCTGCTGCAGAACTTGTGAAAGGGTCCCACTGCAGTACCGTAATAAAGGGACCCACGATGGGAGTAAAGGGCCCCAGGATCAGTGGGAAGAGGGAAGGGCCCTGGCCAGGGGTCAGGGGGCCCTTCATAATTTCTTGCACCGGGGCCCTGAAGGTTCTAGTTACGCCTCTGGTCCCGAGGACCGGAGTTGAGAACCACTGGCATAGACAATACAGCTTGGCTTAGCAGAGTGTTTATGTCTATTAGAAAGGGGAGGTGGAAGGAGATGAGTGGCGCTGGCTGATGCGGTCGGCACCGCTGATTACCGGAGGGAACAATAGCAATCATTATGAGTTTCCTATTTGCTTGTTTGATTGTTCTGCTAGTGAATGGCAGTTGGGTGCCGGTCCCATAAACAGGAGATTGAGAGACTGCCGTGCCATGTTTACCGGCAGGTTCATTCAAAAATACACAAACCCAAGCTTACCTAGACTGGATCTGATAATGGGTTTTTTTTTTTTAGCAATTTACTAAGGATAAACAAGAAAGAACATCAAAATGGTTTGGAAAAATTGTGCATAAACTTGAAAACATGACAGAGAAATAAGGAAATATTATTAGTCCCTTCAATGTAGTATTGTACATGTAATATACAATAAGGAGTTGTTTTATTAGAATAACTAAAACCATTTACATTAATACTGACTCATTATTAGTACCACTACAGTAGCTACATCACAAAATTAATACTCATTAACTATATATTTATTTCACCCAATAAGATACCTAATTTATGTTACCTATTAAATATATTAATATCAACATTAACTGTATATGTTAAAAAGAAGAAAAATTACACTAAAAATAAATGATTAAAAATTCGATAATTTCCTTTCTCATTGTGAAAATGTTTGTGCTTTTACCAATTTATTTTTCAATTAACCACTTGCCTACCGGGCACTTTCACTCCCTTCCTGCCCAGGCCACTTATCGGTTTCCAGCGCCGTCACACTTTGAATGACAATTGCACGGTCAATCAGGGGAGGGCTGGCAGCCTTAGGCCTGAGGGGCAAGTCCAGTCAAGTGGCCCATTGAACCACCGAATCAGCTCACCATCCATGCCCACCTGGTTTTATAGCGGATATTGAGGTTATGAAGCAAGACAAATATGATACAATGTGGTAACATAATTTAATGTTAATAGCAACAAAGGAGCTTTAACAAAAATAATGCATCAGTACAGCCTCACCACCCACCAATGCAGCCTCACCAGTGTCCATCAATGCAGGCTCACCACCCACCAATGCAGCCTCACCAGTGCCCACCAATGCAGCCTCGCCAGTGCCCCCCCCCCCCCCACCCTTTGCCTGGCCCCTACTTCCTTCCTCCACAAGAAGAAAAAAGTGAGCGGCAGCGGCCGTCAGCCATTTTGAATGTAAGTTAGGGTGGCCTGGGGGGCAATTGCCACCCTGCCCCCTGGCCCAGCCCTCCCCTGGCGGTCATGCAACACTGCACCCATATGACATTTTAATAATTTTTTTTCACACAAATAGAGCTCTCTTTTGCTGGTATTTAATCACCACTGCACTGGGGTTTTTTATTTTTTGCTAAACAAATGAAAAAAGACAGATCATTTTGAAAATAACAAAAAACAAAAAAAATTTTCATATATAACGCCCCCAAAGTATAGGTGCTTTTTGGTGAGGTCTTTTTGCTAGGAGAGGCAAAATCTCCTCAGGCCTGACAGTGAGGGAAGGCCTGAATGTTTTGATCTGAGCTGGGGAGTGGCTCAGGGAGTGGCTGGAGACAGAAGGGAGGGACACTCCTTGGAGTTTTCTCCCCTTTTTGAGCAGAGAAGGCTCCGGAAAGGGGATGGATGAGGAGGTGTCACTTCCTGATGTATGACAAGGAACCCTGACCAATTTACAGTCTGGATTGGCAGGGGGCAGGCCTCCTTAAATACAACTGTCTGCCAGCAGGGGAGAGGAGAAGCCGGGCGGAAGTGATGAAGATGTAGTAGAGGTGCTGTGGAGGCCTCACTCAGGAGGGAGCCCCCAGTCAGGGGGAGTTGACTTTGAGGCCTGGAGAGTCGGGTGCAGCCAGGAGTGGAGAGGATTCCTGGAGCAGCACAACGGAGTAGGAGAACAGCAGAGGTGCTACTGAGAACACTTTAAAGTATCCACTGGAGTTGGTGAGTGACAGACCCTGGGAGCTGGAAGGAAGGCTAGAGCAGGTTGGGAGAGGAATAGTGGACAGCCTGTGGAGCCAGTCAGGGGAAGGAGTTTCACTGGGAGTAAAGCAGGTCGGTGTGACCTTGAAGAGGGATGGGCTGGAAGTTGTAGTCCATCAAAGGCCCAGCTAGCACCAACGTACTAAGCTACACTTTGAGGGGTCTTTGACCCTGGCCTGTAATGGGTGGTCCGGAGGTCCTGCTGACAGAGAGCAGGCCTCACCATGTGCTAGCTGCGATGAAGAGAGAGGAATGGAGGGAGCCTGATAAATTTCCCTTCAGGTCAGGAAACTAAGAGAAGTGCTGGAGAGAAGTGAAGGAGCAATAGTCTGCAAAAAAAGCGCTGGAGGAAGTAGAGTGTATATACGGTCATGTATATAGGAGGTCCTGTAACCAATCCTTTGGGCGTCCCACAGTCACCCCTTTTCCCCATCCAAGTTAAATTCCCTAAATAAAGCAAACAAAAACAAGAGCTGGTCTGTTCAGTGTCTCTGGCTGTGGGATATATGGTGGGATTGAGGGCAGCTATAAGGTGAACCACAACTACCAGCCACTCCCAAGGAAGCACATGGCTACACATAGTTTGTGTAGCCAGGAGCCAAGTGTTATACTCTTGGCAATAAAGATGTTCCTGCTTGCAGGTATTATGCAGCTGTTTCCCCCTAGTGCCTGTCTATTAGTTGTGACTTGAACTGTACTAAGGGAAATGCATTCTGGGGATTGTAGTATGCTTTCAAGGATTCCTCATTGGACTGTGCTGCAGGAGAACTGTATTTCCCATCAGACTATACTGCATAGGAAGGTTTCTGGGAGAAGCAGTGCCTCGTGGGAGAGGCTATTTAAGCAAAAGGTGCGGCCTAGCCTGCTCTCTCTGGACGACACCATCGATCCAGCTAAAGCGATCGATCCAGGAGAACAGCAAGGAGAGAGGCGGTGGAAGTCGGACCCAGGAGCCAGAGGGCTGGAGTGTCATGATCATCATCTCCATCCTCATCGTTACCATCATCCATGCAGCAAATTCATCTCATGCAGTCACTGTTCCTGTTGGGTGAGCGGGCTTAGGTCCATCAATATAGTACTGTGCACATATAGTCCAATTTCGCATACTTATTGCTAGCAGAAATTTAAGCACTAACCTAGCGCAGGAGACGCTGGAGTATAATTAGTAGAACTCTTTTACTGGATTGCTGTCAGCTGTAATTTTCTTGCAAGGTCAGTGGCCACTGTAAAGTTCTTTCTTTTACTGCAGTAAAAGCGTTTTGCATCATTGTAGTGCACTACTTGGAAAAATTTGTTTGCAGCTACTACAGTCATTTTCTGAGTACCTGTCATCTAAATGGCAGGTACTCAGTGATGATTCATTACAGTTGCATCTGCTTTCCTCCCACTTAGCAGGTTTCAATATTTACTCAAATGGCAACAAACCAAATTCATCACAAACTCTCTTTTGTAGAACAGGTTGAATTTTTATAGGTAGATTTGATTGATCCGAGTTGTACTATTTTACCTACAGTCAAATAAGTTTACCTACCGACATATGAGTTGTACCTCTTTAACAGTTAAAGTATATTGGTTGACCTCCAGATATTTGGTTTATACCTGAGTGTGTATGTTTATGTGCTTATTCATTTAGAGCCTGTCGGGGGATGAATAGTAGAGAGTGGTTTGACATGCATTAGTCATTCCCCTGCTCTCCTGTACCCACTTTCGTGTACAGAATCGTTAGACCGCAGTTAACCACTTCAGCCCTGGAAGGATTTCCCACTTTAGGACCAGAGCACTTTTTGCGATTCGGCACTGCGTCGCTTTAACTGACAATTGCGCGGTCGTGCAGCGTTGTACCCAAACGAAATTTGCGTCCTTTTTTTCCCACAAATAGAGCTTTCTTTTGGTGGTTATTTGATCACCTCTGCATCATTTCTGATCACCGCTATAAACAAAAGAAGAAAGACAATTTTGCAAAAAAAAAACACATTTCTTACTTTTTGCTAATATACAAATCCAAAAATAATATATATATATATAAAAAAAAAAATTTCCATCGGTTTTAGCCGATTTATATTCTTCCTCATATTATTGGTAAAAAAAATCGCAATCAGCGTTTATTGATTGGTTTGTGCAAAAGTTGCCGCGTTTACGGACGATGAGAATTAATTTCTGTGGTTTTTATTTTATTTATTTTTTTACTAGTAATGGCGACGATCTGCGATTTTTAGCGGTACTGTGATATTGCGGCAGACATGTCGGACCATTTTGACACTTTTTTGGGACCATTGGCATTTATACAGCGAGCAGTGCTATAAAAATGCACTGATTACTGTGTAAATGCCATTGGCAGTGAGGGTTAACCTGCAGGGGGCGCTCTAAGGGTTAACTGTGTTCGCTGGGCGTGTTCTAACTGTATGGGGGCTGCCCTGGCTGGGGAAAGGGGATGATCACCACTTCCATATACAGGAAGCCTGTGATCACCGCCCTTCCCCCTCTATGAGAACGGAGATCTGTGTTTACATACATGGACCTCCGTTCTCTCGCTGCGGGGGGGCCATCGCGGGTAGCCGGCAGCGATCTAGTCCACCCTATCCGCTCCCTAGCCCCCCCCCGGACACAGTGAGCGCACGAGCGTGTATCAGGCGGCGCACGCACGCTCACAGCACTAGATATTGCAGCCGCCGTCATATGACGGCGGTTTGCGATAACAGGCCACTCTGTCGCCGTCAGACTGCGGTCGGCAAGTGGTTAAGACATTGTGTTATACATTGGTGATTTGTTGTTATTAATTTTCAAGTGATTTCCATATCTTGTCAATTCAGAGTTCCTTCTTAATACAGCCCTTAATACATCCTTGAGTAAATACCATTGATTACTCAATACTGTGTGATTCCTTTTACTGTGTCTCATTTGAGGAAAAAAGGTAACACTATAAGTTAACCCAGTGTGTCAGGGGTGGCGGAGGACTCCCAGAGTTGGGGAAATCAAGCGGGAACCGACTTATCATGCGACCCTCAAGGGGGCAGCGCTACATTTGTTATAAAATGTTTCAAACAGGTGATTTTCCCCTTCACTGATCGGAACTCATAGGCTGCACTAATGGGTACTGATAGGCTGCACTTATGGGAACTAATGAGGCAGCACTGATGGTCACTGAAGAGGCAGCACTGATGGGCACTGATAGGTGGCACTGATGAGGCGGTACTGGTGGGCACTGAGGAGGCTGCACTGATAGGCGGCACTGATGGGCACTGATAGGTGGCACTGATGGAAACTGATAGGCGGCACTGATGAGCATTGATAGGCACTGGTAGGGGCGGCACTGATGGGCATTGATAGGCAGCACTGATAGGTGACAATGATGAGGAGGCACTGATGGGCACTGATTGGCAGCACTGATGGGCACTACTTGGCGGCAGTGTTGGGACCAGTGGTGGCTGGTGCTAATTTTCTCGGGGGGCAGCAAACAGTGCACAGGCTACCCCCCCGTTCGGGTCAGTCAGTCATTCGATGCACTTACCTCAACCACGGGCAGCTTCCGCCGTGGGCATCACGAGCGGGCATCTCCTTCCCCTGCTTGGCGGCTTCCGTCTCCTCCCTCCTCCTCTATGGCCAATCAGAACACTTCTCCTTTCGGCCAATCAGGAAATGCGTCTCACACCCACGCTTCCTGATTGGCAGAGAGGCGATTCAGTGTTAGAATAGCGAATATTCATTTGCTATCCTAATACATCTGGGTGGGCTCCGAGCGCAATGCTCTGCGTCCGGAGCCCACCCTATTTTTAAGCCTGTAATCAGGTGCTTCAAAAAAACACAGCTGTAAGTCATGCACCTGGCGTCCTGAAAGTGGCCGAACGCATGAATAGGGGGTGGCAATGCCCTTGTGTCCTTAATGGACGGTTATCAGTGCTGATGTCCTATTAACACAAACTGGTTATCAGCTCTCTTCTTCTCTCCTCACACTGTCAGCACGAGGAAAGAAAAGCCAATAACTGGCTTGTGTTTACTTCAGCTGTCATTGGACACAGCTGATCACATGGTAAAGGGCTGCTGTGATTGGCCCTTTACTCTAATCTGTGATCAGCTGAGTCTGATGGATCGGGAAGCCACAACTGACACTGAGAAGCCAGGTATTCTATAAGAGGCAAACTGGTGGAGACCTGTTCGCTGCAGTATCGCAGAAGTCATTGTAGCCCCCCTGTTACTTTAAGTAAGCTATAATGTAAATTTTGTTTTTTGGCTGAGCTGTAATCAGCTCAGATTGATTGTATATAGTTTAGTTGGCTTTGCCCTAATTTCAGCAAGATTATGCATTTCTCACTGTTGCCAGAGGTGTCGCTGTTACCACAGGCCAGTATAAGAAGTACAACTGAACTGAACAGAACAGCCCAGTAGGAGGTTCCTGGCCGCTATGCATTCTGGGAAGGGGTATTTATTTGGGTGTGGCCATGTGATCGCTCTCTTCCCTCGTGGCCCTCCAGGCCTGAGGATGTGCTGATGTGAGTTCTGAAGCCTGTCTGGGGCCTACTACACCTGCGGTGGTCCTGGCGCTGTCTTGCCTGTGTGGAAGAAGCCGAGCTAAGATTCCGGGGGAGGACCTTTGCTGGAGAAAGCCAGGATGAAGGCTGGTCTCTCAGAAGGGCCTGGGGACTCAATTGAAGGATACACCTGCAACTAAAGCTGCCTTATACCTTATGTTGAATGGCTTACAAGTTCTGACGCTGTGAAGCTGGATCTACTTCTACCAATCTACTCCATTGCAGTATCGCCGGGTCGGCTTAAAGGTTCTGGTACTGTAATCCTGTCCTATAATATAGACTGTGCTACCTAACTCCTGAATGCTAAAGCCTGTGAGAGGAGTTTATCCAGGAGGGCTCATTCTGCAAGCTAAATTGTGCTAACTGCCGCTTGAATGCAAAGCCCGTGAGAGGGGTCTATTCAAGATTATTCATTCTGCAAATCTAAACTGTGCTAACTATCCATTGAATGCTAAAACCTGTGAGAGGGGTACATTCAATGCTGTATCTTGGCCTAGGCCAACAAGGCCCAGGCCTAGGGCGGCACTTTGCAGGGGGGCAGCACGGAAAGAGTCCATGCTGGCTTGTACTGCACTTTAAGTGTGGCGCCAGTCTTATGGGGTGGACTGGGCCGGGAGACAAACTGGTCTGGCACCCCCATAAAGCAGCTGCACTTTGTCGGTATGATAATACCAGCAGGGCCGCCATCAGGAGCAGACAGCACATACATATGTAGGGGACCTGGGCGTCCCAAGGGGCCCAGGCGGTGGGCACAAACCAAGGAGTCATTATGCTGCCACATAGCCGAACAGGAAGTGTGAGGAAATCTCTTAAGGGAATCCATTAACCCCCCCACCCCCAAGGCCCTCAGAACTAGTTACCCCACTGGAAAATTTCAGGGTGGGTCTTAAACAGGAAGGAGTGTGGCCTTGACAGGAAGGGGTGGCTCATATTTAAATTAGGGGGTGCATGAGTTTAGTCAGGCCTAGGGCAGCACAAAACCTAAATACACCATTGGGTACATTCAAGTGTGCTCTGGCTGCTAGGTCTGTGAGAGAGACTTGTCCAGAAATCTTGCCGGCTGCTAGGTCAATGTGAGAGGCCTGTCCGGGTATACAAGATTTGCTATAAAGAGAATCTGTTCTACCTTTGGATTTAAAGAGTCTCTAAGTCAGGGGTAGGCAACCTGCGGCCCTACAGCTGTTGCCGAACTACAAGTCCCATCATGCCTCTGGGAGTAATTGTAACTGCCAGCCTTGCAATGCCTCATGGGAAATGTAGTTCCACAACAGCAGGAGGGCCGCAGATTGCCTACCCCTGCTCTAAGTGATCTGCAACCATCTCTTCACTGCTTTCAAGTTCCTTTATTAAAGCATTCAAAAATACCTAAAGTGGCCGGCGCCCAAGTTTCTGTTCTAAAACTCCCCATTGTAACCATGGGTCCAACCCCGAGAAGTGATGTATGCTTTCCCCATCTCTGGTAAGCTCTTAAAAAAGTGGGGTACCCGCTACATCATCATCATCATCACAGCTGCATCTTCAAAGAACAAGGGGCCTCCCCAGCCAGATGCTCACTTACATTACACAAGGACCAGGTGAAAGGGTTCCTGACCCACGTAACACTATTCTTGTTGGAAACGTTCGTTGTCATTAAAAATCTTTCAAATTGATGGAAACTTTTCGATATAAGCCTTTGAAAGTGGCACATGTGCCAGAATCCTTTGAGCGCTGCAGTTTGTCATACCTAACTTGTTTCACAAATACTATCTGCAGGTTACCTGACAAAGTTAACCCCTGTAAATCACTTTTCTGCAAAAAAGGGAATTATCCTTAGCAATTTCCCTTTGCAGGCAGAGACCACGGGCCCCTATGGTGTAGCCTAGAAACAGTTTTATTGCTAGCTGTCCTGTTGATGGACTACTGATCCCAGTCAGCCCTCTTCAGGCCCTGCCCAGCCCTCCTAACTGCAGCTGCCCGACTCCACTGCCCATGACACCACTGGCACTACACCCTTCCAAAACTCAGTGGTGTATTTAGATTTTGTGCTACCCTTGGCCTGAGTAAACTCGTGCACCCCCTAATTTAAATATGACCCATACCTTTCTGCCAAGACCACACCCCTTCCCGTTTAATACCCGCTCTGTCATCTTCATGGGATGAGGACAGAGGGACATCGTGGGAGGAGGGATGCCATGGAAGAAGGACAGAGGGACGCTGTGGGAGGAGGGACAAAGGGATGCCGTGGGAGGAGGGAAAAAGGGATGCCATGGGAGGAGGGGACAGAGGGACGCCATGATAGGAGGGATAAAGGAACGCTGTGAGAGGGGGGGCAGCAGATGTCCCGTATGCCCATGCTAGCACAACCCTGTCTGGCCGGTTACTGGAGCTCATTGCTGGAACATGTTGTGGCACTGGACTCCGGGATTTAGCCTGAGATGGTGCAGGGCTGGTGCAAGGATATTTGACACCCTAGGTGAAAACCTCATTTTGTTGCCCCCCCATTGGCTCTGCCCTTGACTCCACTTTACCCCCTTTATCCTGCCCATGTATACGGTGGAGGTGGTGGGGGTGGAGATTTTTGAAGTGCATCTCCACCTATTTCTTCAGTTGTGGTCTGCAGGTCTGCACCTGTGCCTCTGGACCCGGCCCGAAGACAAATAGTTGCGGCATCGGCTCACTTCCTCGCATCAGCCGTGGTCTGCAGGTATATAGACAGGCTAGGGTAGTATATAGACAGGCTGGCTGGTGTAAAGAGGAACTCTGATGTAAGGTGGTCTCTGATCACCAGAGCCCCCTTACATTAGAGTCTGCAGCATTCCCCTTTACATTATGATCTGCTGAGTTCCCCTTTACATCAGAGTCTGTGGCATCAGAGTTCACAGTGTAAAGGCAAGGGGGAACTCTGCGGACTCTAATTTAAAGGAGAACTCTGTGGACTGTAGTGTAAAGGGAGACTCTGATGTAGGGGAGGGGTCTCAGGTTACCAGAGCCCCCTCCTTACATCAGCATACACTATGGTAAGGGGGGACACTGATCTAAGAGGGGAGTGAGGGCACTGATATAAGAGGGAACTTTAATATCAGTGTTCCCCTTGTCTTAGGGTCCCTACTCCCCTCTTACATCCGTGTCCCTGCAGATTATTTTCAGCAGATAGCAGGGCAGTCTGTGGCATGGAGCTGTCATGCACTGACCTAAAGTTTCTGGTGCAGTCCAAGGCATTAAGGGCAGGAATGGTTCCTCTTCTCCTCCCGATCCCCCTCCTTGCAGTATATTTTAAATTTGTGGGAAAAAAGATGCCTTTATGTGCTCTGGGTCAATGGACCACCCCGCCCCTCAAGCCAAGCCAAGCCGAGCTATGCAGTGCCTTAAAACAGACCGCCCGCCCCCTGAGCAGAGCCAAGCCCTTCATCAGACCACCCTGCCCCCTGAACCGAGCAGATCCGAGCCCAACAGCAGAGCACCCCACCCCCTGAGCCGAGCAGGGCTGAGTTGAGCCCTTCAGTGAACTTGCCCGCCCTCTGAGCCGAGCCGAGCCCTTCAGCAGAACGTTCCGCCCTCCACCCAAGCCAAGATGTCGAATGAACATCTTTGGGATAGGAGGGGGAGTGGGTGGATCAACACGGGAGGGTGCATGACAGTGGCTGGATCGACACAGGAGCTTGTGATAGCGCCGGCCCTGGCTCTGTGTGCGGGAGCCAGGAGGAGGGAGAGGGGGCTTTGTTTTGCCGGCCCCCGTACGGGGGCAGCTTTGTTTTGCCGCCCCCCGCAAAGTGCCGCCCTAGGCCTGGGCCTTTTCAGCCTAGGCCAAGACACAGCACTGCCAAACCTGCATCCACCCAGTCATCTCAGCTGTGCCTCCCCAGTCCTCCTGACTGTGCATGTCACTCACCAGCTCTCCTGGCTGCATCAGGTTGTTCCTTCTTGGACACTTGCCTGGCAGCACTAGCTCCTGCTGTCCTCTCTTGCCCCTCCTGTTCAGAGCCTTCACGTTTTCTTGAAGGGCCCCGTCCTGGACCCAAGCCTCAGGCCCAAGGTCACCCCCCCAGACTGGGGAGCTCCTTCAAAGGCCCCGACAGCCTAGTACTCCATCTTCAGTTCTTCCACCCAACTCCTCCCCAGCTGGGCTGACCCTGGGTATTTGAGGAGGCCTGCCCCCTGCCAATCCAAGTTGGGGATTGGTCAGGGCTCCTCAGAATACCTCAGATGGCTCCACCTCCCCTCCCACCTCTCTTTCTGATGCCCTCTAGAAAGAAGTGGGAGATCCTGATGACACCACCTGTGAGTCTCCAGCTGCTACTCTGAGCCATTCCCAGCCCACACAAACCGAAACAAACAGCCAACTGCCAGCTAGGCCTGCCTAGATTTACCTACACTTACAAAAAAACTTTAAGTAGAGGGTGCTTCATTCTCCTCTTTAGATATGCTTTGAAATAGCTTTGAAATTATAATTAATATTTTTTTCAACACATGCAGACAAGTGACTCTAAACTCATCGAGAATTTCATTAGAAATGTTGATACATATTCAGCATCGTGATCAATGCTTACCCTAAGCAGTGATAATTCTGTAATGATTGAATGCAAGACAGCACAGAGGCTGTTGGATGCTCCGAGGTCCTGGGTTTGAATCCCACCATTGACACTGCTGTCTTCAAGGGGTATGTATCTTCTTCCCATATTTGCATGAGTTTTTTTTCCAGAAAACCAAACAGGTAGGTTTACTATCTACCTTCTGAATTAATGTTTGTAAGAGTATCATAGATTCATTAGATTGTGTGTTTGTGCTGTTGAAATGTATCCATTCCCCATGCACCTATGATTTGCCATTTAAGTAAGGCAAAGACCACTCCAAAGGGTCACTCATGACCTGTTTTGTGGAGCAGAATGTCTTTTGTAAACCAGAATATTTTCCACTGGGTGTGGCATGTTCTGTGCCACTCTGCTATAGCTTCTTTTACTCAATGAGATTCACACTTTGTCAATCCTTAGGCCTCATACACACGGGCGTTTTGTTAAGCCACGTTTTTGGGCGTTTTTTGCTGCTCTCCATGTTATTCAATGGCCCTCTAAAACGTTAACATTTTTGAGCAGTAGAGGGCGTCGGCGTTAGTGAGCTGTAGCTAGAACGTGGGACCAGTGCGTTCTGAAGCTGCAGTGTCATGGCGTTTTTGACGCCGAGCCGGCAAAACGCTCAATAACGTTGCTTAACGTTGTATACACAGCGTTAAGCCTCATCAGGCATTCTATTCATAATCAATGGTTCCCTATGGGAGCCCATTGATTTGAATAGAAGCCGCACCAGAATTCGGATCACGGTGATCCGACTTGCGGCGCGACTTGTGTGCTAGGTGTCTTAAAGGGGAACCCCCGCAAAAAATTTACGTGGGGTTCCCCCCCCCCCCAAGAGCATACCAGGCTCTTCGATCTGGCATGGATTTTAAAAGGAGCACCCACGCCGAAAAAACGGCGTAGGGTCCCCCCCAAAATCCATACCAGACCCTTATCCGAGCACGCAGCCTGGCAGGCCAGGAAAGGGGGTGGGGACGAGCAAGCGCCCCCCCTCCTAGACCGTACCAGGCCGCATGCCCTCAACATGGGGAGTATGGGTGCTTTGGGGCAGGGGGGCTCTGCGCCCCCCACCCCAAAGCACCCTGTCCCCATGTTGATGGGGGCAAGAGCCTCTTCCCGACAACCCTGGCCGTTGGTTGTCGGGGTCTGGAAGCCCCCTTTAACAAGGGGGCCCCCAGATGCCAGGCCCCCCACCCTATGTAAATGAGTATGGGGTACATCGTACCCCTACCCATTTACCTGGGGGGAAAAAAGTGTACAAAAAAAAAACACAACACAGCTTTTTAAAATATTTTATTAAATCCTCTCCGGCATCTTCTACCCTCTCTTGTTTCTTCAGGCTCTTTTGCGGGGTCTTCTGTCTTCTGAAGGGTCTTCTGCGGGGTCTTCAGCTCTTTTGCTCTTTTGCTGCTGTCTCCCCGGCTAGCTTCTCCCGCCGCTGCTTCTTCTTCTTCTTCCCCTTCTTCTGGAGATGTTGACTCGTCGCTCTCTTCCACTCGAATGCCGGGTCCGTGCTGCGCGGTTGCCTTATATTGGCATGGGGCGGGGCCACACGATGACGTCATCATGAGCCCCACCCTCATGATGTCACATCCTGGGGCGGGGCTGTGATGTGATGCCCCGCCCCAGGATGTGACATGTCACCGTGATCCGACTTCTGGTGCGGCTTCTATTCAAATCAATGGGCTCCCATAGGGAACCATTGATTTTGAATAGAGGCAGAAAACGCAGCAAAAAGCTAGCGTGAAAAAACGTGCATTGACGTCAATGCAAAACGTCAGTCTTTTCCCCTGACGTCAGGCCCGGCGTTTTGCTTAGGCTGCAAGGCTGCTACCTGACCTTCTATGCATAGGTTTAGGCTTTTACCAGGTGGACAATTCAGGCTTCTTCTGATGCCAGGAAGGTGCTGAGTTTTGAGCCCTCTGTTGCCAATTTGTTTTCATGGGCCTATTCTAATTTGTTTTTGTGGTGCTGATCGATCAGTTGCATTGCTTTTGGACTTCCCATCCATCTAAGTCTAAGACCCTGTGACTTGTATTGTACAACAGGATTTACCTGTAAAATCCTTTTCCTAAAGCACAGGTGTCTCTCCTCTGTTCTTATAATTCATTCCTTATTGCTTGCTACTAAAGTGAGGCTTGCTGGGAGTGGAAGGGGCTATGCTGGGGCTGTCCCTACAGTTTTTGTTTGCCAGTGCCCAATCACCTTGTCATGGACCATAAACCAAGCCAAGACAGAAAGTGCAGTTAAAATCACACCTTTAATGAAACAGCAAAATAACACAGTTCAGGAACGTAGTCAAAAACAGAAGCCAGGGTTTGGATGCCAGAGTGGGTAATCAGAAGAGCCGGGGGTCAGCTAACCAGAAGTCAGTGTAGTCAGGAGCAAAAATCAGGAACAGGAATCAGAAGAGAAGTCAGCCAGGCCAAGTCATACACAGGAACACACTGCAGACCATAGACCACGCAAAGGCAAGCATAGTTGAGCTGCTTAACCACTTCAATACCGGGCACTTAGAGCACTTCCCGCCCAGACCAATTTTCAGCTTTCAGTGCTGTTGCATTTTGAATGAGAATTGCGCGGCCGTGCGACACTGCACCCAAAATTTTTTTTATCATTTTGTTCCCACAAATAGAGCTTTCTTTTGGTGGTATTTGATCGCCTCTGCGGTTTTTTGAAAAATTTTGAAAAAAAAATAAATTTTTCTTTGTTTCTGTCACAAAACTTTGTATAAAGTACATTTTCGGGCACTGACGGGCACTGATGTGGCTACACTGATGAGGCTAGACTGACAGTCACTGAGGAGGCAGTACAGATTTGCACTGATGAGGTGGCACTGATAAGGTTGCACTGATGATGGGGCACATATGCAGCACTGATGGGCGGCACTGATAAGCAACGCTGACGGGCACTGAGACATGGCACTGATATGCGGCACTGATGGACACTCATAGGCGGCACTGATAGGTAACATTGGGCACTGATGGGCAGATAGGTGGCACTGCTGGGCACTGAAAGGTGGCACTTTTAGGTGGCACAGCTGGGCACTTATAGATGGCACAGGTGGGCACTGATAGGTGGCACATGTGGGCACTGATAGGTGGCACAGGTGGTAACAGATAGGTGGCACTGGTGGGCACTGGTGCATATAGCACTGTTAGGGATGGCACTGGCAGGCATCATACATGGGTACAGTGCCATCCCTACAGTGCACTGTATTGCCCTTACCTGGTGGTCTAGTGGGGGCTCCCTGGTGGTCCTGAGCGGCCTCCATTTTCCCTCCCTGTTGGTCCTGGGCGGCCTCCTCACGGTGTCCGGTGGGGGCTCCCTGGTGGTCCTGGGCAGGCTCCCTGGTGGTCCAGTGGGGTGATCCTGAGGGTCGCTGCACTGATAAACATTCAGCGCAGCCCCCCCCCCCTCATCGGGCGAGCAGCTGATCGTCTCTCCTCTGCTCAGGTCTGCAGACCTGAGCAGAGGAAAAGCCGATAAATGGCTCTTCCTATTTACACTGTGATCAGCCATGATCGCGGATTATCTTGAGGACGTCAATAGACGTCAAGTCAGGATAATGAACCACACGCCCAGACGTCATTTGTCTATACGCCGGGCGGGAAGTGGTTAAAAGAGAAGTACAGACAAAGCTCATTTGGCTGTAATTCTCCTGTGGATCACAGGAGTACAGTTTGTTCTGCACTCCTGCGACCCATTTTCAGCAGAGAGAAAGCTGAAGTCTGCTCTCTACTGACATCACAGAAGTTGGTCCAGGCTCCATGTTATCATGACCACGGAGCCGGGATACGCCAGATCCCTGGACTGCCACCCAGCTCAGCCTCTCAGTGAGCCGCTGAGAGGTTGAGCCGGCCACCCCCTCCACAACCCAGCGCTCCAGTGAGCAAGGAGGGGGCAGAGCAGAGAGCTGTGACTGACAGTCAGCAGCTCTCTGCTAATGGAGCTGTGAGAACCAAGTGATCGGTGGTGTTTGATCGCTCGGTTCTAAGTGTAAAGGTGCCGGAGGACAGATGCAGCATCCACCTAGGTAAGTATGATTCTGGAAAAAAATAGAAACCCATGTTTCTCTTTTAAATAGAAAAAAGGGGATGGCTGTTGGCTGGACTAATGAGGCAGGTTAATGGTAACCAGGTGAGTCACTGTGGAGTGGCTCGTAATTAACTGACATTAACTGACAGCTGAGCAGCTTCTGAGCACTGAAAGAAAAGAGTTGCTCATTAAGTAGCAGGAGCCCAGCCCTGACACACCTGAAGGTAGCTGCATAAAACCATTTGACTAAGGCTGGCCATACATGTCCAATTTTCTTGTATAATTTTCTTTTAGACTTTTAGACTTTCACACTTTCACTTGTATCCAATTAGGCAGGCCCTTGCACTACATAGTTGAAGGTAAATATAAAGAAAATTGTACATAAAATTGGGAGAAAATTGTATAATGTATAGCCAGCCTATGATTAAGATTCAGTGTCCTGTAATGTACACAAAAGAAAGGCTTTTGCAAGGCAAGCACAGTGGAACCACGGATTGCGAGTAACGCGGTTTACGAGCGTTTTGCAATACGAGCTGTTTTTTTAAAAATCCTGACTCGGGAAACATGAATCAGACTGAGACAGAAGCACAGTAAAAATCACACTATTTAAGAAAAATGGTAAACTAGAACAAACAGAGCAAACAAAGTCAAAACATAGCCAAGGTTCGGTAGCCAGAGCGGATGATTGGAGCAAGCCAGTAAACAGGGATCCAGAGATCAGCAAGGTCAAACAAACAGCATGCAGGGTCAGGAGCCAGAAGGGAAGTCAGCCGAGTCTTTAATCCAGGAACCAGAAGGAACGTCAAACAGGCAAAAGTCTTTCACAGGAAAACACAGCAGAGAAATATCCAGAGATGTTGACCAGGCAAAGGCGTCTGAGATCTCATCCAGGCAGTTAATATAGCCAGGAGAGCTGGCTAACGAGCAGGCTATGGACATCAGGTGAGACAGAGTGGAAGCTGAGACTGGCAATTAACCCACAGCTGAGCAGCTTGCTCTGAGAAGGGAGGGCTGAGCCCAGGTCTAACAGTACCCCATCCTCAATGACCCCACCCCAGGTTTGAGGGGAAAACATCTATGGAAACCACGGAAGAGAACAGGAGCATGTACATCCGAGGATGAGACCCAAGAATGCTCTTCCGAACCGTACCCTTTTTTTTTTTGCAAATATAAATTTTATTGAACTTCCACAGTGTATACAAGGCCACCTCAATCACATGTACAGGTTGAACCAAAGATAAAGTCTTGACAGAGACAGTCAACTGGGTTCCTCATATACAGAAAGTACATTGGTGTATTTCTTGAGCCCAGACTAATCCACTGTTAATCTCTTTCTATGTCACATGTTCTCTAGGCCATGGTAAGACTCAATAAGAAAAGTAGGTATGGCCTGCATGCACCTGTCACGGACTGTACTCTTTTCAATGAACCAGGTACTGTATGTACCTACATGAGTCAATGATAGATTGTATTTCATACTCCTCTTGGTTCTCAACCTGAACAGTATGAGGACGTGGTACCGAAGTGGTGAAGCGATTGCATACCAAAGGTTTTAACAAGGAGACATGGAATACATTAGAAATTTGCACATTAGAAGGCAGGTCCAATGCGTAAGCCACTGGGTTGATCTTGCACAGAATACGGAAAGGCCCAATAAACCATGGTGCCAGTTTCAGTGAGAAAACACAGAGTCGGAGGTTGCGAGAAGGCAGCCAGACCCTCTCCCCAACTTGGTAAGAAGGCGCAGGTAGGCGTCTGCGGTCAGTATGGTGTCTGTACCTAACATTGACACATCGCAAAAACTCCCCGACCTGTACCCAAGTGGAACGAAGACCACGGAGATGCTCCTCCTACGCAGGAATTCTCTGAGGAACAAATGCATCAGGCAACACGGCTGTTTGGAAACCATAATTCGCCATAAACTGAGACAATCGGGAAGCGGTATTGACTGCACTATTGTGAGCAAACTCAGCCCATGGTAACAGGTCACACCAGTTGTTATGGTGGTCAGAAATGTAGCAATGTAAAAACCGTTCCAAGGACTGGTTGGCTCCTTCTGTGGCACTATTTGACTGCAGGTGATACGCAGAAGAGAAGGAAAGCTGAATTCCCAACTGTGCACAAAGGGCTTGCCAAAACCTGGACACAAACTGTCTACCCCTGTCCGAGAAGATTACCTTAGGAAGCCCATGTAAGCGAAAGATCTCCAGAGCAAAAATGGATGCCAGTTCCTTGGACGTGGACAACTTCTTAAGTGGAATACAATGTGACATCTTTGAGAATTGGTCAACCACCAATAACTGTGTTACCATGAGAGTTAGGTAACTCTACAATGAAATCCATATGGGTATGGGTTGTAGAAGACCCACTGGAAGATGAAGGGCTGTTTGGCTCTGAGCACACACGGAAGAGACTGCTACAAAGGCGGCTACATCAATGTGGAGACTAGGCCACCAGAACTGTTGGGAAATAACCCAAATGAGTTGATTCTTCCCTCGGAGAATGGTAAGTCTGGAGCACGGCAGTACGGGGAGTCTGAGGGACAGAGCAGCAGCCACAAAGTTTCTCAGGAAGAGCATGGATCTGAGCAGTAAGGATCTTGTCACCCAAAGGTGAAGTGAGACTGGTACAAACTGTAGCCAGAATACCATCAGAAGGTATCACAGGAGTAGGAACCGACTCCATCTTGGAAGCGGAGGAAAACTGACGCTACAATGCATCGGCCCTTACTATCTTAGTACCGGGCAAAAATGAGAGTATGTAATTGAAGCATGACAAGAACAGAGCCCATCACGCCCTCCTGGGAGAGAGGCATTTAGCCTCAGACAAGAATGTGAGATTCTTGTGGTCAGTCAAAATGAGAACCGGAACCATTCTTTAAGGGCTAAAATGATCGCTAACAACTCTCTGTCCCCAATCCCGTTATTGCATTCTGCAGGAGACAACTTCTTGGAAAAGTAGCCACAAGGATGCATAGCACTCTTGGAGGTGGGATGTTGAGACAGAAGGGCACAAACTCCAGTCTCCGATGTATCAACCTCAAGGATGAAGGGTAACGTAGGATCAGGATGTGCCAACACAGGAGCAGAAATAAAGGCAGCCTTGAGGGTTTCAAAGGCCTTAATCAACTTAATCGACCAATTGTGTGGGTTACCGTCCTTTCTGGTCATATCAGTCAGGGTGTTACATACCGGGTAGTGAGTCTGACGGCAGGGGATGGCCCCCACTACGACCCCGGTTCAAGAGACCGCTGGGAGTGAGACAGCGGCAACAGGAGCACGGGGAGGAACGAGTGCTCCAGTAATGTCCACCAGCTGAAGGTCTGTAGGATTGCTGGAGATAGAGATGACCTGCGGGGCAACAGATGCAGCCGGGAAGTAGCAATCCAGAAGGACTGAAGCAGAGTTGCGGAGCTGGCAGTCACGGTGGTCTGGATGGCCACAGACACTGGAGAAGAGTCGGGTGCAACTGTTTGGCGGTGCAGTACAAGGGTGCAGGCAGGAGAATGGTCAAGTCCAAGAAGGTTTGTTAACAGACAGGTGGCAGAAGTACAGAAGGATCAGGCAATCGGGTGGTCGTAGGCAAACCGAGGTCGGTGCAGGCAGAGATCAGAGTCGGGGCAGGCCGGGTCACAGGAACAAACAACAGGATACGGGTCTCTCAGGAAACAGGTCACACACTGTAGATCAGACAGCACTTGCTGCAGGGTTTGCTGAGCTGAAATAGAGCCGTTTGGCGCAGTTTCCGGATGCCCAGCTGAGCTCTTCTTTGTGGATGACTGTGAAGGAAGGCATCTACCAGATCAGGGCCATGCAGGTTTTGTTCAGGCTCCCAGGAGTTTTCCTCAGGTCCATAGCCCCTCCATTTAATCAAGTACTGTATTTTTCCCCTTTTTCTTCTACAGTCCAACACAGCCTCCACCTCAAATTCCTCATCTGCATTAATTATCACAGGTGCAGGTGCACCGGTTTCTCGGCCGGGAAAGGGGTCTGGTACTACGGGCTTCAACAAAGAAACATGAACGCGCTCAAATAGTCCAAAACAGTGCCTTTTTGCAGGAACTTATCTAACACAGGGGTTTGACCAGAGACGAAAAGTTACGAATAAGCTTCCGATAATAATTGGCAAAGCCAAGAAAACATTTTAGTGGACGTTGCCCCATGGGTCGGTGCCACTGTAGAACTGCCGATAGTTTCTCAGGGTCCATCGAAAAACCAGCAGTGGAAATTACATAACCCAGGAATTTAACCTGTTCACGATGGAACTTGCACTTCTCCAATTTACAATACAGGTTATTATTAGAGTTGAGCGAACACCTGGAAGTTCGGGTTCTGCTGGTCCGTCCGAACTTCGGGACAAAGTCCGGGTCCGGGTCCGGCTTGAAGGTCCACAAGCGAGTTGAGATTATTATTGGACATAACATTTAACCTCTTCACGTTCAAGGTAGCACTTGTCCAATTTAAGGACCCAATACATTAAAGGTGACGACCAAAAAGCTACCTGGGACTCTTTGATAGCCGTCAAGATGTCACCGTGGCTGGGTACCCCGTTGCAGGTGATTTTACAAAAGAACCGAAACGGTTAATAATAGCCTTCGAATAAGCATTGAAAAGCAGAGACCAGTTTGGGGACACAATCTATTCAAGGACGTTTTTCCGTGACAAAACCTGATAAACTCGCGCAAGTACAAAGAAACAA